>OX103971.1:10865188-10922053 GCA_944470395.2 Schistosoma turkestanicum
AAGTCAGCATCACGGGCTTCATCGTATCTGCTGTTTGGAGCAATGGGTGGTGGATTAACGACTCATCCCCATGAGGTGGAAAGTAAATCTCTAAGAGCATATGACCAGCTTTACGGCGTGTTGCACATGTTCGTGTGGGTTAATTGGATAAGGTTTATACTACCGTTAGGTCATGCTACGATAGATAGGGGAATCAAGGGCCTGAAGGAATGTACAGGTTCATAGTTTGATAGGTCATATCCATGTTGGAGGGCGGGTAGGCGTACTGCTGTAAGTCCTACTCGTTCTTCCGGTGTGGATTAGGGGATGAGAATGAACCGTAAATTGAAGTGTTAGAAAGGGCTTGTTTTGCTTAGAGGGATATTGTGAGCCGGTGTAGAATTTATATTGAATGTTTGTTGTTGATTGCTTGTGATGCACATACTTGGATTGTTGTTATATATTTTTGTCGGTGAAAAGAACCAAGGTTCTTTTGGTCGGGAGTGTTACGGGAGAAACGAAGACATTTTGCTGATCAAAACCTTCATGTATAAATATCATTAATTTCACTGTTTTTGGGTACATTTGTTTTACTTAACTTGTGAACTTGTTTGAATTATTATTTGCGGACATTTTGGACTCCCGTTTCTCTTTGTTGTTCGTTGCAGTTTTTTGCTCCAAGAGCTAATAAATTAGAAGGTAATTGTAATTATTATAATTATTGTTGTTAGAACGACATTGGTCGTCTATTTGTAATACAGTATTTTGGTGGAATTTGTGATTTGGAATAAACTTTGGTATCTACTTTGGAGTTTCGTTCTTGGTTTAGAAATTTGGGACCGTTAATTACAAATAGTCGACAACCGTGCTTCGTAAGATCAACGAGCAAAAAACTGGACGTAACAAAAGTTCTTCTAATTTAATTTCGTCATATATTGGATTTCTGGTCGTTTGGCTCCAGAGGTTCTTCAATTCAAATTTGGTCGTTGAAAACTTTTGGAAATTTGGGTCCAAAAGTTCTTCTTACTTTTAATTTGGTCGTTGGATACTTTGGACTATTCAATTTGGTTCTTTGGTTATAATTTGGATACTTTTGGACATTTTTGTTATTATTGGCCGAATACGCTTGGATTAATTTCACATTTGCTTGGTAATCGATTTCGAATAAAAACATACAATGGAAACTAGAAGCAAAAAGCTGAAGGAGCAGGACGAGATGGATGGTAAATTTTCTAAAGCTGTTTGTGGTATGTCTGATGTTAATAATGATAAACTTGATGATATTAGTGTTAATAGTAAGTCTTCATCTCAGTTTAGTACTTCTAGATTGAAGTTAGATAAGGCACTAATTAAGAAGAAGAATTTGGAAAAGAGACTTGAGTTAGAAAAGCAGCTTAGAATGTTAGAGCTTCAAGAGGAAGTTGATATGGCTGAATTAGAATGTAAGCTGATAGAAAACGATAACCAACTGTCAGTAGACAAAGCTGAGATGAATTCTAAGGTCGAAGGGTATTTGGATTGTGATATTGAGCGTAATAAGGTAATTAACGCCTCAAAATGCGGTTGTATTGATGAATTAAAGGACACGTTACGTGCTACGGTTAATAATACAGTTTTGCCTAAAATCGATATGATGTTTTTTGACGGACAACCTAGCCAGTACCACCGTTTTATTAGTCAGTTTACAAGCATTGTAGAGAGTAAACTGTCTGACAAGGGCCAGTTGTTGTCATATTTGTCATACTATTGTAAAGGAAAAGCAAAAAATGCGATTGAAGGCTGTATTATTATGGATCCACAAGCAGGATATAAGAGAGCTAAGGCCATTTTAAAACAGCTCTTTGGACAGTCGCATGTAATAGCCCGAGAAACCTTAGAGGATTTATTTAGAACTGGGAATGTAGATTTTAATGATTCTGAATTATTGACGAACTTGGCTATTAAAATGCAGAATGCTGCTTTAGCTTTAGAACAGCTAAATTGCACAACGGAACTTAATTCCATGGTTACTTTAGAACGAATAGTCAGGCTCTTACCTCGTCGAATGCAAGCCCAGTGGGCAGAGCTAGGAATCAAGTGGGACGAAGAGGAGAGAGAGCCTAATTTTAACGAATTGACGGAATTTATTATGTCTCATGCTAAGATAGCTAGTAGTAGGTTTGGAAGATTAGCTTATCGGGCTAAAACAGAACATAATACGGAAGCTACTAGTGGTCTGCGTGTGGGACATGAGGATTTTTCGTTTCTACCTAAAGCACGCTCAGAAGATAAGAGAGTTGTCAATTATATCAGGAAAGCATACGCTGATGAAGGACGAGTATGTGACCGTAACGATGTAAAACCTCTTGATGCGTGTCCTAGCAAGAAGCCGGTTGGTGTAACAGATAAGATGGCTTTTCTAAGTATGGAAAAGAAAGAAAAGGGTGAAAAGTGTAGGCATCAAGATGGATCCGAAGTGTGTGATGGTAAAAGCCTCTCAACTGCTCGAACATCAAGGAACGGTTATTTGGATTCGAGCAAACAGAGGTTAGTGAATAAGAACAAAGACTACTCCAGAAAATTCAGACGAAGATAAGGTTATTTCTAGAAGCATGTCAATGATAAAATTAAACAAGAATGGAGAGAGTGGACATCCCTGACGGACACCACTTGAAGTAAAGAACTCTGATGACAGTTCACCATAAGCTCTCACTCGACCAGTGGTGTTCGATTAGAGAGCCTGTATAAGGTTAATGTACTTGTTTGGTACATCTTTCAATGAGAAACGCCGCCATAAATCCTCACGATCAACAGAATCTATTGCCTCGTTAAGGTCGAAATATACTACTATTATGGGACGTCTGAACGTATGTCTGTGTTGTAGGACCTGACGTTTCGTGAAAATTCGGTCTATACATCCACGTCCAGGTCATAAACCAGTCTGGTTTCCTCTAGTCTGTTCTTCACGAGCTCTAGTTAAGCGTCTAAGTATTATCGAGGTTAACATTTTACACACCATATTAGTCAAACGGATTTCTCTGTGATAATCACAAGAGGTCTTTTGTCCTTTTTTTATAGACTGTAACAATCAGTGATCGAGACCAGTCCGATGAGATTGCGTCCAGTTCCCAAATTCTACCTAAGATCTCAGTCAATCCTGCTGCTAAAACTGAACCACCATCCTTAAAAACCTCAGGGTTCAATCTATCAGGCGCTGCTGCTCTCTCTCGCTTCAGATTTCCTATCGCTTTCTCAACTTCATAAAGAGTCTGAGGACTTGAATCGATTTGTCATTCAGATTGACTGGAGATCGTGGGTAACCGAGTTGTTGCTGAAGGCCAGTTGAACTGATCCATAAAGTGTTCTGCCCATCGATCCCATCTCCAGGATTGAGAATGGATAATAAGACCATACTTTTCCGAGATAATCTCACTTACATTCGGGTTCCTAATACCAGTTTCCTAGATAAGGCGGAACAACTGCCTACTGTTGTCGTTTATTGCTGCCTTTTCCTTCTCTCTCGCTTTTGCCTGCCACCACTAATCGCGGTCGTTTCGTAGTCGTTTAATCAGCCTGCCATTGGGCTGACTCCGTTCTTCATCATGTTTAGAGCCAGGCGAGATAGGTGTTCGAGCATCCATCAGTCCAGTAATTTGCTACTTAGATACACGGTTTCTTGCTAGCAGATGTCACTGCTGTTTCCATAGGCTTTTGGATATCATTCCAACCTGCTTCCGGATTGGAATCGCTTACATGGTTGCTCAACTCTCTTTCTAGTCGTCCCAGAAATATATTCTTTGCTTTATTATCATTAAGTAAAACCTTAAGTGGCTTTCTTACGGTGTCTTTCCTACGTCCAGTAAGCCTCAAACAAATACGCGTTCGCACTAGAGCATGATCTGAATCTAAACATGTGTCCCACAACGTGGGACAGTCTTCTATCGAACCCCTCCATCGGTGGCTAATGGAATTGTGATCTAGTTCGGTCCAAAGTTGAGACGACCTTGAAGGTCTCCATGTCAAAAGATGTTTTTCCTTATGCCTAAAGTTAGTGTTTGCTAGAAATAGTTGGTTATCTGAGCATACTTGCAACAGACGGTCGCCATTGTCTGTTCTCTGAGCTGCGACACCATAACATCCACCTAGGTGTCTTTCATTTTCACTTGGTCTAACTACTTGAGCATTGAAGTCACCAGCCATTATTACTATATCAGAGCGCCTAGCTTTTTGGAGGAGGTTCGAAAACTTTCTGTAAAACTCATCTTTTACATCGTCTGAACTGCAGTCAGTGGGGGCATAGGCAGTGTTGTAACGCTTAGCTTGAATATATTCCAGCTAATTCATATTGCTTAGTATTCTCTGACCACGTTGCAAAGAATCAAAAACAAGGTTGAAACGTAAAGGATTATATTTCAAACAGCAAGGTTAAATGGAAATAAGAAGCCGAAGGCGCAGGCAAAATACATACAACGTTAGTTTCTTTATAGTATTTTCATGAGAAGCTTCTGGATTGTAATTAACGTGATCGACTGGGTTAGATTTAGCCAATCAGCATGCAGCTAACAACACGAGAATCTTCTACCGTGTTCTCCAAGAATCGATCAGTCGCTGATTGGATAGGAAATTAGCCAATCAGCGCGTAAAAACGTAGTCATGCTTTAATTCCATCTATGTCCCACTAACAGGCAGATATGAGAAAAGGCAACGGCGGGTGTCCTTATCTTTCCGAGTCCTCACTGTTCCATTCAACCGGACAGCGCACAAGCGACTATCTACTGGGATCCAGTCTAGGAGCGTTAGTTCTACCCTACGACTCAATACTATACCTACACCAGCCAGACCCCGGGAAGCAGCATCAGGGCTTCCAGATACACGAAGAGTAAATCGAGCTGCTTCTTTGTTTTGATAAGGGGAAATCAAATTAATGACTTAACTAGGATCCTGAATGCGCGTTTCCGAGACGCAGCACACATCGATTGAGCGAGATTCTAAAGTCCTAGCTAATTAAGCCTGTTGCCCTATTTGAACCAATGTCTGTACATCAAATGCTCCAACATGTAGTCTAGAACGGGCTTTCGGGAGACCAGGAATGACGTTCCGTGAACTCGTATCGTTTGCATTAGCGGTGCAGTCAGATAAGGGAATGTGAGTATAGTTAGTCGTGGATATAAGAGAGGTATTAGGGGGTGTAGGAAGGATTCGATTTTGACCTATTTGGTCTCGTGTGTTGTTACGGGTATGAGGGCGGTTGTCACTTCTCGGCTGCCAACACCGTGGGTGTTTCTTAAGGAACCTGAAAAAGAAGGTAGATTAGTGTCGGTCTTAGAGAGAGCTGGGAGCGTGACCGCAGAGCCCAATGGACAACTGCTTCAGGCCGGTCACGCAAGGCCTTTTTATGAAAGGATTTTTGAGTATTAGCTCCGCTCATTTTAAAGCCCTTAGTGGGCAGCCCTTACCGACGGAGACGGAAATCCGTGAGGTAGGGTGAGGTGTGACATTTTTAGGGTCGACGTTTTCTAACCGTTCCTTCCTTGTGAGAAGGGAGCATCGCTGCAGATGCTGGTTGTCCGATGGAAACACCTCACTGATGTCATACCCCTCTGCAGTACGACTTCGCCCTCAGACTTTGAGTAGCTGCTTTTAGTCTCATCGTTCTCCAATCGACCTGCCTGACATGGTAGAACCTTTAGGAACATCCGTTCCAGCCAATATAGCTCGGTCGGGTCATCACGATAAGCAAGTCCGACCACCACGTCAAGGTAGCAGCTACGGTCGGGCTGCGGTACGAGATGGTATGAGTCGGGTTTTGCTTGGGAACGGCAAAGCAAGATTATCGTTACCGAGTAAGGGCAAAAATGAGCTAAACGCTCTCACTTTTATGTAGCAAACCTAATAGAATGTGAAGAGTAGTATGACAAAGGTGTTTTGCAACACTAATATCACACTGATTACAGACTGTGATGTTACTAATGAAACAATTCAATGGTTTAGTAATAATAATAAAATTCAAGGACACGTACTACCACCAATAACTTTTTTGACGAGTATGGATCCATCTGGATTTTTCAACACATTTATCAGACATACAATTTCAGTACTGTAGTTTTAAGCAGCACTAAACTAAAATTTCGTTCTTGACAAAAATCATTTAAATAGATTTTTATTGTGTCGAAAACTTATGGTCTTAACTCAGAATCCGCCATTTGACAAATATCTACACACACAAAGCTGAGGTTTAAGAAATTCCTACTCAACAGTTTAACCTTGAACAAAGGTTTAAACTTTGGAATAAGACATCACTAAGAGAGATCATCTACTACGGTTAAAAAATTTGATGTAGAGTATGGTGAACAAGAACTGTTGGATGATTTTCAATTTTTTTCTGATCCATAATTCCTGTCCGACAATCATTTGTAGACAACAGACTATCTTGGTTGGAACTGCTCTAACTAAAATCAGTTCCTGTTAACCATAAATTAAGTCGACTTAATCTTCTGATATTCAGTTTATTCAAATTTAGAGACTGACATCGTTTTCCGTCGACTGAGCCATATTGAGTTCAGCTTTCCTGATCTCATTAGTTTTACTTTGAAAGCTGGTGCTGCAAAAAGTTGGAAAACCAATGAGGGTTTCAAAAGAAATATATAAAACAAATAAATGTCTGTTCCCTTAGAGAACACCAAAGTGCCATATCCTAAGGATAATTAATATTCGCTTTTAAGGCGATAACTCGTAAAAGTGATATATTAACCCAATTTAAAAAGTGGGCTACATAAATCAATCATTACCGATAATTATCACTTCATTTTATTTAAACACATAAACGAGACACCTAAATATTCATGCACTACAAAAATTATCTAATTTGTAAGTACAATCGGATAACTCCAAAACTGTCCAAACAGAAACAGGCAGTTTTCCTAGAGGGCTACTACCCGAGCCTTTGACGCACAGGTCTAATCTATAAAGCAGTTGAGCAATGTCTAGAAATGCAGTCTCATAGTAGCCGGTGGTCGATAATAAGTTTATACGTCATTTATCCCCACTAGCCACAGTTATTTCAGTATTTATCTTGTTATGACAGTAAACCAATGTATTTTTGGCCATTCTTAATAAAATGATTTTGAATTAAATCAACCTGATATTAATAGAAAGTTGTACAAAATCTTGATATTACACGATCTTTCGGTCGTCGTTAATTTTAGATTTCAACAACAGCAAATATGCATTTTAAAATTAAAACTTCACTATCTGACCAAAGCAATAAAATAATAATAATAATAATAATAATAATAATAACAATAATAATAGCTCACGCATCAAAGCTACGTCTGCTCACTTTTTAAGTTGTGATAAATTCTCCATTACATCTGGATTTATAGCGATTGCAATTACATTGGTTGGCGGATCTCTTTTAACTTGAAAACAGTAACGTTTGGTTAAATTGAATGTGTTTAAGAATCTGTATACACCAGCTAACAACAATTCAGGATAAAGATTAAAGCGTTCTATAGCATTAAGGTTTGCACACTGATTATCCTTTTGAGTATCTGTCAGTAAGTGTGAGAAATGAAAGAAGTTGAATTTACCTGTATCATTTACTAGGCTTAAACAAGGTGGATATTCAGTTCTAGTATCCATAAGCAATGAGTTGAACCCTTCCATAAAAGTTGATGCCAAAACCATCTAAACAAAAGGTTATAACAAAGATAGAACTAATTTACCAATGAATATGGCTTATATAGGATATAACATTAAAGCTTTATATTAAAAAGTTTAGGACTTGTATTTAAGTAAAGTAATTTATATTTAATAAAGTGACTTAGTAAAACTAAAGGAATTTGGATTCCAAACAGGTGTCAATTAAAGAGTTACTTAGATGAAAAAATAACTTTTATTCTTGTTCTGTAATTGTCAGTAGTGTAATTTTACAATCCCATGCATGATCGAACCCAGGATAGTGATCCATCTGAGTACGAAAACTGAAAACCATTTAGTTGGGTTCCAAATGGTCTATACCCTACAATTCAGCCAATGTAATACAAAAATTCGAAAAAAAGCAGATACAAGTTATTTCATAAGATACCTACTTAATCAAATAGTTTGAAATCAACTATTTACAGTCAGGTAATATTTCAATCTAACTTCTTCACAGTTTTCACTAATAGCTACTGTAGACTAAATAAGTGAGCCCCACCAAATAGGAATTTGTCAGATAAGTCCAGATGTACATGTTTTGCTATTTCAATCTATATAGATAGGTGTGAAAACGTGAAAAGTCGCAAACGAAAACGAGTTGAGAAGATAGATTCACTAATTTTATATACCACTAAGGTTATTGGCCGTATTTATTTGAATTTATACTTACACAAATAGAAAAATCACGATATAAAGTTGGCAAATCAAAGGTTTAAGTGTTATCTCACTTTATTCTGTAGTTTTATGTTCGATCTCCGCACTACCTGTTGGGTGAATTGATTCCAGTTTGTAAATTTACTTCAATAAAATTTCGCTAAATAATCATGTGCAGAAAACTGTAATCGAACCCCTGTCAAATACGTGTAAGTGTGAAGTATTTTTTAAAGCGAATACAAATAAAGTAAACTACATTTTCAGGTAAGATAGTAAATGGCCACTAACAAACAAAATAGGAACTGGTAGAACATAGTGAAAGAAAATTAATGAGGGAAATGTCAAAATAATATTATAGTGGAAATTAAACATAGTGAATTCGTGAACTAGTACAATATCAGATTCATGACTGGCTTGTTAAAGATTTGGGCTGAGAAATATCACAGAATGCATACACAGACCGCAATACACAATGCAGCTGTAGCATAGACGAAACTTTCACGACTTATGTAATGTTGCATTAATTCCTTAGTTCATTATGTGGATGCATAAGGCCCTGGGAGACCGTAAAAGAATGAAAAATCACTTATATACATTGAAGAACATGGAATAAATATATAGTTCAATAACATTTAGGTAATCAAACAAAGAACCTTACCTGCTTGAAGTAAGAATAATAAAATCCCATCTCAGTTCTAAATGTCAGCTCACGCTCCGTATTGGATAAATGTGAAAAAAACAGGTCGTTTTCATGCAAACTTGAAACATGATACCAATGCAAATAGCCGACAGTTGTTGCCAAAAGAAATAGAATAATATGAAATGTAACATTCGTCGATTTAAATTGTTTTTCACTTGTCTTTTTTTTCAGCTTTCTAGTTGAAACACTTTTATGGATTGCTGGATGATTCAATTGGTTGGTTTCCTCTTCAAAATTCATCATTCGAATCACTAAAAAATTCATTTAGAGTGCATAAAATTTTTTAAAAATGGGTAAAGTTCTTATAAAACTTGTTATGAAGAATTCTGAAATGTTGACGACGAGCACGTTCTCCTTATTAGAATAATGATTAAAAGCTAATCAATCGACGATGTGTAATTACACATAAAATAATACTAAAACTTGCTCACAAAATCAAATAACTAATGCAAGCTCCTAATGAAGTTTCAGATGACAATCACGATAGACTTTTCCCATAGTGAAATGACACCTCAGTTACATAGCAAGTAAAAACATTACTTCATATCATCCAACATAAGGGATTATAAAATACGAGCTTTATGCCGCACTGGAGGACTAATGATGATGGTGCCTACATAGTACACTTCATCTTTGGACGTCACATTAAAATTACTCGAAATTTCCACCAAAATAGTAATTCCCAAAGTAATAAAGTTTCACAATTTCTAGTCAAAAATGCGTCAGTTTCAATAAAAACTGATTATTTACCCATACAACAAAACTTTGAAAATATAACCAAGACAATCTCATACTTCAGTCCTACAATAACGAAGATATACTGCAAGGAACACAGCATAATGTAAATGTTCACGTGAAAACGGTGGATTACGGTTATTAAAGGTCAGATATATAAAAACTTGATATAAAACAAACCACATGGTTAATGCAACTCCAAAAATTCGAAGGTATGTTAACAGCTTCAAGTAGAAAAAACCATAAGTGTAAATAAAGAATTTCAATAGTGGATATAACTCTGATTAGGCCAAAAGAGCATTTAACTCATGTCGACAGCTCAAAATCTTCAAAACTATCCACCTTAGCAACAAGAAATATATTTCTCCCGAGGGAGCAAGAATATTCATATATCCCGCTGCCCAATATCCAATAATTTCAGCGTAATGTATTTTGATGTGACGGTGGTATAAACCGATTTGTTTCCATAAACCTGTTTGCGTTTGTTTATGTGTAGTTTTCTTCTAATGTGAATTTGCATTTATTGGTAGTTTGGCCACAGAACTATAGTATTTTGTGACAATATTGCAGGTATTTTTAGGTAAGAATGTTTTATAATCTAATTGAATCCATTCTTTTCTGGTACATACGACTTCCGAGACCAGCATCTGAAACATTGGTAGATTTTGGGTCGGTTGTTTGCAGAAAAAGTTTGAACACCAAAAGATGACTCGCACAATGTTCATTACCAATTAACAAATGAAATTATACATTTATTTCCTTAGTTCGGAAACCTTCTTGTTATTAGCAGTGGGGTTTGCTCCTTGTTATTCTTCACATTGCAACTAACTGATCTTCAGTCTGGTTATGTGATAACTGCTCGTATCCAGAACCCCTACTGCCCTGAAACAAACGTATTCACTCAAATCACGGGAAATGCAAACAACTGCCAACGGACTAGGATTAATGCAGTCGAAGGACCGAACCCCATACATTGGACACCACTAACACCTGGAAGCATTCCGAAAGAACAATAATCAAGCTCAAATAAATCAGCTGGTTTGTACTAGCTAGTGAAAAAGATATTGCATATTGGAAAGGTAAATATATAAATTGGTTATTAGATTACTAATGCAAAAAGTGAGAGGTGGTCGAAGGGTAAGAATAAAATAAGGAGCGAGATGATGAGCAGCAAAACAGGAGTAACTTTATGGTATGAAATAATAATTATTTTTAGGTAAGTTACGAGATATATATCTTGCACTAGATCTGGCGTAAAAGATGAGCAAGTGCGCTAAAACTACTACGGGAGCTATTCATTCAGGTGGCTCCAGTCACTTTAACTAAGAAAGCATTCCAACTATGGTAGCTGTGAATAAGTAAATTATGGAGATGACATAGCGGAGGGCCATAAGCGATTCTAAATTGATTGCTTTGGGTTAGGTCTTTGTCGAAACTTTCTGTGGTTGATGACCTTAAACTGTGACGATTCTTCTGCTGCTTGAGTCATAATTTTTACATGAGAACGCGAATGATTAAACTTTGATCCATTATCCATCTCCTTTTTGGACCTCTATGTTTTGATATCGCTAGCTTTTATGAGCGTCAATCCGCTTATTTAACCTGGAAGGTCTTTATCAGAAACCATGAACAATAGAGGAGGAATAGTCTTGAGTGGTTACATGTGGAACACCTGGTATTTGGACCCTTCAGCTCACAAAAACTTTGAGTATATTGGTGGGGAACATCAAGTCCTCTAGGTAATTCTGAGTTAATGAAACCATTACATTACTAACTTACTTACTTACTTCTGTTACCCCCAGTGGAGCATAGGCCGCTCACCAGTTTTCTCCAACCAACTCTGTCCTTGGCTTCCGTCTGCAGTTCTGTCCAATGTTTGTTCATTCCTCTCATATCTTTCTCTATTTCTCGGCGTAATGTGTTCCTTGGCCTTCCTCTTTTCCTTTTTCCTTGAGGGTTCCATGTGAGGGCTTGGTCTTGTGACGCAGTCTGGTGCTTTTCGTAGTGTGTGTCCTATCCACCTCCACCGCTTCTTCCTGATTTCCTCCTCCACTGGAATCTGGTTTGTCCTCTCCCACATTACGTTGTTGCTGATGGTGTCTGGCCAACGAATCCGAAGTATTTTGCGTAGACAACTGTTCACAAATACTTGTATCTTCTGGATGATGGCTTTGGTAGTTCTCCAAGTTTCCGCTCCATACAGTAGAACTGTCTTGACATTTGTATTGAAAATTCTGATTTCGGTTTTGGTTGAGAGTTTTTTGGAGTTCCAGATATTTTCAACTGTAGAAATGCAGCCCTTGCTTTGCCAATACGCGTCCTCACATCTGCATCAGATCCACATTTCTCGTCGATGATGCTGCCGAGATATGTAAAGGTGTTAACGTCCTCCGAGGCATCTCCATCAAGCGTGATTTGGTTGGTGCATGTTGTGTTGCATCGGAGAATTTTGCTTTTCCCTTTATGTATGTTGAGACCTACTGCTGCAGAGGCTGCTGCTACACTGGTCGTCTTCTCTTGCATTTGTTGTTGCGTGTGCGATAGAAGAGCCAGGTCATCTGCGAAGTCCATATCGTCCGGCTGCGTCCTAACTGTCCAGTTGATACCATGCTTCCCTCTAGATGTTGACGTCTTCATAATCCAGTCGATGACCAGGAGAAAGAGAAAGGGTGAGAGTAAGCAACCTTGCCTGACACCGGTCTCCACCTCGAAAGAGTCTGTCAGCTGACCTCAGTGCACGATTTTGCAGTTGCTGAGATTGCCTTTCTTTGGTATTTTGATGAGGTATCCTTCTTTCCAATCTGATGGTAGTTGTTCCTCATCCCAAATCTTCTTGAAGAGGATGTAAAATATTTTCGCAGTTGCTTCCACATCTGCATTCATTGCCTCTGATGGAATGTTGTCTAGTCCTGCTGTTTTGCCGCTCTTGATTTGTCTGATGGCCGTACTGATCTCCTCAATCGTAGGTGCGCCAATATTAATTGGGAGGTCTTTGGATGCTGCTTCGATGTTGGGTGGGTTCAGTGGAGCTGGTCGATTCAGGAGTTCCTTAAAGTGCTCTACCCACCTATTTCGCTGTTCGTCAGTGTTGCTGATTATTTTCCCATCCTTGCTTTTCACTGGTCGTTCTGGTTTACGATAGTTTCCGGCGAGCTTCTTTGTTGTACCGTACAATTGTCTCATGTTTCCTTCTCTTGCAGCCTTTTCCGCCGTCATTGCCAGATCTTCCACATATTTTCGTATGTCAGCTCTGATGCTCTTCTTCACTTCCCTGTTTGCTTCCGTGTATTCAGCTTGTGCCTTAACATTCTCTGCTCTTGTTCGGCTGACATTGATTGCTGCCTTCTTGTTCCTCCTTTCTTCAATTTTTGCAAGAGTATCAACAGAGATCCATTCCTTGTGATGCTGCTTCTTGCGACCAAGGACCTCCTGACATGTTGAAGTGATTGCCTCCTTAATCCCTTCTCAATTGTACTCCAGTGATGCTTCCTCTCCATTGAGTAGATCCTGAAAGGCCTGGAACCTATTGGTGAGAGCTATCTTGAATTCGTTGAGTTTTACGGTATCCTGAAGTAAGGCTGTATTAAACTTCTGCGATTTTGTCTGTCCCGTTGTCCAGTGCTTCTTTAGCTTCAGTTTCATTTTGGCGACCAGCAAATGGTGATCTGAAGCTATATCAGATCCTCTCTTGGTTCTCACATCCTCCATAGTCCTTCTGAACTTTTTGTTGATACAGATATGGTCAATTTGGTTTTGAGTAGTGTGGTCCGGTGATATCCATGTAGCTTTGTGTATGCGTTTGTGCGGGAATATTGTGCCACCGATGACCAGTTTGTTGAAGGCACATAGGTTTGCAAATCTCTCACCGTTTTCGTTCCTTTCTCCCAGTCCATGTCGTTCCATGATGTCTTCATATCCAGTGTTGTCCATGCCAACCTTGGCATTCAGGTCTCCCATAAGAATCGTCAAATCCTTTGGTGAACATTTCTCGACGATTGACTGCAGCCTTTAGTAGAATTGATCTTTAACTTCGCCATTGTAGTCATTGGTAGGTGCATAGCATTGGATGACGTTCATTGTAATGTCCTCTTTCTTTGTTTTGAAGGATGCTTCAATGATACTTGGTCCATGAGATTCCCGTCCTATCAGTGCTTTTTGTGCTTGTTTGGACAGCAACAGTGCAACTCCTTGTGTATGTGAAGCACTTTCTTCTTCATGGCCAGATTATAACGGCAGTTCACTTGAAGCTAGTCTCAGTTGTCCTACCTGTGTCCAATGCGTTTCACTGATGCCGAGCAACTCCAGGTTGTATCTTTTCATTTCTGCTGCAACCTGAAATAGTCTTCCAGTCTCCCACAATGTACGAACGTTCCATGTACCTAAAAAAATGGTTACTCTGGTTGTCAGAAGAGGCATCGGCCCCGTGACTTCCGAGGGAACTCGGCTTTCATCACGAGACGTCATAATTCTTCTTCCAACTCCCAGGGCAGAGTTAAAATGGTTTGAATTATTTTTTCTGGTTAGCGTTTTTTGGAAAGTGAGATTTCGACGGAATGGGGTCGCCAACCCCATGTCCAACCCTCCTCCTTTACCCGGGCTTGGGACCGGCAGTAGCCCCTAAGGTTCTACTGGCGGAGTTTAATGAAACCCACTGTTACAATATTTGCTATAAAGAGTGTTTGTGACACCTTGCCAAACCTTATTGCTCATTCAAGGAACATGACATCTCCTAATCCCAATAGGTTGTTCAACTATCTCTTAAGGCATGAGGTAGTAGTTTTTTTATACTTGTGATTTACTTCGTGAAGAGTGTTGTTATTACCACACACTGGTTTACTGATGGCCTCCGTAAACTGCTTCTTGACATTGACATTCCTGATAACTTTATTAGGAGTAAGAACTTCACTTAACTTAGAGCTAATCCGGAATTTGGATGGGTATTTTCAGACTATCAGCTAGGACTAGTGTCAAAAATTATTCCACTCTTTGAGTTCTGTTGTGCAAGGTATCGATAAAGTTGTTATCAAAAATCTTAGCAACCTGTGGGTTCGTAATATTTTAACATCTGCACGCTTGAATAGCACAGAATCCAGGATTTGTAGGTTTTTGTTGAATCATAAATCTGTAGCGATATTAGGGTTAGACCATACTTTAGCAACCAACTTGGTTAGCAGATATCTCTTGTGACTTCTAGCCTAACTTTACATCTATTTCTTAATCCTACCTGTGTTCTCGTTCACTACAGGTGTACATGTAGGGTATGTCGTGCAGGCTAGGTTCCCAGAAATCTCCAACCACACTTATATCCATCGGAGGTTTTGGAGATACCATAGTTTAGCAAGAGTAGGCATCATTACTGTCCATCTAAAATAAGTCGTATCTGGCCAGGTTAAATTTAAATTTTTTAAATTCTGCAATCGACTGTTCTTACTGGCTCTTGGACATGACCATCTTCGATTAGCAGCTACTCATTATGTAGTACATTGTCTAGTTCCTAAGCCCCTACATTTCATGTTTAGTCAGACCTGAATCTTTTGGTTTTGAGGAATTGCTTTAAAACCGTCCTCTGTGTAGTACATCCCATCAGTGAGTTTTGCGGATCAACTGTTAGTTTCAGAATATTAATTCATGACCAAATCTTAGTTGTGATTGTAATGATATTACCCTGACTGTTACTGCTAGTGAAAGAATGGCGCCATTTGATTTAGATTAGCACCAGCGGCGTCGTGGCTTTGAAATGACTATGACAATGGATCGAACTTCGTAGGTGCAGTCTCTGAGCTGATGAGCTTCGCGCGACAGTGGAATCAGCAGAAAATAAGTAAGGAATTATCATCGAGGCAAATCCAGTGGCACTTCAACCCTCCCCTAGCCAGCCACCAAGGTGGAGTTTGGGAACGGATGATTATATGTACACGAAGACTGTTATTATTGATCACCAGAGAACAGACGTTGATCGACGAAACTTTAGGCACCTATTTGGTTGAAGCTGAGAGAATTCTGAGCGAACGACCCCTAACCCCGACTGTCCAAGATGTTAACGATCGACTAGCTTTATCGCCAAATAGTTTACTGTTATTGAGGGAATGTGATTGAATAACCGAAGAAGGGAGCATCAGTGAAAGGTTCGACAAAAGTTTGAAGCAGGTAAGTCCTACGCGTTCTCCTAGCGTCGATTGCGAGAGTGAGCCATAAGCTGAGGCATCAGAAGAGCTTTGATTTGAATGGAGGGATTTTGCGGACCAGTGTAGGATCCATTTTGAAGGCTTGGTTTTTGGAAAAATCACTCTATGTATATATTTGTGTTATGATCTTGCTGTTCAATATTTTGGTACTCTTTTTAGTCCCAATTAGGGATGTTAATATTTTTATTTTGTTATAATTCCTATTTTTTACTTTTATTGGAGTTTATATGTTTCCTTCCAAACTGTAAATGTGTTGTTTAAACTGATACTTAATATGGCTACAGCCATATCGGATTTGATACCTCTGCGGTAACTTCGCATACTTGACTGGAAGGACGCATTCTTCCAGAATTGGAAACTCATTGTGTTAACCTCGGATCGGAACATTATAATATTGTTTAGGTAATTGTCTATATTCCTTTTCTGATTAATAATAGAACCGTTCTTACCCAGGAAACTTGTGTTTTGAAATTGGACGGGGCAAAGCGCGTATCTGACTTCTAACTGTTTCCGAAATCAAGGTTCACAGAAGTGAACAATATCTTGAATGGTTTTTAGTTTAGAGCACATTGGCCTTCTATAAGAATTGGGAAAAGGAAAAAGGTTAAGATTGAAATGTCTCCCATCATACTAAAGCTTCGTGATTTTAGATATCAACTTTGTTGACATTTATTGAAAATTTTTCAACAGTTCGCTTTGTTAGATAAGGACTGGCTGCTTATTTGTAATAATTAAGTTCAGATCGCTCACTCTATGTTTGAAAATTCGCGCTTTTGGCTACAACAAATGATGCCTAACCCATAGTTCATAAGTCTTAACTGCCTGACACCCTCGTAAAATAGTATTTCTCAAAAGAATTTGGAATACAGAAAATCGAGTACGATATAATATATTAGCTTACTTTCACTTTAAGTCAGCCTCACAACACAAAAGGTGTTGCTTGCCGTTACATATGCGTGAACAAATAAGATGAAATTTGATGAGTGTATAGCAAAGCTCATCAATTAACCAAGTGGCTGTAGAGTATGGTATGCAAGTTCAGTCAAGATTATCATTAAAAAATAAGATTGCTGCGTATACATGCGACTAACGAAGAGTAGTTGCATATCAAAAACATAAGTTGTTACCACCTAGTTTATACACCAAATTGATGTTTATGATAGAGTTGCTAACCATTGCCAGCATTGGGGTAGTAAAGAACATACTATTAAAAATTGTAGGAGGTTTGCTTGACTTCTGAGACTGATGGTTCATAAGCATGCGCGTGTCATCTTACAATCAGTTTACTTAGCAACTTGCAGGATGTTCGAGGTATGAGCAGCTGATAAGTAGATCAGTAAATCTGTTATGCGATAATCATATGGCCACATAAAGGAGTGAATGACTAGTCTCAAAGAGCAATTGTTGTGACATGATTCAGAATATAGTAATGAGATACTGCGAAAAAAATGGAACGAGCTCTCATTAAGCAGGAAGATCATTCGCACTATTGAATACAAGAAAGTAATCCAGTGAGCTGTGAATACAATATTCTTAGTATTATGATTGGTGAGCGTAATTACATAAATGTCATAATTTCCTGTCAATATGAATAATAAGATTATATGCTAATCGGATGATAAAATGATAATAATAACAATGATAATAGGGTAGTAAGTGAAATAGATTAAAGCGAAGAGTTGACACATGAACAAAATAACAACAAGATAATACGATTTCCGTATGTGCATATAATCGGATTCCAAAGTGAGCTGTCTGCGTTGATCGTTCAGTCTGATGCATTGATTTATTCGTCAAATGTACTTCAATTAGATTTGACTTTAGCCTCACTATTTTAGTGGCTGCGTTAAATTCGAAGTACGGCTCACCAGTTTAGTGTCCCGCGATCTAACTCCTATTCTTGTGAGCAGCTGAATATGCAATGAAATAAATATTCCTTTCACTTTCCATATATCATTATTAGGCGAAACCCGGTTGTGAGACAGTGGTGATAAGAAGCCAAATACGGTTTTGTGGTCGTTCACGGAGACAAACATGAGAATACGAAGCGTAAAGGCAAAGCGAAGCGAAATGAAGAAAGGGGGCGAGCCAAGTATGTGCAAAGCGAAATTAGGGTAACAATGTCATTAGCGAGGTAAGCATAGACATATGGACTTGAATAAAGACAACAAAGATATAAGCTAATAACTGACAAGGTCGAAAGATGAGTAAATGACGACCCAGTAAAAAATGTTAATTAGTTTGCCCGGAAGCTGGGGTAAACCCTGCGTGCTCAACATATCTGTACACATAATACAGACGGAAGGTGGAGTTACCGATCAATAGACAGCGATGATGAGGTTGATGACTTTAGTCAACCCGTGCTTGTGCGGCAGAACATTGGTGATGGGGCGACTAGTCAGAGATACTTTCTATCAATTTTACTCTTGAATTATAGATATCTTCAGAGAACTCTGCTGTGTACCTACCCTATTCTCAATCAGTTGTTGAAAGTCTGGCTGTATCAAACTGCTCCTGTCCGTGAAGCGGGATAAATTCACTGTTAGAAACAGACTTACTTTTAATCTGAGCAAACTTTTACGGTTAATATGCTAGCATTTATAACATTTTGATCTTAATTGTAAAATGGCATGCCACACGTAACACTTTATCATATGAGAATTATTATTATTGATGTTATCATCATCTATTTCTCTCTTGATATCGAGCTTTGTTATGTATCCGAGTACGGTTTTAATTCTAATATCTATTTTGTGAGGATTCGTCATCTTTGCTATGTTTTGAATAAACGGTTGTAGTAATGGCTGAAAATAGACGTCGCTTATTTGACCTCCAACACTAATCAGGAAACAATTCAGTTTCGGACACCAGATTGGGATATTTAATCATTCTCGAATATATAAAAGTTGTCTCCATTCACTGGTTGACAATCTAAGTACTAATTCGGACAAACGGAATCATTTCAAGTCAGAACCACTGTGCGGTATGTTTAGCCGTCTCGATCAACTGCTCTCCTCCTAGATGATTCGGCAGCACATATACATTCACTCACTCGCAAACACAGGACTTGTGGAAATGTTACTGGATCCACGCGAAGTTACCAATCAGTGACGGAGATGTGAGAAAAAATTTGCTAATTTTATTTAATGTCCCAGTGTCAGAGGGTAGGTTACTAGAAGGTACGGCTGCCTTTGATAAAGAATAATGAGACAAGAACTGTACGATCCTCGAAATGTGAATTACCCCAGCTAAAATATGCCGTCTTTTCAAAGGGCAGAAAGTCGCAAAAGGGAAACCCTTTCCAATGAGAATTACCTTAGACTTGGCACAACTTGCGAAAATACGTTTTTACCATCCCAGAGAACCTCTGTTAGGTTTGATCCGAATCATGCACGAAAAACTGTGGTCAGCACAAACAGCAGCCAGGATATCACAAACGGCCCATCAGCAGACCAGTATGGTAGTTCACGTTGAACAAAGTCCTCCATCAGGCTCAACAGGGCTTTTTGAAAGGCAAGTTGTGGGCATCCAGTCTTCGCCACAGCATGGGACAGTTGGATATCCTGCTGCGACTGAAATATACCGGTGCACTTAATATTTCTAGATTTTGCAAAAGCCTCCGTTAGAGTACCCCATGCATCCCTAATTGTAAAAGTTGCGGAAATGAGCTTTACGGACAAACTCCTATCTTGGCCTAGAAACTACCTTGAGAATAGAAAGTGAACAGAGTGCACGCGAGTCTCGAAATCGGGAATTTCAAAAGGGACCATCTTCGGTCCCCTTCTCTTTCTGATATTCATTGACAACCTATTAGGCACAGTTAGTTCACCAGCATTGATCTGCGCAGACTATGAAAAGATCCGGAAATCCATTAGAAGCGAAGAGGATTCAACCGGGCTTCAAAAGGACCTTAGATCCATTTAGGAATTGGCAGTGAAAAACGGTTTAAAACTAAACCAGCCGGTGTCACGTCATGTACATTCTACCCCACATAACGCAAACGACTTACATCCTCAATGGAAATCCGCTCACAATGTCTCCTCAGAGCGCAATCGCGGTTTGATGCCTCCACGCCAATTCGAACTATAAAGGGGACGCAGACAAGGCTAACGCAACTCTTCACTTTATCTGAAGACACCTTGGGGCTATCACACCTGAATTATTCTAACGCTGTTTAAGACGTACGCGCTCCCACACCTTGAGGTTCACGTCAGCGTACCCCCTCTGCTTAAAACAGACACAAATCTCTTGGATGGAATGCAGATACGTGAAACGAAATGGGTGATAGAGTTGAGGAAGAAACCCTACGAAATTAAACTCCAGCACTTGGGTTTATTCTCTCAAAGTTGCAGGAGAATCAGAGGTGGTCTGAGGATGGCGTACAACGACGTATTAAGTGCGCAAAACCATCCCAACATGACAACCTTACCGATGCATCACCACCACTCCCCTAGAGGTAACCCTCAAAAAATTGCCCAACAGTAAGTGAAAACTCGGGTTTGTGCACACTTTTTCTTCATTCTCAGATTATTTACTTGATGAGCCTTTCTATTACGCTCATACATTCACCAAAATTTGATGTCACACTATTAGCCGCTCGGTCACAAATAAATTCGTTCATTTTATCTAATAACTCATATTCAACTTCACGAAATATCATACACTGCACATGAACATCTCTATATTACTGTAATTGATTTCTATCCCTATCGCCTAGAGCTTGTAATTACTATCTCCAAGACTCACTTTTGTCTTCCTCATTCAAGCTGGTTTCATTTGTTCGTCATCAACAACCACATGTCATCTGGTTTTACAAAAGTTTAGCAGCAAACGAGATTTAGGGAATTTCGTTCCAACGACACAAAGCAGGCCAGGCTTCACGAACGAAAAGAAATACGGCTCCAAGTTCCTTTTCTTCACAGTCACCATCCTATCCATCTAGTCACACCGATATATATTTATGTTTAGTCAAAGCAAGAACGAAAATATATATACAGACTTAACATTTCATAATTTTCAACAATCACCGTACTGGACTGTTTTTGTCCTATGTACGAGAACTCATTATTATGTACACGCCAAGTTATTGGTCTTTAAACGACACTATTTACTCTATCGATGATTATCAATACATGATCATACTTGACTACTCATTAACGAGATATTTTGTCGGTAACACGTATCGATCTCGCTACATCCTCCCCCTACTAATTTTCACAATTTATTCAGCTTTTATATTCACAAACGATAAAGTCTATATGCTACTCTGTTTTCACGTTATCTTAACAGTATAAGTTACCTGGCCCACTGTCCCAGCTGCTAAAGACTAAAAACTACAGGACCGTCTCCATACGGTCTATTCATACAGGTTTCAAATTGTCATTCAGCCAATATTGTTTTAGTTTTTTAAAAATGTATATTAGATTTCTTACAACTAAACACAAACAAATGGCTATCTTTTCAGGTAGTATTACGAGCTCCATTCTGTTCGGGCCTTATTTTCCAAGTCATTCAGCATCTATCAACAGATCTTTCATTAGTAGAAGTAATGATGAGTAATGTAGTTGTTTCCCGAATTAAAAAGTTCTGGCAACAGCTTTTGGGGTTTTTCTTCTAATTATTTCCTTTTTTCATCTATTTCCGATGGTAATACATCATATTTTTCGATATATGATTGTATTGCTGAATAAACCACATTAATGGCACATCTAGTCATAAAAATCAAGGATCAATGCTTGGGTAAATACTAATTTAAACCTTTAGCACACTTTAAGTACTGATGAGTTATAATTATGACTGTTAAATTAAAAGTCACAATTCTCGACTCACTTTATTTGCTTTAGTACAGAGGAAGAGCCATATTCGTATTTATCGAAATTTAGGGAACAGTTAATGTAAATAATAAACGTAGCAATATGAGTCATATTTTGTTCTAACTTTTAAAATATCTCTACTTTGCGAAATTTTTATCAATATTCATTTACTTTTTGTAAACTAACTGTGTTGAATAAATCTACCTTTAACTATTTCGAAACATGAATGAGTAAAATGACTGAATATCAAAACTTGTTTCAATCATAACATAGAAATAAAACCAGTCATTTTTAGTAAGTTGTTTGTAAATATTTTCACATTAATTTGCTTTAAAAAACACAACTGGCGATAAAAAAAAAAGCAGACAGACATATAGGAAAATATAGTAAATTAGTCAAGGTAAAAGTGAATACATGTATATTATGATGAAAATATCATCAAAACATTGTTATAAAATAATCCTTTTCAAATATTATACATCTCAAAATGGAGAATTAATGATGAATGAATAAACAATGAAAATTATATATTTAAATTCCATTTTTTTTCTCTAGTTTTATATGAAATAATAAAATAATAATACCCAAACAGTCATGATACACAAAATGAATTATTTTTCCAAAATAACAATGAAACAGTAAGTAGATGATTTCATTCTTCTTGTTTGCGGAGTGTAACACCAAAAAACAAACAGACAGATAACAAAGAGACAATAGAAATAGAAATATTAAATAGATTATAATACAATTTTAGTGTATATCACAATGGGATGTTGAAATGCACACATACATACCTGCACACATCCATGTGCAATCGAGTCTATGAACTTTGAATAAAAAGTATCTCATTAAAGAGTGTAGATGAGAAATATGAAATATAGAAAAATGATAAATTGTGCAAGGATTAATAAAGCCATATATTTGTATGATGTACACGTACGGCTGAAAGAAAAAATATACATATGTTCGAAAAATGACAAATGCAATACTGATAAGACTTATAAACATAAGAAATAGAAATAGTAGAGAAATACATATCATCATAAAATTATGGTACTCAATCATTGAAATAGTCCAGTAAATTTTAAAAAAAAATACATTTCAACTTTAAATTGGTGGATCGCGTACATTGAATAATACAAACGGACTGTAAATCCACTCACCATTAGGATGTTTTTCATTACATCTGAACCAAAGTTGGAATAAAGGACAGTCGGGTAGAATAAATATACATAATAATGACAATAAGAAAAGAAATATAAGAGGTGGTAAGAATAATAGGTATGGTAGTGATCGACATTGTCTTCTCTGTGATTGATTTTTTCTAGTAATAACTTCTCTAGAAATAGGAAAACATTCGAAAGTATAATGAGAAATAATATAGAACGGTATGGTATGACAATAAATCAACAATAAACTGAGTCTAACTAGTACAGTTTAGAAATAGCAGACAGGAGTTCAACCCTGTCAGGTGTAGGCAGTAACTACCAAAGACAAATGGGTGAGGTCGCGCACAAATCCGTAGATCAATCAGAGTTAGACATTAATTAACACCGTTGGATGCCGGCCCAGTGGTCCGATGGTTAGGCGTTCGCACACAATACCGAAGGTCCCGGGTTCGAATCCTGCGAGGTGCAGGAGTCGTCGATGCGCACTGCTGATGAATCCCATACCAGGGCGAAACGGCCGTCCAGTACTTCCAGGTTTCTAATGGTGTTCCAACAATGATTGATTCATTTGATGGTATCCTAGAAAACCTGGGTTAGATTCAGCTAGAAGTTGTCGGGTAGGATGGACTATTGACAAGTCGCAAAAGTTAATGGTTCTTCAATTGAACTTCGTTACTTTATGGAAAAATTATGCATTCGTTCTAGGTTGAGGTTGTTATCGAAATCGTTGGATTATGATTAATTATTATTAATAAAATGTCACTAGTGCGCAATCTTACTTTTTATTAACTCTATTAGTTAGAAAAAATAGGTAAATTTAAAAATTCCATACAGACATATAGATTCGATCCTATTTGGCAGCTTAAACGTACATCGATTAGTTTATTTAAATCAGGATAAAATGGTCAGTTGAAAACAGATTCCCATTTGATATGATGACTTCATTACAAAAAGTAATCATTTACTGATTAACAAACATCTGTGACTGTTTTAACCTCCCAGTTCAACGTATTTTGTAACTAGTGAAGTAAGTATAAAAAAAATTATAAACTCACTGAACTAATGATCTACTTATCGGATGAAACAGAACGCGCTGAATAACCTCAATGGATAACAACACAAACTTTTTTTTTCTGAACCTTATGTTTATAATACAACTTGGTGTATGATTGGAAATTTACAATTCATAAAAAATTCATCTCGTAATATGTATTTTTAAATGAGTTGATTTTCAATAGAAAAATGGTTGAATGATTTATACTAATTTAATTAATAATAAAATGAACTACTCAATATTATTATTCAAATCAAAATAAGTTGAAATCTGAAGTAGAGAAACGTCTAACTCATACACCCACCAACAAAGTCGAATGCTAGTGTCAAATTAAGTTATTTCTTCTTGATGTGAAGTGACTGGATGTACTTGAGGGAAAACATTGGACATAAGTTTCCAGTTAACTTGTCAACATGGTGTACCTACAATCTTGAGAGAACTGGTGCTTTTTATAACATTTGAACTTGCACCACTCAGATTGACATTACTACACAACCCGAATAGTTTAGTGGTAACATCCTAGAATATGAATGAGCTTGGGTGACACTGGCTTGAAAACCACAGGGAGCATCATTCCCTTTATAATTCTAATTATGCCTTGCTAAAGAAAACCATCAAGTATGAAACATAAGTCTAGGGTTTCTTCCCGACTACTTCCAATCATCTAATATCAAAACATAACATATGTCATATCGAGTCACTTGAACTACTAACCAGACAGCGAATTAATCGATACAGTTAGACCAACTCTAAGGACTGATTGGTGAATTCGGTATATGATATCGATTAGCGCGTCCCAAGTCATAACACTAGCCTTTTTCTGTGGTATTTCATACTTCGGGATTTATGTATTCTTTTTGCAATGGTTAGATGCTAAATACCTCAAAAGCGAACATTTAAGCATCCATTGTGACATTCAACGCGCGCGACATGAGTAAAGCAAATTAATATTAAGATGGGTATTGACAGAGGATCATACTTACCTTCTATGTAAGTCAGCTTCACGAGTCATATTTTTTGACATTACCTGCAAAAGTCGTAGCATAAATTTAATGAAAGTAAAAAGAAATCAAATTATCTTTGATACAGGTCACATTATTTATTACTTGGAACGTACGCTAAAGAGACCATTGAAAAAGAGAACATGAGACTTAATTATTTACGGGAACAATTATGGAAACTAACTCACTTGTAGGTAGCTTCACTTGTGCGTTAACCTTAGGTGGAGATCTACTGAAAGCTAAGGAACACTAGATATCTGCTTTGTATTAGATCAAGACTCTTCAGCCAGTGAGGATTTGCGATTCCTCTCCCTCAGACTCTGAACGTCACCAACTGACCGCTAGGCCTCTAGATCACTGGGCTGTTGTATAACAGATTACGTCCCAAACTTTAGTCAATCTCTAGCATAGCGTAACTAGCATCTAAAGATATCGTTAAGTAACCGATTCATCCTCGAAATATTTGGACTACATTAGTTCCAAGTAAATCACTAATTTCATCGTTATTATTATTATTATTATTAATGCAAAGAAAGTACAAAGTGACTTACTTGCTCTCTCTTACACTTTAAACAGTTTTCATTAGTGATAAATGAGTCATTTGTTAATCTTTCACAATTGAATATATTAGGTAGTGAGTTTACTCGATCATGAATACTGTTGTTACTTCTTTTAGAGTAAGTTGGTATTTTACCTAAGTTTTCATGTTGATTTATCATGAGAGATTTGCGTAAAACATGAATATTTTCTGATTTATATGCTTGTTGGTGTTTTGTATGCTCTGAAAAATTATGTTGAGGACTATGTTTATCATGATACTGATGATACATTAAATGTTGATCATAATTACTTTTATCCATGTTCTTATCATTCCCTGTATGATAAACATATTCTGATTGATTGATAAAATTTTTCTTAAATATATCATTTTCATTGTATTGATTGTTAGTATTCAGATTGTTTACTGATGATTCACTCTTTTGGATCTCTTGTTGAATATCAGTGGAAGAATTATTTAAGTACTTCATTTGATATGATAGATCAGTTAACGAGAGTTTAGATTGCTCAGTTGCTTCGGTATCAAATTTATTCCCGAATAAACATGAATCATCATTATCTGTGTGTGTTGATTCCAATCTGACTGGAGCATCAGTCTTTCGCTTTGTATATTCTACTGATGTAACTGATGAATGTTCAGTAGTTGAACAATTCTCAGCATTTCGGTCATATAAAGTTTCACAATCAATCAATGTGGTGGATATGGAAAGACTCCCAATATCTGGTCTATGATTAGATTGTTGATGATCGGAAGTATGGAAGATATTCTGATCAGTGCAATCTAGTTGAGTTTCCTTATAGGAAGGAATTGTTTGATGTTTTTCAAAGAAACCAGATTTTAATGATATTGTTGTCGGGATTCTTGTAGTGGATATTTCTCGTGTAGATGCAGAACGTGATGTAGCATCACTATCTAGTTTGGAATTACACTTGGGTTGTAAACATATATTAAATTGTTTGTCAGTAAGACTTTCAGGATGACTTTCTGGACAGTTTGCGGGAGATTTATTAATTTCACTGTTTAATTCTAAGTTGTTAATCAGTGTACATTTATTTCGATGACTTTTTACAATCTTCCGGTTTGCTTTACGTGATTTCTTGTTAGTTGATGCAAATTTATCAAGACTTTCATAATCGTTAGTGAACTCATCATGTCGATCAAAATCCATATGAGGACTAATCCACTTGCCTTTTGATGATATATTTTGACTTATTTTTTTAGTATAATTTTCTACTTTATCATTGTTATTTTTCATGGTTTCAGTGGATTTTGAGCATTGATCAGTTCGAACTTTTGAGTTCATATTGAAACTATGATTCTGATCTCGATTTGTTCTACGTGTAACCATTGATTTAGCTGACTCAAAACTTGTACTAGCTGGATTATCCATCCAAATTCGTTTGCTAGTTTTATTTGTTTCTTCATCCTGTTCAGATTTTAATGCAGGACATGTCTCAACAGAAAATGAAGTTATTTTGGGACTAAATGGATTACTACAAGTATTAGTAGAGCAACTTTTATTAATTTCCCTCAATAGTCTTGTATTTGGTCGTGCAAAACGTATAGACATTTGCTGATCATCACAATAAGAACCCTTCAAGATATCACTAACGGAATGTCTGTCACTTTGACCATTAACTGTATTTGAATCTCTCATTAGTGTTGAATTATTTGAATGTAACGTAATATTTAGTGATAAGTTATCTGATTTGTTTGGGTGACTGACTGTTTCGTCTGATTTCAGCTTTACTTCCAAATCATCACCACGCTTCACTGTATCGTTGATGTTAGCTAGATCATTTATTTCCGTTGATTCATTGCTTAAACCAGTCATTTGATTATCATCATTTGAAGACCAATATGATATTACTTCATTGTTTTGAATTACAGCATTCTTCATTTCATCAGACTCTTGTGGAAGAATTCGATTATCATTGTATGGCTTTGTTACATTTGAAATTGGTGAACTAGAATAAACTGGTGTGTTTCGATGTTTATCAGAATCATTCACTACATCAATGTCTGTTTCATTTTTTAACATTTGATCACTTAGAACTGAATTGTCCACCGTTCTGGATATGCATGTTATATCACAGGGTTGATTATTTACAATATTATCACAAGTATCTTTAAGATTTATATCACCACTATTATACTTCTTCTCTGAAAACTCTTCATTCTTGAACTTACGTTTCCTAGTTTTCTTCATTTTACTTTTTCCTATTGTAATCTGATTGGCTCTAGTAGTACCTTTTTTAAACTCAGAATTTTTAGTTTCTTGAATAGCTTTCTGTGTAAATGTTTTATCAACTGAATCTATACCATTGACTATTTTACAAGAATTATTCTGAGATAGACTATGTAAATATTGTTCAAACGACATTTTATCAAAACTGTTTGATTGTCGAGATGTTTGTTCTTTATCCTCATGTGTCTGTCTATGGATGCTAATTGTATTAAAGACAGTGAAAGGTTTATGTTCATTGTCTACTTTTGTCATTTTAGTCTGAAATGAATGACTCGTCTTTTCTCTTGAAAAAGTAACCAATGGTTGTACTGATGCTGGTTGTTCTAGTGATAACGATATAGTTTGTTGGTCATCAAAATCATGAGAGAATAATCTACTTTTAAGGTCATTCAAATATTCAGTTTTAGATGATTTAGCAAACCTTTCAGTTGGATCCCTTCGACTGCAGTGTGAATTGTCTTCATATCGGATTATTTGTGACAAAC
Source organism: Schistosoma turkestanicum (assembly GCA_944470395.2). Taxonomy (NCBI): domain Eukaryota; kingdom Metazoa; phylum Platyhelminthes; class Trematoda; order Strigeidida; family Schistosomatidae; genus Schistosoma; species Schistosoma turkestanicum. The sequence goes on from OX103971.1 coordinate 10,893,448, forward strand.
AAGAACTCCTATCACTAGTGTCGTCCGTATTTATATTACATTTCACTGATTCATAGTCCTCATTTTCAATACCATGTAATAAACTTGTAAAAACTGTTTTTAAATACTCCACTTGAATTTCATTATGTTGTATAATAGTAATAAATAGTGTAAGCCAACGTGTTTGAGGTATATCAACACCGGGTTTAGAGGAGTCCGACGAACGTAGACATAGAAAATCATGTAATCTACAATCCCATATATTGAGTAAATCAATCATTGATTTATATTCTGGTAAATGAATAATTCTATATTCAGTAACAGAATGTAATGACTGGAATGAATTAAGTTCCGATTTAATTTCACATAGAATCGATAAATATTCTTTAATTATTGGTGACCAGTAGGAAGATAATGATGAAATTGACGATGATGTCAATGTGAATGATTCTACGTCAATAGGCAATAAATTGGATAATCGATTTTGTCGATTCGATAATAAATGTGACTGTAAATTAGAAATAAGTGTATGTAAGTTACTCATGTGATTACATAGACCACACATTGAGTTGATATTGTTGTGATTAGCATTAACATTGTTACCCTCATGAAAAATGAAAGATGAATCAAGATGATGACATTGGTAAATTTCATTAAATATTTTTCTGGCATTGAGATCTCTCTTAGTAGAAGAAGAATGAAGACAAAGTGGTACAGATGATGCTTGTATTATAGGAGAACAAGATTCGCATGATTGATCTATTCTATGTAATGAAGTTGTTAAACAACTTTCTTTTGTTTCCGGCCTATTTTCCTTTTGACCAAACTTCAATGTATGCTCAGTCAAATTGATTTTAATTGTTGTAGCTGTTGGCGTCATGATTGAAGTTGGAAAAACTGAGTCATTAGTACTAACATCATGAAAGTCTGACTGTCTATTGATGTTATATATTGTAGTTGGAGTTATATTTGGTGAAGAAATTTGTAATTGTCTATCTGAAAGAATATAATTATTTCCGATAAATTCATGTTTTTCACTTACATCCAACGTTGTATTAGGTGAGAATTTATTGATTATGCCTTTCTTTTGTTCATTTGCAATGCTTTCACCTAATGAATCTAATGTGTTAGTATTCACATGAATTTGACTACTAAGTAGCTTGTTAGGGAGTAGTTCTATTGATGCTTTGTCATCAAAACATATATTCACTGGTTTGAATTTAATATGATCAATAGTAGAATGCGATATTCGACTATTTGAAGTCACTACTCCATCAGGTTTATGAAAAGCATCTATACAATGCTCATGCTGTGAACTCAAGGTTAAAGCAGACATACACGAGTTTGTTTGGACAATATCAGTCATAGAATTCGTAAGTCCACTATGAGAATTGATTTCAGCAGACTGTGATTTGACTTTAAAATTCTTTTTAACATCGTTTGGCAATAACGGGACTTCAATACACACTTTATTAAACCGTAAAACTGAATTTCTGTGATTGACGCTAGGGGAAATAACTTTTAGTAACCGATTATCACTCTCCAAATTATTGTTTGGTAAAACTTTTATTCCATGGTTATGTATACTCGAAAGGGTTTTGTTGTCTACAGCCAAAGTACTCTCTTTTTCAACAAATATAGTTCCCGAATTAGTTCCATTCATATCCGAAGAAATCTTTTGAAACGATGAAGTAGTTGAGGATAATTCACTAATCATTTTGTCGATAATAGCATCGGAATATTTAGTAGTTTCATTTTTTAATTGCAAATCAACTGAAGTAGTAGGATCATATGCTTTTTTTAAGTTTACAGTTTGAAAGATATGATTTGCATTTGCAGAAGAGGGAAACACAAGTGGTTGTGGGCCTAATCTATGAGTTGTCATTTCACGCCACGTCCAGTCACAGTGTTCATCTGCATAAGAACTGTCGATTTGTTTTTTGACTAATTGCAGATCATTATTTGAAGGTTTGTCGTTTACTCCTTGAATAAAATGTGTTGTATAATCCTGCGACATAGAAATAGGATTGTATGAAATAGTTGTTGAAGTTGTAGAGTGTACAGAGAAAGGTTGATAATGAGAGGAAGTGTCACCAGGGGTATACTGTTTAGAATCAATATTATTACCCTGTAATTCTGTATTGTCAGATTTAACTGAGTGTTGTCCCGGTACATTTCGTGGAATAGATAATCTTGAATACGATGAAGCTTCATTTGTACAATCACTTAACTTGACTTGAGATTTCTGCATACCAAACCATAAATCTTCTAAGGATTGAAAATATTCTTGAAGGATGGCAACTTTTGGATGCTCGGAATTCGCTAACTCATCAATAAGACTTTTTAGTTCTTGATACTCTGACTGCAAACTATGAGACTTATGCCATCGTAACCGACGTGCATATCTAACCAGGTCACATAATTCCGACATTGAAATTGAAATTGTTTGTCGTTGTAATTCTTCACAATTAAATGATTCATTGTAATCATTTTGTAGATAAGTGTGTAGGTTTACCAACTTTTTAAATATCCATTCAATTTTATTCTCAATATTTAACTAGCGGAGTAAATTGTTAACATGAAACAACAAATGTGCATTCAGATAGATTCAATAAAACAAAACTATTGGAACAGAAATCAACGAAAAATTTTTACATATGGGTTATTAAACATTGAAATAAAACATGACTTCAAGCATAAAATTATTATGGTTCTTTAAAATGATGACTCATAAATTGATTAATATTGTTCTAGATGTGAGAAAATCTAACTATTTATACATTTCTACTCTTAATGATTTCATTATTACCATTAATAACAAGAAAATGATTGAATTGTTTACTTCAAATATATGAATGAATAAATATCTGTAATGCTTAAACTCTTCACTAGTAATTATTAGACTTATATGATATTGATATTTCTTATTGATGACATGAATAAATAGTACCTTAATTATACAGGTAAAGTGATAATTAATTTCGTGTTTTTAGTTGAAAGCAGGTAACGGTACATAATTAAGTTCACACGGATTGTTAATTTACCACAAAAACGACTGAACTTCAAAAATCAATTAACCTGAATGGATGGTCTACAGAAATAATTGAAACGATTGAAACGTGAAAAAAATTTTGTTAACTGTGCAATGGAATAAGTACTTAAAAATATAGAAATGTAAAAAATCATTGAAATTACGAACCAATCTAAGTTAGGTAACCATTGAAAATCTGGAAGTGCCGGATTGCCGGTTCACCCCTAAATCAATCCACGATTTTACGCGACCATCTTCTAATATCATGGGGTGATCGGAGTTGGACTGTTGGATCTCGGCTCAGTGATATGTTTAGTTTCCGAAAATGAAGGTCCTGGGTTCGATCATGAGTCACAAGGTTGTGGGTAGGCACTGATGGGCAGTCCCATACTTGAATGAAACGGCCATCCAACCATTCAAAGTTTTCAATGGTTGTCTCACTCAGATCGATTCGTGATTTCAATGAAATTCAGGAACCTTCACTATGATGCAGTTAGTAAAAAAACCATAATAATTCAATCAGCTTATTCCCATCAATATTCAAGGAAGTTTATGGAAGCCATGAAAGTATACAAGGTTACATTTAATCAGGTCCAGTTGAAACATATGTCAGTACATATCGATATTTAGATAAAAAGATAGACGCTACTGATAAAACTTTAAGTAGTCTAACATTATTTTAGTAAAACGGATGTTGCCGGTGTGTTAATTCATAAAAAAATGTATGAGATGTCAGATAGATACAAATACCTTTATACGGTGCCTGAAATTAGAGTTTCAAATGTTAACTTAAAGTAAGTGAAATCTTAACGTTAATGATGTTACAGAACGTGTAATTTCATTTTTAAACCCAAATGGTATGCTCACATTTTTAAACCCAAATGATGCTCACATGACTAAAACAATTCCTAGGCGACTGATTAACACAGAGATCATTAGTGATATTTCGGTTTCAAAGAACCAGTGAAATTCCAGGGCAAAAAGGACAGAGAGAAATATAATAAGTCTTCGTTCAACTAACATTAAACAGATTTGATTTTCTCAGGTACTAGGATTAAGAAGTTTCGGAATTATGACGTTTACCTATAATACGGGTTACGAATATTGTTGTCAGTGTTAATGACAGTATGATAATTAAGAAAGGCTGATAATCATCATAATACAAACATGATTAGATGAAGTGCTTATACGAATCTCACACTATTACACAGTTAACTTTGGCAGTGAAAATCACTGCCTAAAATTATTTACGAAGTCAAAAAATCGACTGTAAAAAAAGTTCGGATTCACGATTCACCGATTTAATCATTCATTCTTCGAACAAAAGAATCATACTCAATAATTTATTCTACTTTGTTCTTCGTTCTTTTTCTAATGATGTAAATTGCAAGTTTAATAATTGTCTTACTTTAACTTTCTTCTTACGTTTCGGTGAGGGGAACAATGATCAATATTTCTTCAACAAATTATTAATTCTTATCACATAACAGTTAATCAAGTTTTGAAACTTTTAGTAACCTCTGATGACACTTAAAGTTTAAAGAAAACAGTTTAAGATGTGAATAACTTAAAGCTTGATTTCCTTTTTTTACACCAGATAGAAGACTAAGAACAAGTTTCGCTTTACGACCTCAGAAACGAATAGGTGCAATATTCATGTGACTTCACAATCATAACTCTGATAATTTGATGTAAAATGACAGTTGAAAACATCAGTGTCAATGAAATTTGGGTATGCGAAAAACATACTTGATTCTCATTATGAACGGTATGAATTGACATGCATTTCCCGCTTGAAGTTTTACAATCAGGATGAACACACATGTGTGATCCAAGTGCATCTCGCAGATTAGTTTGTTTACGACGTAACTTATCAGCACTAACGTACGGAAATTCCGTAGTAAATACGTTCAAATCGTCATTTTTCCAGCAATTAATCCTTTTCCTATCAATCTTCATTAATTTTGTTCGCTGTTCATCTGACATGTTTGGTTGAGTTTGTGTTGAAGATAAGTGACTCTGAAGAACTGTGGAGAAACGATGATGCATTTGTGGGGATGATAAGGGTATCTCACAGTGGTTATTTGGTACGGAGGCTTGAAGACATCTCAGTAATGATGGAGAATAATACGTTTCCTTCATGAAAATATATAAAATAAATATTTCAAACGATGTAAAATCGATATGGAAAATTTACGTCGAGCTGACTGAGCTATCGATCTCGTTTCTATTTATTAAAAGAAATAATTACTGTGTTTCATTGACATCAAAACCATTGAAAAACTAAAGGCAACGAACGACCAGTTCGTTATGGCGTGTGACTCATCAGCAGTGTGCACTCACAAGCCAGCGAGCGGGAATCAACTCTGAAACTTCGGTTCCACGCATGAACGTTTAACCTCGAGACCACTGAGCAGCATCTAGTGGTGGTAACATCTAACAAAATTTGTTTTTCCTCTCTTAGTTCAATAAAAAGTTGAATCACTCAAGATTTTGAATGTTGCATCAACTGAGATAAAAACTTTCAGTATTTTATGTAATACATAGTAGTTACTTATTTCACAGTTTAATGTCAATCTATAACACAAATTCCTTAGCACATTGTTTTTCTAAACTTTCTTTCAGAAAATAGAGACACGAAGAAGATCACTGTTTAAAGCAAAGATACTTTAATCTAAGTTTCAGATTTTTCGACTGAAACTCATTTAAACACACACAAAAAACAACAAACATGTTTTAACAGCGTACTCATGATGGACGGAGCAGGTGCATCCATTCTTTGGCTTCTCTCAAATTCTAATCTTCTGGATGCTTTATCACCTTTCAGTCTTTTTTTAGGTTTGTTTAGTCAGATTCAACATCTTGAATAATATCGTGAAACCCTTATCCATCTGATTACTACTAATACTTCTACTACCTCTACTACAATAGGATTTGAATTGACAATTGCGTCTGTGCTAATATAGTATGGCAACTTGAACTGATGTACTTGGTACGAAGTTCTACGTCTGCTAAGCTCGTCACTTGATATGCTTGAAACTATTACGAGTTCACCCTAGTCGATAGACGAGAACGAGACAATGACTCAGTGACACGGTAGGATACTCTGATCCGTTGCCCCAACTAACTGAAGAAAAAGTCTTGATATGGCGAAAAAAGTGTATTGTACAAACACCCAGCAAATACAATGATCTCAAGCACACAAATTGCATTTATTTATACATCATAGAAACGTCCTTGGGAGAGACACAAGCATACTAGAAAAACACATCAACCAATCACAGGCAAGGATTTTCCTAATGGGAAATGTAATCTCAAGGTCAACTGATCAGCCCATGAATGAAATACAAAATTAAGACCCTCACCAAGTGAGTTCTGGGGATCCAGTGTCCCCAACAACGTTGTAACTGACTGACTGTTGAACAGCCTTATGAAAGTTGTATATTATTCTAGAAGTCGACGTTTGCAACCAAACTATTACATCGTGCCCCAAAAGACTTTGATTTTCAAAATGAAGTATGTTGAGATTTTATAACTAGGTTATTGCATTATTTGCATATCTAACTATAAATTTGAGGAACAATTATCTTGAATATAATAGTTGTTCATTCAAGTTAGAATCTGTAAACAAATACTTGAATGTTTTTGTATGGGTAAATATATATATATATATATATATATATATATATATATATATATATTAAGAAGGATTAAATTAGTTGTACTCACGCAACGCTCTACTCCATTTGCTTCAGTTGGGCGAACAGGTAACCTGTATTGAAAAAAATATCATTTTAACAGATATATATGTATTGAAATCATGAATCAATCACTGTTAGACAACCATTAGAAACCTGGAAGCACTGGAAGACCGTCAAGTCCTAGTATGTGACTCTTTAGAAGTACGCATCCACGAACTTCGCTCGTTGGAATCGAAACCAGCACTTTTGGTCCTGTTCGGGAACGCCTAACCTTTAGAACACTTAGCCAGTTATCCAGCGGTGTTAATATCTAGTTTCGGTTAATCTAAGGATTTTGTCCAACCGCACTCATTGTCTTCGGTAGTTACTACATACACTCAACAGGGTTGAACTTTGCTAGTCACGGTTCGTTTCCCGCGAGCAAGAGTCGTGAATGCGCACTGCTGTAAGCCCCATACTAGGACGAAACGGCTGTCCAGCGCTTCCAAGGCCTCAAATGGTAGTCTAACAATGATTCACCAATTCAATGTAAAACAATGATCTCCATAAACTCTATAATGAAGTATATATATATATATATATATATATATATATATATATATATGTAATTATGGTGAACTAAAATTTCGAATCATGAATAAAATTAATCTAGGAAGCCATCAGACTAACTTCCTTACAATCATGGAAAATATTAAGACCAATTTATAACTCCATAGATGAATGATTTGGGTTATCTTTATTCTAAACGACGAAATTGAAGGCTTGGGAAATTATTGATTTCCAGTGGCATTATATATTACAGTTTTAGTGAAAGCGAAATTCATTTAACTTCATTTTCTCACAAAATATTAACCTACCCAGCTTGTATTCGGCCAAGGCGGTCACCTAGTTGTGTTAATTTCATCCATGCTGTATGAAGTTTAGCAGCTACAGGAGAAGTTTTAAAATGAGACTGGAAAAGAAGACCACGTTCCAGTGACACTTCACTGGTTTTACTTGGTAATGAAGGCAATTTTGTTGACCAGAAGAACTGAGATTCACATTCAAAATATATGAGAATACTAGCAGCTTCACGACTATGTTCCAAACAGGTTTCCAATTCCATTAATCGTTGACCAGCATGCTGTAAAAAATCAAAACAGTAAGACAATTAACGTAAATTTAGAAGGAAAACAAAGATTTGATGAAACTGGTCGATGAGTAGCTCTCAGTTTACAAAGCTTACACATAAATTTAGGGGAAGTTTTAGTAAAATGCTTGATTTAGGCAAGTGAAAGTGACAGTACTTTCTTTCGGTTTAAAAAAAATTGTATTGTTATTATTCGCATAGACCTTATCAATTAGTTGACTGGAGTTAATCTGAAAAATCACTAATCTTAATCATCATCGTTATTCAAATATGATCCGATAATGAACATAATTTCGCTAAAAAGAAAAGAAATAGTTCTGACAGGAAAAACTCTCAGAAGGGAAAAAAAGAGACTTATGGTTTTAAATGTGGCTTGTACACATCAAAGTCGAGGTAGAAAGTTAACTATCCTGCCAACAAATTACTTCTGACGAGAAAATGTTATTAAAGGTACTGTGAAAACTAACCATCTTCATAAAACATTCTTTTCTTCTTACCTTTAAATATATGCCTAACTCTGGATGCCTTTTTTCAACAGGATCTGTTAGACATGATTCATTTAAGTTCTTATTAGCTGATATTTCTAATTGATCTACAGCTTTTATTAAATTAGATAAATGATAACCAGTTAATTGTGGTATCGCTAAACATAACTGATCTCGAAAGGCATTCATTTCATTTGCATTATCCTCACTGAAAAATAATGTTAAAATATCGACATGTGATTAATGATAATTTTTATAATTAATAATGAATAAATTAATAATAACAAAGATCAGTATGAAAAAATTATATAAACAATCAAATTAGTGGCAGTAGTAGTAGTAGTAGTATATTTTTTTTTCTAAAAATGGAATAGGAAAAAATGTTTGTTTTTTTTTTATCACTGAAGTGAAAAATAATAGAAACATACTTACGCAAACATTCAACAGATATTAATCTTTGAATGAATTATTTATAAAGTATAAAAATATCCCTTACACTAAAACTAACTAGACAAATATTTCATTGTTGTTATTTACAATCTTGTAATATTGATTAGATATTTGTCTACAGAACGAAGTGCTTAGTTCGACATCATAAAATAAATTGGGGACAGACAATTAATTGTTGACTTCATAAAATTTATGCTATTGAAAGCTTAAACGAACAAACAAAATGAATTCATTTCAATATTTAGACAATAATGTTGCTATAAAAAAGATAATTTGTTACAAAAAAAAATAAAAAAAAATTGATTATTTTCACAAACCTATTTATTATAAGCACAATAAACACTTGGGATTATTGATTAGAATGGTGTTGAAATGTCTTTATATTATTATGAGTCATTCTCACCTAATAATAAGCCTACAATATATTGGTCAATAAATACTGATTATTTTACTTACATACAGGATAGGCTAATCGGTCTATCTTGAAAAAATAAATGAAATATAATTTCATTATATATGTTGAATAAGTAGTGGTTGAAACAATAATCTCAACTATCATATTAAATTACATTTATTCTTACAATAACTTTGTAAATTCTTTGTCTGTTGCGAGAATTCAAAAATAGTCAACTGTAATTTTAGCATATTCCAATCACTATTGATAAAATAAAAACTTTATAACATGAACACACTACAATTTAATTCAAATGGTAAGTCAATTATAGTATTTTGAGCAGAGTTGAGCAGTAGCTAGTAGTGGAATCCAGTAAATCCGATTTGTGATTCGTCAACTGGATGTACCTGTACTTGTTTTGATGTTTATTTCGGCACCCGAATCCAGTATTGTTCCCTTCAAACACTCACTGTGTTATTTATTTAGTTGATGAGTCTATTTAGCTACTGGGCTTAAATAGGGGAGTGAATTTCAATTCATTGATATTGGTTACATGGATAACTTCAATGCGAAGATCCAAAGAACAATTTTCAAGGCAATCCTCAGAGGATGAACACATATATCAAAAGAGATTGATCAATCTCAGTCCATAAAATCAATTAGGCGAACAAAATAACTAATATAAATGAAATAAATTGTTTTGTTTCCATAAAACTATGCTAACTTACAATGCAGACAAGATATTTCTTAACTTTTCCGATTTTTCAGTTAAACATTGAATTTTTCTTTTTACTACCGAAGGTGATAATATACTCATAACAAGTTCATGAGTTAATCTGTTAAGATAACTTTCTGATCCACCAAAATCATTCATTTGTTCATAATCATTGGGGGATGTCGAATTTAAAGGGAACAATGAACACGATTGACCAAGGTATCTTTGCGCTTCAGTACAATATTTATCAACCATAGAAAGTTTACAGAATAACTAGATTGAAAAAAGAGAAATAATATAAAATAATACAACGGTAAGGTTGAGTGCGATTGTTGATATTACATGTTAACCTATGAAAAAATATAGATAACTATTCATACTGATCCAAAGTATATTTGATACCATTATTAAAAATGATAATAAATATCAAACAGCTATTTTGTAATGTTTGTTTAAGAAAACATTCACCAATAGCTTGTTTGAAAGGACATTTAAATTAAAAATTATTGATAAGTTCAAGTTGTACTGTATAGGAGAGACAGTCAACTTAGCTCCTGCTCTATTATATGAACCAGATAATTATGATACTGAATATTTTGAATTTTTACATGACGACCTTATATGTTGTTCATTTTATTAGATACATTATACAAAGTAAATTATATAATTGTTACTATGAAGTAACAATTATATACATGGAATATATATATATATATATTGTTCAAATTATCTAACTGATGCATATACCTTACTTTACATACTATACTGCCTTCAAAGTATACCAAATAATAAGAAGGCTGATAGTATATGAAAAAAAAATCCCAAAGTAAAAACATTATAAAACTAACCATTAGAAACTATTTTGCAACTAATATAAATATTTCAGCTTTAAATGGATTTAATTTTCACATAAATATTCTTCAAAATGAACTCTATGAAACACTATAATATTTGAGTTATCTTAGAAAATTTTTTATCAAAAGATCACAAATTCATGTTTAAACTCTTTAAAATCATGATACACAACATATATTTACCTTGTTTTATTAATATTGTTTAAAATTATTAGCAAATAAGTTAAAAAAATTTGCAATTTAACTACGACTATATAAATTAAACAGTCGATAACTAAATTGTATTTTCTTTAGTGAAATTTTAAATATTAATAAAGCTAGACAAAAGTGCATTTGTTCCATATACAGATTTTATCATGTTGTAAAATTCTACTAAACCAATCAATAATAACATAACAGAAAAAGTCTTTAAAATACTCATTAAATCACATATATTACACTAATTGATTATATCGATGAAAATGATGATCTTTAAATTTTAACTTCTGTTGTGAGCTACAAACATTATAGTACAATCTGACTCTTTAATTGCTTCAGGTAATAAACTAATATTAAAGGTAATTAGCGTCTATTGAAATAGGATCAAACACTAAATCTGTCTATCATTTGTAAATTTCAGTTGCTTTACCACACTATATCTTCCTGTGTTTCAATTTTAAGTTACATATGGTCAATAAGTACATAGTTCAATATTCAAAATATCTGTTCATGTGGAGCCAGGTATATAGGTTATTCGATAAGTTCTTTATTCAAAAGAACTCAAGCACATTATTAGGCTTGGCCGAAAATAAGTGGGAATGGCTTATTAGGAAGCTTTACAATCAAACACTTCATGAACACTGGTCATTCGAACAAAACGGACTCTGTGTTCAAAGTCATTTACAGTTGGTTTCCGTCTTCTTAAGCTATAATTGTGTGTAAAAAAAGAGACTTAAAACCTATTCTTTTTCCATAGTCTCTAGCAACTTTTTCCTTTTTCATAGTCATCTGGTTCCGTTCTATCTTTTCCTCTACAGACCTTTTACCCTCAACTGACTTGTTTCTATTTCTGAGGTCCTCTTGTTAACAGTTGATCCTTTATCGTTGACACAAAGTGTATTGTGTTCTGATTCAGTGTAAACTTCATGGTTTCATAATTATTCATTTATATGCTGACTTCAATTTTACAAGAACATTATTTTAGGACAAAACCCTGTCTTTCGTTTTCACAGTTTTCTCTATTCATAGATGCAATGACTCTGCACTAACTTGAAACAAAGCGGTAAGCATTAAAATGTTTAAGAGATTGATTTTATTCTAAATACAACTAATCAGTAAGCATTTCATCCATTTCACCCTTTCTCGAAGGACATCTATAAGTACAGGTGGTAATAAGTAATGTGATGCGCGGTGTCCGATAGCCGATACTGATACATACTCTTTTGATACCCAGATCCGGTGACTCGTGAGAAAAGTTGGGGGAAAAAAGGAACTTATTTAACTAAACTGAATTCTATGCATGTGTAGTCACTGATATGTATACGTCTACCCTTTAAAAAATAAAGTCTATCAGCAGTGTATCTCATTTCCCGGTCAATCATGTTTATTTATCGTTTGAAGATTTCTGATTGGTTTAATGTGTCTTGCTTTTGCAGAAGGCAATGTTGTGTTAATGATCTTCTTAAGGTTTGTTTAGGTATTCAGCTGCTCTGGATCGGCTGTTCCTGATTAATTGTATCAACAAAGCAATCTGACGGTAGGTTGGATCTAGGGTGTTCTTAAATCAACATAAGCTGTCTAGACAGTATAGTTTGCATGTCGTATCAGATATTATCCTCAAATATCAACTTCGTAAATCACTTCAATTGTTCTTATGATAACACTAGTTGCATAGGTAGGTCCTCAATATCTAAAGTTGCTTAGATATACCGGTAACCCATCCAGTAATTGATGTTCAGCACTTCTAGCCTTGAATTCATAGTTCAGAGTCACTTCCTGTGGATACGTGATATCAAAAAACATTTCACTTATCTCAATTTTAAGTGATCGTAGCCAACCCTATATATACATATACGATATATAATGTCACTGAACTAATGGAAACAGGCAAGTTATTGTCAATGTATAAAATAATAAACTGTTTAAATATCCACTTTGAATAGATATTTAGATGAGATGACCTTTGGGCAATATTAAAGTGAACTTGAGAAAATTCTACTACTTACTAATGCAAGAGAAGTTAGTAAAATAGTTTGAGGGATTAGGATTTGGATCTAGAGTTTGAAGTCGAGCTTAAGAGTTATAGTTAGAGTTTTAAGAACAAACTGACATCAGCTATGATAACCAAATGCTATTTGATTATATGGATGAAAGAATTTCAAGCCAATTCCAAGATTTACTATCTTTAATTTCATGGGTTCGTCCATAACTTCTGGTTTCATCAGCATTAATTTTACGATTTAGTTTACTTTTTAAGTTTAAAAGTGTTGGGGATGTTAGATCCCCAAAATTCGCTTGATAATGCCGTATTTCGGTTTTCACGTTCGCCAGCAGGGGCTGATCAAATGACCTTGAGATCTCAATTCCCACCAGGAAAATCAATGGCTGTGATTGGCCACAGTGTATTTTAGTATGCTATTTTCTTAACTGTCTCAAGGACGTTGTTATGTTGTATAAATAAACGAGAGTTGTATGCTTGATTGTACTGGGATTGCTGGGTGCTTGTAGAATATACTTTCTGCGCTTACCAAGACTTCTGTTTTACCGTTTGGATTCAGGGTAGCCTTCCTGGAAGCTGGTAAAAGTCTCGTTCGCGTTTATCGACTAAGGTAAACTCGTAATAGCCTCAAGCATCCTAAGTGACGAACATATCAGTGGCGACGGGGCTCACAATTCACAATGTCAATTAACCTTGAACAGTTAGAATCTTTACTGGAACGTCAAGGTAAACGATATGAACAGTTGCAGGAACGTATGTTGGAGCTGTTAAGGAAACAAATGAATTTGAACCCACGAGATTGTTCGTTTTCTGAGACTGTTCAGACTTTAAGCCAACACTTTGGAGACAACTCGTCACTATTTAATACTCGTTATCGATGTTTGAAGCTTATTATGAACGAAGATGATGATTTTCTTACGCACGTGGGCATCGTCAACCGTGAATGCGAACGCTTTCGATTGAAGTCTTTGTCGGAAGACCAGTTCAAAGCCCTCATTCTCATCTGCAGCCTCCAGTCGAGTAAGTTCAGTGACATTAGAACAAGGCTACTAAGTCGGTTGGAGCAAGATCCAAAGCTTACACTTAATGATATGGCTCATGAGTACCAACGTCTCACTGACCTACAACGAGACTCGACTATAGTTCAGAGTGGTAGCTCAAGCCGATCTGAAATTCATTTGGTACAGCAGCCACCTAATCATTATAAGTCTGCCCATGCTACACCCAGTTCACCCCGCTCCAATTCGGCCCAAAAACCCAAAATGAATCCACCTTTTGCTTGCTGGCACTGCGGTTCATGGCACTATGTACGGAACTGCCCATTTAGGCAGCATAGATGCAGGAAGTGTAAAGTCATCGGTCATAAAGATGGCTTTTGCCTACAGAAAAAGCCAAAGCGATCCAGAAGTGCTAAGAAGCCTGTTCCTAGATCCAGTACCAATGCATTGAGCCTAATATCTTCCTGCCAAAGCTCATCACCAGGTGAGAGGAAATTTATTACTCTTAATATTAACGGTTATTTGTGTAGAATGCAAATAGATACTGCATCTGATGTCACTATCCTCTCACGCAAAAATTGGATCAAATTGGGCAACCCAAGCCTGCAGCACACAACACAAAAGCCTCGTACAGCATGTGGTAATTATCTTCGTCTGTTAGGACAATTGGAATGTAAAGTTGCTTTCCGAGATTCGTCGTTTACTGGGGTATGCTATATAACGCCAGCTGATCTAAATTTACTTGGTTTAGATTGGTTCGACCAGCTGAAATTGGCTGATGTCCCGCTAAATACCATATGCAACCTGGTATCACAACGACATGACCCAGAAGCGTATACGAAGAACCACGCAGAATGTTATCTGACAACCGCAGTTCGCGCATTACCGGTGTCTGCAACAGACATACAAAATGCTTCTAGAAACGACCCCATCATCAAGATGACGATGAAATATGTCACTAACGGTTGGCCGTCGAAAAAGTTTGAAGGTGACATGAAGCAACTGTATCAGCGGCGGGAGTCACTATGCATCGTCAACGATTGTCTGATGTTTGGTGAAAGAGTAGTGGTGCCAGCATCCCTTCGTGCAAAAGTGCTGAGACAGTTCCATCTTGGTCATCCTGGGATTAAACGAATGAAGTCCATAGCCAGGAGTTATGCATACTGGCCTCACATGGATCAACATGTCACAGCGTTGGTTGAAAAATGCATCAGGTGTCAGCAGGCGGCAAAGATGAATGCCGAAATTCCGCCGGTTTCATGGCCCAAACCTGAGCATCCTTGGTCCAGGATACATGTCGACTTCGCTGGCCCAATAAATGGAACTATGTATTTAATTGTCGTCGACGCCTTTTCTAAATGGCCGGAAATCAGCCCCGTTATGCCGCCCACTACAACTAAGACTATACAGCTCCTAACTGAAATTTTCTCACGAAATGGCATACCAGATGTGATCGTATCCGACAATGGCTCTCAATTCACCTCTTCCCAATTCCAGAATTTCTGTCAACGGCTAGCTATCAAACACTTACGCTCGCCACCATACCACCCGCAATCGAATGGGCAGGCGGAAAGGTTTGTGGATACGTTTAAAAGAGCACTGCTCAAGTCAAAAGGGGAGGGGACGCCAGCCGAAACGTTACAAAATTTCTTGTACGTCTATCGGACAACACCAAATGAATTGTTACCGGAGCAAAGGTCCCCAGCTGAAATCCTGATGGGAAGAAGATTGAAAACGATTCACAGCCTGATGCATCCGACCAATGCACCCTCATCAGTAGAGACAAAGCAGCAAAGACAATCCGCTTACGAGGTGGGATGCCCTGTGTTTGCCCGCGACTACAGAACGAACCATAGTCCTTGGGTAGAAGCGAGAGTGGTCAGAAGGGTTGGTCGAGTTATGTACGAAGTAGAGGTAGGAGGTGATAAATGGTCACGTCATCGCAATCAGATACGCAGACGGCTAGCCCCAGATCGCCCATCAAGAGCAGAAAGCCTTCCCCTTGACATCTTGCTTGATACCTTCAACCTACCGAGAGCCCCGCCACGAGAAGAAACTCAGCAGCAAGCTGTTCTTCGTTCCCGAAGGTATCCCCTCAGACCGCGGCGAACAATAGTCAAGATGCAAGTCAACCACAGGAGAACACGCTATTAAAAAGGGGAGGAGTGTTGGGGATGTTAGATCCCCAAAATTCGCTTGATAATGCCGTATTTCGGTTTTCACGTTCGCCAGCAGGGGCTGATCAAATGACCTTGAGATCTCAATTCCCACCAGGAAAATCAATGGCTGTGATTGGCCACAGTGTATTTTAGTATGCTATTTTCTTAACTGTCTCAAGGACGTTGTTATGTTGTATAAATAAACGAGAGTTGTATGCTTGATTGTACTGGGATTGCTGGGTGCTTGTAGAATATACTTTCTGCGCTTACCAAGACTTCTGTTTTACCGTTTGGATTCAGGGTAGCCTTCCTGGAAGCTGGTAAAAGTCTCGTTCGCGTTTATCGACTAAGGTAAACTCGTAATAGCCTCAAGCATCCTAAGTGACGAACATATCAAAAAGATTGTACGTATATTCCACCTACATTAAGATATAAGTTATAGAATAAAAATGCTTGTTGATAAAAACTAGTTAAAAGACAAGGTTATCCACCGGATTAAAGCATATGACAAGTCATGCATTATGCAAATAGTTTTATCAAATGTTTAATTTTAATATATGAGGGTTATCATTATCTTCAGAAGCGAAAATATCTCACAGGGAAGTGGAAAATCTTTTGACTGACTCGATATTTTCAGTTAGAGTTTTGGAGATTTGTGTTTTTTCACATTTGAAATCATCAACCAATCATTGTTAGACCACTATTAGAAACTTGGAAGCACTGGAAGGCCGTTTCGTCCAGGTATGGGACTCATCAGCAGTGCGCATCGACGACTCCCGCACCTCGCAGGATTCGAATCCGGGACCTTCGGTATTGTGCGCGAACGCCTAACCATTGCACCACTGGGTTGGCGTCCAACGGTGTTAATGTATAACTCTGATTGATCTACGGATTTTGAGCAATATTAAAGGCTCCAATCCCACAGACCTCCAATTTAATCAAAACTGGAGATATGCTAAGCTGATGAGTGCAACGTAACACGAAATCCAAGTCATATCGACTGCCAATTACCGCTTAACAGTTCATAAATTGATGAAGAGTATTTAGTCCTGAGCCATCTAGAGCAGAATTCAATTCGTCCTGATTTACAATATAGTAATTATGTTAGGTATTAAGTAGTAAAGATGATTTGGGATGACTGTAAATGTTCAACAAAAAGTACTAAATGTAAGTTGTGTCTGACAGAACTTTGTAGGATAAAGAGCTAGAAAGATCAATTAGCATACTTAATGGTATATTGGAGATCCTCTCATGAATTAAATAGCTCATTTGTGATATTTCCAATTTCTACACTCAGTGAAGCGAGCAGGAATAACTAGATAAGATCAAGTTTTATCTAGACTGAAAGAAATCCTTGTTGACGTATACAAATATCACAAGACGGTATTGAATAGCACATCGCTGAAAATAAAACAGCACTGAGAAACTCTCTCACTTTAATTTAAGCTACTTCAAATATATAAAAAAGACTTGATAAGAATAAATGCTATGTTTATATCCCTCATATTAAGCTGTTAGGCCGATATGCAAAGAGTGATATTATCCAACTTGAATCGATTCAACTTCAAACAAACTCTAATTTCGCCAAGTATAAAAATTTATTCTCAAATTTTGTTTAAATGACCCTAAGGTTGGTTATTCGTTATGAAAATTTCATAGAATCCATTAACTCAGTATCGAATATTAGTAAACAGTGAATGATTATTTTCAAGAGATAGGAGTTAATATTTATCCATGAAAAATTTATGTTATTATGGTACTAAACTATTCATTGGGGTATATGGATCATGTTTAATCAATTGTCAGCCAAAACATTCAACAAGTGAGTTAAGCCATAGTGACTAATGACTGAATGGCGCATTTAATTTGATCCTATTTGAAAATAGTTTCTGACACTGACTTACAATAATTAGAGAACCACTTAAAATCAAAAATCATTATAGGATGTGCACTGATGAAGAGTTCTCAACAAGTAAAAACAATCTCAATAGACATTAATTTTCGGTGGCTATTATGCTAACGTCTAATCATAACCATGAACGATCTTCAAATCGAACTTAACTCTACAAAACGTTTTATCCTTTAAATAAGATTTCCACAAAAAAAAAAATCAACAAACCTGTTCTAATCCACCTAGTCCTGGAGATTTTACATTCCTTCTAAAAAGTGGTTCTTCTAAATGTTGATAATCTATGAATTTATTATTCATATCAATATGATAATTGAATGAATTTGGCAATCCTTTGAAATTTAACACACAAATTAACTCTTTCATAATTTGTTTACAATCTTCTTTACCAAGTTGAAATAAATGTAAAAGACGTTGATAAATTGTTGAATAATTCTGTAATTCTGATAAATAATATTTTAAACGATTATTTAAAATATGTTGAACAATATTTTGTTGCCGTAATACTAAAAGTTGATTGATAAGATTGATAAAATTTATTGAATGATTGATAGATGTTTGAAATGGAATAGTTTGAAGATCATGTAACAACTTGTTAACTTGATCCATTATTACTTGTGAATGAGATAGACGTTTCTGAAATATGGGGTACAAAAAATTTACTGAATAACTGTGAAAATAATCATAAATAATGGATTATTATTCCAAAAAGAACTCGTAATTAATGGTAACAAGATCGGAATTTACGTTTATTTACATTTTCGATGCACTAAATAAAGTAACGGTCAACTAATTTTATTTCGCTAACTACCATCAATCAGGTTTACTTGTTACTGATATTTGCATGTTAATATCGTTTGAAAAATGTCTTACAATGTTTAATCAACTACTGATTTGAATCTTGGGTAGTGATATGTTTTATCTTGAGCTCAATAGTGAATAGCTTCTTAAAAAAATTCTAAGTCTTAGTGAAAAGCAGCGACCAGTGGAGTTCAACCGTGTCGGGTGTGAGGCAATCAACCACCGATAACAATGGACATCGGTTGCGCGATATCATGGATTAATTTAAGTTTGACATAAACTCCGTTGGCTTCCGGCTTACTGATCTAGAGGCTGAGCGTACGCGCGCGAGATCGTAGGTTCTGGATCCTATTCCTGACTGCAGCTTTCCAATGATCGTCTAACATTGATAGCTTCACGATTTCAATGAAAATCAGCAGGTAGCCTGCCACAAATGTGCTTCAAAACAAGTTGTCGTAACAGATCAATACAAGAGATTAAACTAACAATGTAAATATCAAATAAATCAAAATAATTGGGGTAGTGGCTAAACAAAATAAAAGATTAAAGATTGAGAATATGGTCTGGAAAGGAATAAAAAGGTGCACATAAAGGAATACTAGAACTCTCAATCTATAAGGAGATAAATAATGAAAGCATCTGTGCCATTGTGACAGGTTCCGAGCCATGTTACCCAACACCTACAACTACTAATTGTTTTTATTTTAAGGACTGTCTTTGACAATCATTCTATGTTTAATATCTGAATTGCTTATTTAATTGTTCTACAATGTTCTATCAGTGTTTTCAAGACTACCTGTATTATTATATGTTTTCAAACATGTCTTTAATTTGATTATTAATAAGGAATTATTTTTTAAATCATAAAGTTGCTTTAAATTAATTGTTCATGGATTAATAAAAGTTATTAATCAAATTTTTTATAGAAAATCATGAGTCTCGGTAACTAATTTGTGAATACAGAAAGACTAGATTCAAAAACAATTATGATTGATCACATCTTACATCAATACCATCCAGAGATGAATTTAACATGAGTAAAAGGTAAGGGTCAAGATTTAGTTTCAGCAGTAACCAAAATCTAAACAAGAGAAATACAATAGAAGACATGAGGAATTTAGGAGTGGAGAATGAAAAGCTAAAAATTTAGAGGGAAGTAGATAATTACTACATACGTACTACTGAGATCAGTTTTCTGGCATACTAACTTTGTGACCTATAATTATGAGCATTGCGCTATGAATAAGCAAAAAGGTTGGACTTAAAGACATCACTTCATCCAGTAGTCGTAGATTTCATGAATTGAAGCTAAGTTTTAACTCATCCTCATTCTAACTTTATATTATTAGTATTGAGCTATGTGGAAATCATAAAAATTTTAGTTTCAATCAAGAACTGATACTGAAAGCTGGGAAGGACTTAGGAGCTGTTAGTCCAACAGGCAGCATCTGCGACCTCGCCCCTGAGGATCGAACCCAGAACGCCTAATCTCTAGACAGCTGAGCCATAATCCAACATCATAATGTTTAACTTTGATCCGCTGTTGCGCGATCGCGGATTTGCACTACTGATAAGTCCTATATTAGGACGGAACAACTTTCCAGTGTTTGTAGATTTCCAATAGTTATCTACGTAGGATCAGTTCGTGAATCAACTGATTGTTTTAATTTATTATAGTCAGAGAGAATCAAAAAATCTACGAACTCGACAAAAATACATTATTAAAAGGCAAACAGAATACGACTAACGGTGAAGATTATAAATTCTCAAGGTATCGGATACTATCATATGGTTTTTCATGGAACCACAGACTATCATAGTAAAACGGTAAACTGAATTCCTCCCTTAAAAAAAATACAATTTTCTTACTTACCTCAATCTCTACGTAATCATACGTTTCCATCTCCTTAGCAGATTTCAAACTGAGCAATAAACAGTGTAGTTTCTCCGAGTAGTAAGTTAAACGTCGCTCAAAATTATGACCACTGATAAGCTTCTTCATGAGAATTGCACGCCAACGAGATAAAGTGTGACGTAAATTTAAAGTATTTGAGTCAGCCAAATCTAGATGACCAGAAGTTTTCAATGGACTATTGATAATTTCTACATCTTGATCGTTAGGAAGCTTTAATCTGGTGATCTAATGACAGTACAAGTAAGCAAAATAGTTACATATGTACGACATTTCATTTGAAATTGATCGATATAATTCGACCAGCACTAAAGACATGACATCAATCGCTAATCAGTGATTAAGTAATTGTAAATACATTCCAGTCCTACAGGAAGTCAGTCGCTGCCCGAAAAGCTCAGTCATAACGCCTCTGACGACGAAGCCGGGTAATACGTGACAAAATTCTCCAGAAAGCATCATTTTTCTCAAGATTACACTACCTCGTCAATGAGCTCAAAAAAATAAATGAAACCCAGTCCCAAGGTTTTCTGCTGATCATTTACAATTACACCATACAAACTACTGACGACTAGTCATTGTTAGACCATCAGAGTACCAAGTATTTTTATACATCAGATAAACTATTTGTGCTAACCAGTTATTCACACATTATAACCAGTAAACCCACTCTATGCAGTTCTGAGACAATGACAGAAATCAATGACAACTTATTAAATAAGTAAAAATAATCTTATTGTGTATCCAATTACAAAGTCAACTTATACAAACAATCCAAATCGCCTGAATAGATTATTTTGCAGTAACACTTGGTTCGGTGCTAGGATTAACAAGAAAAATCTATCCAAAAACTTTCCACTGATAATTACTGTGGGATTTCAATATACAACTTAAACTGATGTACGTATGTACGAAGTTCTACGTTGTACTTGACTGGTTGTAATCAATGCTACTTTCACGCTTATCGTAAATCCTAAGACCTAAAGTACTTTTAAACGTTTGTCTCCTCTTTCTACAACTAACCGTTTCACAAACTATTACTGATATTGTGACTACTTCCAATACTTAAAGGTTCGATAAAATAATTTGATCTTGTATGCTAATATTGCAGTGTGACAAATTGAAACGAAGCATATATGTGTTAGATTCTATGTTACATATAACTAACTGACTAAATAATGTCATATATCATTCAGTCCGAAATGTAAATCTAAATATTCTTTGCGTAACCCAAAAAATCGACTAAAATAATAGGGAAAACGCCGTTAAATTTTACATGATATGGAATAATTAAAGAGCAATCGGTTTTCAGTCAGTTAGTCAGTCACTTACAACGTAGAATTTCGTACGTAAGTACATCAGTTCAGGTTGCCATGCCCGATTAGCGCAGAGACGCAAACTGTCAGTTCACATCCAAGAGTGATGGCAATAGTCGAAGCAGTACAGCAGTAATGAGAAGATTATAGATCGGAGATAGATTCGAGAAGCATAATTCAGTGAGATAAATGAGAAGGAGGAAAGGTAGAAATGATGAGGAATTCAGAAGGTTAGAATTTCATAGTACACAACAAGTGGATGCATCTACGCCATCGCAAACGATTCTGAGCCATGTCGTTCAAGGTCTTTAAACATTAGTTACTACCATCTCCCGGACCCCAACCAGGTAGTTTACACCTACCAACATGACTCAGTCCACCTGTCAATTGACTTCATTGATTTCTGCCATGTTTTGGTCTGGCCGCACTTAACTTTCTTCCAACCTACTCATACACTGCAAGAACATAGCTCGTCGAGGCAGTCGGTTTCAGGCATACGTAACACATGTTCCAACCACCTACTAACTGATGAAGTTGAAATAACTTTCATC
The DNA here is from genome assembly GCA_944470395.2 of Schistosoma turkestanicum. Taxonomy (NCBI): domain Eukaryota; kingdom Metazoa; phylum Platyhelminthes; class Trematoda; order Strigeidida; family Schistosomatidae; genus Schistosoma; species Schistosoma turkestanicum. The sequence continues at coordinate 10,916,029 of OX103971.1, forward strand.
TATGATCTGCATCCCTACTAGCACTCGTTTGCCTAACGACAGCATTGCCTTACTCGGTCGTGCCAGGATACACGAGCAGTGCTTCGAAGATATCTCTAATTGAATACTGGATAACCTACGAATATCCTCTACTCTTAACGTCCATGTTTCACAGCCATAAAGTAGGACAGAGCGAACTGTTGTTCAGTAAACTCGATCTTTGGTTAAAAATAGATGCTCTCATCTGTGCCACAAGTGACGCAGGTCAGCAAAGCCAATCGAACTTTCTGTATCCGTTCTGAGATTTCATCAGACACCAGGCCATCGAGAACTGATGAGACTCCCGAGATCAGTGAAGCGGTCTACAGGCTCAACTACTTCACTCCCTATTCACTAGTAAAGGTGCCGATGCAACCCAATCTTGAATGTAACACTTTGCATTTCGACGGGTGAAGACCCGCATCCCGAACACGCTTGCATTGTTGCTTATGGTGTTCAGAAGACTGCATTTTGTCAGCGTCTTCACCAAATAGAACTATTTCATCGGCATATTCTAGTGCTGTAAGCGAGCTCCTGTTAGAACGTCCTCCCCTCAAAAATCTGACGAGGATAATGTTAACTTTAAAAGCATGTCTACGACAAAGTTAAACAAGAATGGAGAGAGTGGACATCTCCGACGGACACCACTTGAAGTAAAGAATTCCGATGACAGTTCACCATAGGCTCTCATTCGACGAGTCGTGTTCGAGTAGGGAGCTTGTATAAGGTTAATGTACTTCTTTGGTTTACCTCTCAATGACAGACACTGCCACAGAACCTCACGATCCACAGATTGAAATTGCCGCTTTAAGGTCCAGGAAGACAACTATTGTCGGACGCCTAAGTGTGTGTCTGTGTTCCAAGACCTATCTTAGTGTGAAGATGTGGTCTATACATCCACATCCAGTCGAAAACCAGCATGGTTTTCTGGAGTCTGCTCTTCACGAGCTCTAGTTAGGCTTCTAAGTATAATGAAGGCTACCTATTTAGAAATTATATTAGTTAGACTTATTCCTCTGTGATTGTCACAAGAGGTCTTTTGTCCTTTTTTATAGACTGTAACAATCAGTGATCGAGACCAGTCCGATGGCATTGCTTCCAGCCCAGATTCTACCCGAGATCTCAGTCAATCTAACTGTTTAAAACTGGACCACCATCTTTAAAAATCTCAAGGGTAAACCTGCCAGGTCCTGCTGCTCTCCCTCGCTTCAGATTTCTCATAGCCTTTTCAACTTCATTGAAAATCGGAGGACTTAAATCGATTTACCATTCAGGATGACTGGAGATTGTAGGCAACCGAAGTGTTGCTGAAGGCCAGTTGAACTGATCCCTGAAGTGCTCTGTCCATCGATTCAATCTCCTGGATTGAGAATGAATAATGCATCCACCTTTTCTGAGACTGTTTCGCTAACAGATGGATTTCTAATACCGGATTCCTTTATAAGGTGGAAAAAGTTGTCTACTGTTGCCCGTCGCCCGCGCCTTTTCAATCGCTTTGGCATTCGCCACTCACCAATGTTATCGATCATTGAGAAGGCTTTTTATCAGCCTGTGTCCCACAACGTGCGACAGTACTCTACCGAACCCCTCCATCAGTGGCTAATGGAATTGTGATCTAGTTAGGTCCAAAGTTGAGACGACTATGAAGGTCGCCAGGTCAACAGATGTTTTTCCTTATGCCTAAAGTTAGTGTTTGCTAGGAGTAGGCGGTTATCTGAGCGTACTTGCAGCAGACGGTCGCCATTGTCTGTTCTCTGAGCTGCGACACCATAACATCCACCTAGGTGTCTTTCCTGCTGACTTAGTTTACCTACTTGGGCATTGAAGTCACCAGCCATTATTACTACATCGGAGCGCTTAACGTTTTGGAGGAGGTCCAAAGGCTTTCTGTCGAATTCATCTCTCACGTCGTCTGAACTGCAGTGGGGGCGTAGGCAGATACGACGAATAGGTAACGGCAATCGGTTTTAAAAACCGTATATAGGTATATTTTAGGCTTATCTTAATTCTCAAAAGTTAAAGTCACGAATTGATCTTAACTAGATAACCACTGAAGAACTAAAGTGTACTACTGGATGGGCTTTTCATCCAAGCAAATCCACGACCTCGTACATCCGTCAGTTACTGTTGTCTCACGGATCCCAACCAGGTAGCTTCACTTCCTAGCACGGCTCAGTCCGACTGTCAATGACTTCATGGATTTGTGCCATGTTCACAGCTATGATAGACGGAGATAAAGTGATACCTAAAATTACATTGACAACTATTAGTTTCACCATAGTAAAACGTTAGTTGAAAGAAGAGTTTTTTCACACAAAACGATCACTTTAAAAAAAGTGACTGAGGAAAATGGAGAACATTTTTTTCAACAAAATTGTATTTTTAGTTCAACCACATGACTTTTATGAACCTGTATCATAAACAGAAATTTATGAAACTGAATCTTTTAAAATGAATAAGTTTATTCTTATCAGTTTCAGAGACATAATACCTTGCCAATAACATATCGCATTAGAATACAGCTAATAGAATTCCTAAATGTTATTGAATTTCTGGATCAAATAAAAAATTCTCCATTTTCATAGGAACTAAACACTTACACAATACTATCACTTGACAAATCATAAGTCAATTATCAAAATAGTTTTTATGATTTCATCTTGGAGAGAAATTTGTGATTCAAGATGATTTTGCTGAAATTGATTTCTCTGAGCTAAGTGGTTCTAATCGTCTAGCTTTTACTATCCTTCTAGACAATACCATCTACTCCTTAAGACGATAACAAAAACTTCACCAATAACCCGTTTAGTCTACAGATGAAAATTCAATCAGACAAGTTTTATGTATTTACTTTTAAGATATGCAGTTTGTGTCAAGACTAAGGATATTTATCACTTGACTACCATTATTGAAATAAGTAAAATGGAGTTCAAACATGCAAACTACCTGTACTATAATTACTAGTCATTGGTCTGGAAGTAGACGTAGGATAAAATTTAATGAATAATTACATTTACAAAATATGCATGATGGGCCTGATGAGATGGTTGAGTTACTTTTATAAATAATGAATCGATCAGTGTTAGACCACCATTAGAAATCTGGAAGCACTGGACGACCGTTTCGTCCTGGTATGAGACTCATCAGCAGCACGCATCCACAACTCCTGCAAGTCGCAGGATCTGAACCCAGAACCTTCGGTCTTGTGCGACCTCATCTGTTGTCTTTGGTGAGCACTGCTTCACATCCAAACAGAACTAAACTCCACTGTCCAAGACTTCTCACTACTGGTGATTCCCATACCAGGACGAAACGGCCGTCCAGTGCTTCCAGGTTTCTAATGGTGGTCTAGCATTCATCGGCTCATGATTTCAAAAATTTACAAAATAGAAAAACTCTTATTTTCGAACCATGATGTATAGAACATGAAGTGTTTACATGAGACGGATAGAATACCTCTAAAACCTGTGACTAAAACATTATGTACTTTAATGAAAACCGAATCACATTTGATAAATAAATAACTGGTTCTGAGAGTAAAGAGTAGTTATAACACCAAACAAGTCACTGAATTAATCAAAGTCCGAAATTTACCAATGTATTTTCAATGTAAGTAACGAAGACGAGATATTTTTAAATGAGTGATTACTACTTAATGCTACATGATCCAAATACCTTTAATATACAGTAGTGCGTTACCACTAAGCTGCTGGTGTTTTTTCAAAAAAAACAGGCACAATAAAAACGATTAGTTGAAAAAGGTTAGCTCTGTTATAAAACTACTCACATTTCTCAGGTGTAAACGATAAACATCAATTTTCTGTATACACATTGTGATCCGATCACTTAGATTATGTACAGACTCCAAAAGTAAATAATCAATACAACCGTATTGATTTGGAAACTCTCTAAACAAATTATTTAATTGAACTTCATCAACAGATAATAAAATATCAAGTATTGCTTTATATAAACATCGACTACATTGATAATTGTATGATAGTTGGATTGCTGGATAACTTAAGATGGCTTCGACAAGTTTAGGACGTGTAGTTAATATCCATTGTAAAAGTACAGGATTATATATAGTGGATTCTTTGGAAGTTATAATTGTTTCAGCAATCTTAACAATGCTCTGCCATATATCATACAAATTATATAAAATCTAAAGTAAGAATAAAAGAAGAATATAAAGATTGCATAAGTATAAAACATGTATACACGTATCACGTTAAATTGTTGATAAATGAAAAGTTTATGCAAAGTAGTTGAAGAATACTTAGACAAGTTCAAAACTTGGACTATAATAATATTAATATATATAATCCGCCAATTACTTCATCATTTAACCATAGTGTCTCAGCAGATTTTCAGAATCTGAAAGCTCAAGCTCCTGCTTTCGTTCCAAGTTGAAACTTATTAGTAAGACATATCTGCAATCCTTATGAAACCGAGATCTCCCGTAAAGATCAAACATATGTATAGCACCTGGAGACATTTAAATAAACTAACTATAATATACAATACATCTTAGGGATCTAGTTTGAAAAAATGACAATAGATACCTATCTAAGAAAACTCACAATCAAATGTATGAGGAATACTAATTGCTTCTCTGATTCTGATGCATTTTGTTTCAATTCGTCTACTTGTAGTTTCTTATGCCAACGTTCATTGAAACTTTGACTGCCTGGAATATCGAATTCATTGAGAAATTGTGAGTTATTAAATGCATCTGATTTTAGATCACATGTAATCATAGCACATAAACACTTCGTAAAACCATTCCGTAAATATTCCACACATTTACAATATGTATTCATCCATAATTTACTCGATTCGAAATCACCTTCAAGAAGCTAAGGAGTTGAATAAAAAATATATGATAGATATACTAATCACACTATTATCTTGACAGATTTTATATTCCAATCAACTTATTGTGCTAAAAAATTGAAAAATATACTAATCTTCAACTACTGATGTCATTTAGTGCGTCACTGAAAGTCAAGGGGGACTGAGTAGATGTTTTGTCCTAGTAAGAGATTTTTTGAAAATGCTCTCTGACGACTCCCTCAGGGATCTCAGCCATAAACGAGTTCTGCAATGAGCGCTTAGTTAGTAGACCGCTCGGTTGATCTTCATTCGTATACACCTGGAAGTCCAGTCAGTTCATGATAAAGCACGACTATCTAATTTGCTATCATAAGTAATGATTGCAGGCGTAACCATTATACACAGAACAGCTGTTTAGGATTCCCTGCTTTCCAACAGTAATCCCAACTGAGGTCAATCTTCGATGGATGGCAAAATCACTTTGTTTAAAATAAAAAATTTCTGTTTTGCAAATCAAATTTCATTACGAACTGAAATTAACTAGGGAACTGTTGAAAATCAGTAAGAGATCGGTGATTATCTAGTCATAGTTTGTGGTCACTCAGAAGTGTACATATACAACCAATAAAAAATAGAGTTCAAGATAACAAGATCTTGTAAAAAATGCTTTATAACTTCCAGATCACTAGGGTTAATACTCAGATATTTTACATCAATAAATTCAATCACTTTTAAAAAATGTTACGATTATCATTCACTGCCATGGGATCAGTCAGTCAGTCAGTCAGTGTGCAATGTAGAACTTCGTACGTAAGTACATCAGTTCATGTCGCCACACCACATCAGCACAGAGATATAATTGTCAATTCAAATCCAATAGTAGAAGAGGTAGTAAAGGTATTAGAAGTAATCGGAGAGGTTAGAATTAGAAGATATTATTCAAGAAGTATGATTCAATGAGATAAGTTTAGAAAGTAAAAGCTAGAGGTGTTGAAGAACCCAGAAGATTAGGATTTGAGAGAACACAAAGAATAAATGCACTGGCGCCATTGCGAACGATTTTGAGCCATGTCATTCAAGGTCTCTAACCATCGACTATTATCATCTGCGGACCCCAACCACGTAGTCGACAATTACCGGCATGGCTAAGTCCACTCGTCAATGACTTCAT
>OX103971.1:10922331-11045029 GCA_944470395.2 Schistosoma turkestanicum
CTTTTCAGGTTCCTCAAGAAACACCCTTCCACGGTGTGGGCAGCCGGGAAGTGACATCCACTCCCATACTCGTAATAGCACGCGACACCAAATCGGTCACAAACAAATCCTTCCTACACCCCGTAACATCTCTCTTATCTCCACGATTGACTATACCCACATTTCTTTATCATCCCGTACCGCTAATGTAAACGATGCGAGTTCACGAGACGTTATCCTGGTCTCCTGAAACCTCGTTCTAGTCTACAATTTGGAGCATTTAATGTACGGACATTGTGTCAAATAGGGCAACAGGCTTCCTTAGCTAGGACTCTAGGACCTCGCGCCATAGATGTATGCTGTGTCTCCGAAACGTGCATGCAGGATCCTAGTAAAATCACTAACTTGATTTCACCTTGTCAAAATAAATAAGCAGCTCGATTTACTCTTTGTGTATCTAGTAGCCATGATGCTGCTTCCCGGGGTCTCGCTGGTAAAGGTATAGCATTAAGTCGTAGGGAAGAACTAGCACTCCTAGACTGGATCCCAGTAGATAGTCGATTTTGCACTGTCAGACTGAACGGGACAGTAAGGAATCAGAAGATAGGTTACTCGCTGTTGCCTCTTCCTCGTATCTACCTACACTAATGAGGAGATAATAATCGTTGGTGTTTGTAAAGATTGTTCGGCTTTTAGGTATTTTTTTATCAACTAAACCAGAAAGTAGTTGATAACTGTTGTATCTTAGTAAGTTTCTTGTCAATAACTGGAATTTAATCACAGACTCATAGGTGCAATGTAGAATAGTTGGTAATGCTAGTTTCGCAGAAATCGCTTGGTGAACCTCTTGATTTTGTAATTTAATCTTGGAAGTTTTGTTACATTCAGTTTGTGTTTCTTAGTTAGACCCCATTGGTTAGTCTTCTCTTTTAGTGTGCTATTTTATAACTCTTCCAAGGTCACGTTTTTGTACTGTATAAATTACGCTTGAGTTGAATGTTTACTAATTCGTTCAGTCGGGGCCGTTCGTGGATTATACAATCTTCCTTCTGATTTCAGACTTATTTCTTTAGTCAGCTTGGCTGGGCAGCAGAGAATAGCTAATTGTTCCGTTATTATGTCACTGGTTCACGTTCTGTTTCCTGATATCCAGTCGTTCATAATTCTGTGTTGTACAATCTGTTCACATTAATGATGACCACGTGTGTGTATTAAAATGTCTAACATCGAAAATACGTGTCAAAACATTTAAAGCACCAAGGATATATATATATATATATATACATGTTATGTGTACTTATTTACGAGAATGATATTTGTACCGTGATTGACATTATTGATTTTAATAAATTATATGATCATAGTCAATAGATTTTAATATTAATTTTATATAGTAATTTTTTTTATTGTTAGGTTCCAAAATCTACCTCCTAACTTGGCATCTTTACCTTATGATCATCAACAATCAAGAAAACATCATTTATTTGACAAATCAATAAATAAAGAATTTCATTTTGCTATACTTTGGTCTTTATTATGTGATGCGGAAATAATTCAAGAGAAGTACAATGTTCAAATAGAAACATCTTGTTCGATAAGTAAACAATTCACCGAAACATTACACAAATTGAAACAATATTTAAATAAATACATTGAAAAGTTCACCATGTTATCAATGGATAATGTCAATTCTACGCTACACAATTCTAATCATAGCTTAATAACACCACTATTAAAACAATTAGAATATAGTTTATATGAAATTCCTGATCAGTGTCGTGTATTTTCTTTAGAGTTAATTGATAACACTTTCAGTGTTTCCCATCAGTCTGATCAGTTGCGTGTCATGTTACAAGAGTTACGGCGTTTACGTAATTTATGTGAACGTAATTATCTGCTATGTAATCAATCTTTAAGTCTTTTGCATAAAATAAGCCTTTCCAATTTAGATCATTATGAGTCGAATGCTGTGAAAGATATGCTTCATGTGTTAACTACATGGACTTATGGTTACTTTGTCATTCGTCATTCGTTAGAACGAGTTATTCGTGCTGGAGGTGTTGTTGAATCTGAAAGATATCCATTGAGAACAGTAATAGCGAATGAATTACGTTCAGAAGCAGTAAGTAAATAGTTTTGTATTGACAAGAAAATTTCTATCCATGATTTCTATGTAATGATCGATCTACTCATCAATTGTCCTTCTAGTCCATTGGCTGACCAGTTTCGACACTTAACCTCTTCAAATCTGTAACTTTATGCTATATTTGTTCGATGTATTTATGATAAAATCCCACCAACTACCCCTATGATTTTCCCTACACTACCTGAAATCGGCAGATCTAATATTCTATTATTTAAGTTTTGAACTGTATTGATTTCATTCTTTAGTATTGAGAAATGTACTATACAATTCATGATGATTCATTTTGTGCCAAAAGACATTAAATTTGTGCTATGCAATTTGTATAATATGTTCTATGAGTATACAATATATGAAAATATGCTATAAATGTATGTAGTCCAACGGTTTAAAATAGTTTATATATATAAAAAAAAATCATATTTAACTACGTAAACGTTTGAAATAAGATTGTAACATTTGTATCATGTTCAAACTTGTACAATGAGATGATGATATAATTGTCATTAGCAAATTTGCCTACTATCAATAATGCATTATCAATAATGTATCACTCAAGTTGTTAATTCTTTACTGATTAAGTTGACGAGAGAGTGTCAAACATAATTTTATCTCAGCACGATTATTTTCTTGTAGTTAGACTACATATTTGCTTTGTTTTTAAACAATGTAAGAAGATTTTTTTTAAAGAAATTTATTCAGTGAAGAAATTTCTGATGTAACAAAAAAAAATCATCTGTTTAGAATTTACTTATTTTTATGACTCACCTAATTTTTATCGGATATACTGATATTGGGTTTGATTTTTGACTGAGGTTATATATGTATGGTTTTGATATCTAGTAACAAATTAAGATGATACATCGTTTAAGAACATTCTATGTTTGATTCAACTCCTTAAGTCAATGTCATTTTATGATAAAAAAAAATAGTTTCTTGATATATTTAGCAATTCTTATGCAAAATTTATTAACATAGTTATTTTCAGTTTAAGCGTTTCGAACTAAATTGAATTTTCAGTTATAGTACTATTGTTTATGAAACATGTGTTAAGTGACGTATACTTAGCTAAAGAGTTTACTTGTGTATGCTCAATACTAGCCGACTGTGCAATGAGTTAAGAGAAAAAAAAGAAGGGCCATCTAATCGATTATATAAAATTGATCTGTGAAGTCGTTAGCCATTGGTATGTTTGATCTGTGTTGAAAAGTATAAACTACTTGGTTGGAGTTCGTATCTTTGTATTCATTTAATTGATAGGTTTTATTATTATTATTATTATCCCATACTTCTAATTCCACGATATCGTTTGAAACTTTATAGTTATATTCTCTGTTCATTTGTTTTCTCTTATCCATGTTACTGTTGTTGATTCTAATAGTGCTTGTTTTAAAGAATGCTAACTTAAAAATGTATATATTTTTCTAAGTTTTTATATTGTTTTTGTGATTAATTGATATGGTTGACGGAAATGAATTCACTTACATTTAAATAAATATAAAGAAATCATTTATTATAAATGTTATGATTTCAACTATCAATTTATTTTGTATACACTCATTTAGATTGAAATGTTGAAACAAAAACAAGTTTTTATAGAAGCAGTACAATTTGGATTAGAAACTATCATATTACAAACTAAATCATTGTCAATTAAATTGTATGATTATAATTCAAATTCGAAATTGTCAAAAATTAAAATTCAATGTGAAAATTTATTTGAACAATTTAAAAATCTTTATGATAAAATATTAGAAGATGATAGATTAAAAACAACGAATAGAGCTGAAATACCGGATAATGATATTAATTGTTTAGTAATTGCTCGAACAAATCAAGCTATGGAAATTAATGAACTTTGTCATAAAATGGATCAAATTAATTGGATTAATTCTTGGGAAGGGTTATTAGAATACACTAATGAAGAAGTAACTATTGAACAAGGATATTTTAAACTATGGATAATATACTTTCTTCAACAATTTCAAGATTTCTCATCAAAAATCAATCTAGATGCAATATTTTCATGTCAAATAAACCAATTGAAAAAGATCAAACATAATTGGTCAGATTGGATCAAAAAGGTTAGTTATGATAATGAGTGTTTTGTTATTGTTGTTGTTGTTGTTGTACTTGTGATTGTATAATAAGTGTTTTATGTTAAGATTATGATTGTTGTATGAACACAACATAGGTAGGCTTCAATTGTAGGAATATATACTTACAAGTATAATACTCTTTTTTTATCATAATGTTTGGTGATATTCTCAGTCGAGTATTTTTAATTACTCTTCTTCACATGGTAACTGAAAAAGATGAAACTTTTTGATTTGAATAGATTAAAAGTATCAAATATCAGTAAACATAAAACCAGACATGGTCAGTATTGCAGATGGATTATCTGCACTGACTGTAATTGGTAATGATAAAGACTACTGAACTACTGTGTACATAAAAATTACAATTATGCGCCTATTTATGCGATATTTATTCCATTAAAAAAAAAAACAACAACACTGAATCGAAGCATTCATACTTTGATTTACAATTTCTACTAACATTATATCATATATAATTGTTAAGAATCGAATTCACCACAACTATCTGGATACTACTAAACTGAATAACTCAAACCACACTTTGTACGTACATATAACAGGTCAATTTGCCATACCACAATAACACAGAGATGTAATTGTCAATTCAAATCCCATAGTAGTAGAGGTAGCAAAAGTATTATCAGTAATCGGAAATTTTAGAGTTCCAAGAGATTTTTCAAGAAGTAAAATATAGTGAAATAAACTTAACGCAATTGATGAACGTGCTGAGGGAATCTGAACGTTACAATTCGAGAGAACACAATGAATGAATGCACCTCTGCCAGTGCAAACGATTTTGAGCCATGTCATTCAAAGTTTATAACTAGCGATTACTATCATCTCGCAGACCCCAACCAGGTAGTCGACACCTACAGACAAACAGACAGAAAGATATAGCGCAAAACTTCATACGTAAGTACATCATTTCAGGTTGCCATATCGCATTAGCACAGAGACGCCTATGTCAGTTCAAAACAGATAGTGATAGCTGTAGTAGAAGTATTAGCAGTAATGGAGAAGATAAGGGAGTGAAGCTATGATTCAAGAAGTATAATTCAGTGAGATAAATTTAAAAGCAGAAAGATAGAGATTATGAGGAATTCAAAACATTAGAATTTGAGAGAACAAAAAGAAAGAATGCACTTGCGAAATTGCAAACGATTTTGAGTCACGTCGTTCAAGGTCTCTAACCATTGGTGAATTTCGTCTCACGGACCCCAACCAGATAGCCTACATCTACCAACATGACTCAGTCCATTTGTCAGTGACTTCATTGATTTCTGCCATGTTTTGGTCTGGCCGCCTTAACTTTCTTCCAACCTACTCATACACTGCAAAACATAGCTCGTCGAGGCAGTCGGTTTTCAGGCATACGTAACACATGTTCCAACCACCTCAACTGATGAAGTTTGAATACTTCATCTATTGATCTGCCATCCCTACCTAGCACTCGTTTCCTAACGACAGCATTGCTTACTCGGTCGTGCCAGGATACACGAGCAGTGCTTCGAAGATATCTCTAATTGAATACTGATAACCTACGAATATCCTCTACTCGTTAAGAGTAGAGGATATTCGTAGGTTATCAGTATTCAATTAGAGATATCTTCGAAGCACTGCTCGTGTATCCTGGCACGACCGAGTAAGCAATGCTGTCGTTAGGAAACGAGTGCTAGGAAGGGATGGCAGATCAATAGATGAAGTATTCAAACTTCATCAGTTGAGGTGGTTGGAACATGTGTTACGTATGCCTGAAAACCGACTGCCTCGACGAGCTATGTTTTGCAGTGTATGAGTAGGTTGGAAGAAAGTTAAGGCGGCCAGACCAAAACATGGCAGAAATCAATGAAGTCACTGACAAATGGACTGAGTCATGTTGGTAGATGTAGGCTATCTGGTTGGGGTCCGTGAGACGAAATTCACCAATGGTTAGAGACCTTGAACGACGTGACTCAAAATCGTTTGCAATTTCGCAAGTGCATTCTTTCTTTTTGTTCTCTCAAATTCTAATGTTTTGAATTCCTCATCATTTCTACCTTTCTCCTTCTCAATTTATCTCACTGAATTATGCTTCTCGAATCATATCTTCGCTCCCTAATCTTCTCCATTACTTCTAATACTTCTACTATCGCTGCTACTATGTGATTTGAACTGACGGTGGCGTCTCTGTGCTAATGCGGTATGGCAACCTGAAATGATGTACTTACGTATGAAGTTTTGCGCTATATCTTTCTGTCTGTTTGTCTGTAGGTGTCGACTACCTGGTTGGGGTCTGCGAGATGATAGTAATCGCTAGTTATAAACTTTGAATGACATGGCTCAAAATCGTTTGCACTGGCAGAGGTGCATTCATTCATTGTGTTCTCTCGAATTGTAACGTTCAGATTCCCTCAGCACGTTCATCAATTGCGTTAAGTTTATTTCACTATATTTTACTTCTTGAAAAATCTCTTGGAACTCTAAAATTTCCGATTACTGATAATACTTTTGCTACCTCTACTACTATGGGATTTGAATTGACAATTACATCTCTGTGTTATTGTGGTATGGCAAATTGACCTGTTATATGTACGTACAAAGTGTGGTTTGAGTTATTCAGTTTAGTAGTATCCAGATAGTTGTGGTGAATTCGATTCTTAACAATTATATATGATATAATGTTAGTAGAAATTGTAAATCAAAGTATGAATGCTTCGATTCAGTGTTGTTGTTTTTTTTTTTTAATGGAATAAATATCGCATAAATAGGCGCATAATTGTAATTTTTATGTACACAGTAGTTCAGTAGTCTTTATCATTACCAATTACAGTCAGTGCAGATAATCCATCTGCAATACTGACCATGTCTGGTTTTATGTTTACTGATATTTGATACTTTTAATCTATTCAAATCAAAAAGTTTCATTCTTTTCAGTTACCATGTGAAGAAGAGTAATTAAAAATACTCGACTGAGAATATCACCAAACATTAGGATAGAAAAAAAGAGTATTATACCTTGTAAGTATATATAGTTCCTACAATTGAAGCCTACCTATGTTGTGTTCAGATACAACAATCAGTAATCTTAATACATACAACACTTATTATACAATCACAGTACAACAACAACAACAACAATAACAAAACACTCATTATCATAACTAACCTTTTTGATCAATCTGACCAATTATGTTGATCCTTTCAATTGGTTTATTTGGACATGAAAATATTGCATCTAGATTGATTTTTGATGAGAAATCTTGAAATTGTTGAAGAAAGTATATTATCCATAGTTTAAAATATCCTTGTTCAATAGTTACTTCTTCATTAGTGTATTCTAATAACCCTTCCCAAGAATTAATCCAATTAATTTGATCCATTTTATGACAAAGTTCATTAATTTCCATAGCTTGATTTGTTCGAGCAATTACTAAACAATTAATATCATTATCCGGTATTTCAGCTCTATTCGTTGTTTTTAATCTATCATCTTCTAATATTTTATCATAAAGATTTTAAAATTGTTCAAATAATTTTCACATTGAATTTTATTTTCGACAATTTCGAATTTGAATTATAATCATACAATTTAATTGACAATGATTTAGTTTGTAATATGATAGTTTCTAATCCAAATTGTACTGCTTCTATAAAAACTTGTTTTTGTTCAACATTTCAATCTAAATGAGTGTATACAAAATAAATTGATAGTTGAAATCATAACATTTATAATAAATGATTTCTTTATATTTATTTAAATGTAAGTGAATTCATTTCCGTCAACCATATCAATTAATCACAAAAACAATATAAAAACTTAGAAAAATATATACATTTTTAAGTTAGCATTCTTTAAAACAAGCACTATTAGAATCAACAACAGTAACATGGATAAGAGAAAACAAATGAACAGAGAATATAACTATAAAGTTTCAAACGATATCGTGGAATTAGAAGTATGGGATAATAATAATAATAATAAAACCTATCAATTAAATGAATACAAAGATACGAACTCCAACCAAGTAGTTTATACTTTTCAACACAGATCAAACATACCAATGGCTAACGACTTCACAGATCAATTTTATATAATCGATTAGATGGCCCTTCTTTTTTTTCTCTTAACTCATTGCACAGTCGGCTAGTATTGAGCATACACAAGTAAACTCTTTAGCTAAGTATACGACACTTAAACACATGTTTCATAAACAATAGTACTATAACTGAAAATTCAATTTAGTTCGAAACGCTTAAACTGAAAATAACTATGTTAATAAATTTTGCATAAGAATTGCTAAATATATCAAGAAACTATTTTTTTTTATCATAAAATGACATTGACTTAAGGAGTTGAATCAAACATAGAATGTTCTTAAACGATGTATCATCTTAATTTGTTACTAGATATCAAAACCATACATATATAACCTCAGTCAAAAATCAAACCCAATATCAGTATATCCGATAAAAATTAGGTGAGTCATAAAAATAAGTAAATTCTAAACAGATGATTTTTTTTTGTTACATCAGAAATTTCTTCACTGAATAAATTTCTTTAAAAAAAAATCTTCTTACATTGTTTAAAAACAAAGCAAATATGTAGTCTAACTACAAGAAAATAATCGTGCTGAGATAAAATTATGTTTGACACTCTCTCGTCAACTTAATCAGTAAAGAATTAACAACTTGAGTGATACATTATTGATAATGTATTATTGATAGTAGGCAAATTTGCTAATGACAATTATATCATCATCTCATTGTACAAGTTTGAACATGATACAAATGTTACAATCTTATTTCAAACGTTTACGTAGTTAAATATGATTTTTTTTTATATATATAAACTATTTTAAACCGTTGGACTACATACATTTATAGCATATTTTCATATATTGTATACTCATAGAACATATTATACAAATTGCATAGCACAAATTTAATGTCTTTTGGCACAAAATGAATCATCATGAATTGTATAGTACATTTCTCAATACTAAAGAATGAAATCAATACAGTTCAAAACTTAAATAATAGAATATTAGATCTGCCGATTTCAGGTAGTGTAGGGAAAATCATAGGGGTAGTTGGTGGGATTTTATCATAAATACATCGAACAAATATAGCATAAAGTTACAGATTTGAAGAGGTTAAGTGTCGAAACTGGTCAGCCAATGGACTAGAAGGACAATTGATGAGTAGATCGATCATTACATAGAAATCATGGATAGAAATTTTCTT
This sequence comes from Schistosoma turkestanicum, assembly GCA_944470395.2. NCBI lineage: Eukaryota > Metazoa > Platyhelminthes > Trematoda > Strigeidida > Schistosomatidae > Schistosoma > Schistosoma turkestanicum. The sequence continues at coordinate 10,931,776 of OX103971.1, forward strand.
GTCAATACAAAACTATTTACTTACTGCTTCTGAACGTAATTCATTCGCTATTACTGTTCTCAATGGATATCTTTCAGATTCAACAACACCTCCAGCACGAATAACTCGTTCTAACGAATGACGAATGACAAAGTAACCATAAGTCCATGTAGTTAACACATGAAGCATATCTTTCACAGCATTCGACTCATAATGATCTAAATTGGAAAGGCTTATTTTATGCAAAAGACTTAAAGATTGATTACATAGCAGATAATTACGTTCACATAAATTACGTAAACGCCGTAACTCTTGTAACATGACACGCAACTGATCAGACTGATGGGAAACACTGAAAGTGTTATCAATTAACTCTAAAGAAAATACACGACACTGATCAGGAATTTCATATAAACTATATTCTAATTGTTTTAATAGTGGTGTTATTAAGCTATGATTAGAATTGTGTAGCGTAGAATTGACATTATCCATTGATAACATGGTGAACTTTTCAATGTATTTATTTAAATATTGTTTCAATTTGTGTAATGTTTCGGTGAATTGTTTACTTATCGAACAAGATGTTTCTATTTGAACATTGTACTTCTCTTGAATTATTTCCGCATCACATAATAAAGACCAAAGTATAGCAAAATGAAATTCTTTATTTATTGATTTGTCAAATAAATGATGTTTTCTTGATTGTTGATGATCATAAGGTAAAGATGCCAAGTTAGGAGGTAGATTTTGGAACCTAACAATAAAAAAAATTACTATATAAAATTAATATTAAAATCTATTGACTATGATCATATAATTTATTAAAATCAATAATGTCAATCACGGTACAAATATCATTCTCGTAAATAAGTACACATAACATGTATATATATATATATATATATCCTTGGTGCTTTAAATGTTTTGACACGTATTTTCGATGTTAGACATTTTAATACACACACGTGGTCATCATTAATGTGAACAGATTGTACAACACAGAATTATGAACGACTGGATATCAGGAAACAGAACGTGAACCAGTGACATAATAACGGAACAATTAGCTATTCTCTGCTGCCCAGCCAAGCTGACTAAAGAAATAAGTCTGAAATCAGAAGGAAGATTGTATAATCCACGAACGGCCCCGACTGAACGAATTAGTAAACATTCAACTCAAGCGTAATTTATACAGTACAAAACGTGACCTTGGAAGAGTTATAAAATAGCACACTAAAAGAGAAGACTAACCAATGGGGTCTAACTAAGAAACACAAACTGAATGTAACAAACTTCCAAGATTAAATTACAAAATCAAGAGGTTCACCAAGCGATTTCTGCGAAACTAGCATTACCAACAATATTCTACATTGCACCTATGAGTCTGTGATTAAATTCCAGTTATTGACAAGAAACTTACTAAGATACAACAGTTATCAACTACTTTCTGGTTTAGTTGATAAAAAAATACCTAAAAGCCGAACAATCTTTACAAACACCAACGATTATTATCTCCTCATTAGTGTAGGTAGATACGAGGAAGAGGCAACAGCGAGTAACCTATCTTCTGATTCCTTACTGTCCCGTTCAGTCTGACAGTGCAAAATCGACTATCTACTGGGATCCAGTCTAGGAGTGCTAGTTCTTCCCTACGACTTAATGCTATACCTTTACCAGCGAGACCCCGGGAAGCAGCATCATGGCTACTAGATACACAAAGAGTAAATCGAGCTGCTTATTTATTTTGACAAGGTGAAATCAAGTTAGTGATTTTACTAGGATCCTGCATGCACGTTGCGGAGACACAGCATACATCTATGGCGCGAGGTCCTAGAGTCCTAGCTAAGGAAGCCTGTTGCCCTATTTGACACAATGTCCGTACATTAAATGCTCCAAATTGTAGACTAGAACGAGGTTTCAGGAGACCAGGATAACGTCTCGTGAACTCGCATCGTTTACATTAGCGGTACGGGATGATAAAGCAATGTGGGTATAGTCAATCGTGGAGATAAGAGAGATGTTACGGGGTGTAGGAAGGATTTGTTTGTGACCGATTTGGTGTCGCGTGCTATTACGAGTATGGGAGTGGATGTCACTTCCCGGCTGCCCACACCGTGGAAGGGTGTTTCTTGAGGAACCTGAAAAGGAAGGTAGACTAGTGTTGGTCTTAGAGACTTGTGAGCATGACCGCAGAGTTCAAGAGACAACTTCTTGAGGCCAGTCATGCACATCGCTGCAGATGCTGGTTGTCCGATGGAAACACCTTACTGCTGTCACACTTGTTTACAGTCAGCAGTACGACTTCGCCCTCAGACCTTGAGTAGCTACTTTTAGTCTTACTGTTTTCCGATTGGGTCATTACGATAATCAAACCCCACCACCACATCAAGGTAGTAGAAACGGTCGGGAATGATGATTTGGATTCACGGATGTTATTAAATGTTACTGCACATAAGACTGAATCAGTAGATGTTAAAGATAGTTTTTTTAGTATTTCGGAGGAATGGATTTGATTTACTTCCAGTTCCTCTTTTTTTATAAATGGTTAATTCCAACTTTATGGAATCTAGATCTGTAGTATAATCTTTCCTATGAACAGGGAGTGTAAATCGCGTCTGAACAAATTCTAACCTTTGTTCATCATTTTTGCAATCACTACTATAGTATTTTAGATAAAATGTAGATTCGGATAACTATTAACAAAGCATATCCATGCAGTGCTCAGTTTCGACCATTATTTATGACACTACTGGATTCATTTGTACCTATCTAAACTGACTATATCAACAAAATGTTCATACTTACTCGATATAGACTTGACTTCGAAATGACAAGAAGCATAGTTTTTAAAGAATAAACTGTTTAATTATTTAGCAATTAATTTGTTTAACGTAATTTCAGAATCTATCTGTATATATATATATATATATATATATATATATATATATATATATATATATATATATATATATATATATATAAATCTAAAAACGTGTATCATACATTTAATAGATATCGACGATGAGTACCAATGATACAACTCTTATCGATAAAGAGAATACTAACGATCTATCAGTTATATGTGTCCCTTTACCAAATGCTTGTCGAATCAAATCACCTGTACGATTACTGGTTTCCTATTTCGAAATTTTATCAGAACTCATGGAGTTGAAAGATCATGAAAATAAGGTAAGTCACTAATAAATTTATGTTCGAAAAGACATGACGACTGGGTATTTTTGTATACTTTGTCACGATATGTGATAGCTAGAAATGATTATTCAAAAACATGTACAATTTATTTGAATTTTTAGTTCTCACATTACTTTTTGTATTCTTTTGAATTATTACCTTCATTGTTATGACATGGTTGACACGGATGAATCACTAGCAGCATTGTAGTATTAAAAATCAATTAAATGCTTTTCTTCTCATATTTTTTTCAATATTCTCAATATAATAAGAATAATATTGTCAATAATAAATAACCTAACTGCTTCAAGGGTCGCAGCAACAGTAAACAACACTTAATAAGTTTTCAATTATCATTGACAGTAAAGCATTGTGTCATACATGGTAACAATATAATATCATCGATATCCCAGCTCGACAACATATATATCCAGGAATAGTGATGATAACTTAACTGGTAATTCAAGATTAAAAAGCTGAAGTCAATGTCCTTGGCTTATTTTCTGGATATCCTCATAACGATCTTCGCAGTGTGTATTACTTGCTACCGCTTTGGCTGCATGAATTGGAAAGGAAAAAACTTCCCACCACACATCTGTTGAATCAAAAGCTAGTTTATATCATGAAACGATAGTAGTTGGTGAACCGCAGAAAACCAGATGAAGTACTGGACAAATTCATCGCATTAGTTTGGGATGACTCGACAGCCACCTTGCAATTCCCAATGGATCAAATCCAAAACTCTTAGATCTCGTGACAAGAACGATATACTTACATTGGTGATTTGAAGTTTGACGAACCAAATTTCTAACTTAAAACAATCATTTAATGTCAACAGTGACGATTGTCTAACACTTTCTATCTTAGTAAATAAATAAAAATGGTAATGACGTACTAAAATACTCCAACGAAAAATAAAAATATCAACTTTTTCAGCCTAATTATAGAGTGACAAAATCAATCAAGTGATATTTTGCAGGTAACCACCGAATCAAATTCGAATAAATCTGTTAACTAACAAATAAATAATTAATCAAAGACAAAATAACACAGGCTGTTCAGATTCATCAATATTTTGTTAACTATATAGGCACCTAAATTGACAATTGAATTCATTTAGAACTCTAGTCATAACAAGGTCATTTACGGTGCTCGAATATGATACTAAATATAACCTTCGAAACTACCTTACAAAAAATTGTTTATATTTTTATTGCATATTTAATCAATACTTGAATTATTGTATGCCTGTATTCGACTACTTGTAAGCTTTCGTTTGATGCACAAACAATTGTCGTATGTTCTACCTTTCTAAGGTTGTAGTTGATTAATCACCAACTTAACACTTGGTTTCTCCGACTAATGATGTGGTTATGCATCATTATCAGTGAATAAAAGTTTCAAAATAAAATATGAAACAAATAACAATTTATAGGATTAGCAAGAAAATGTTTCTTAAAATTTGAGGAACATAATGCTGATGATGCACTGTTTACCAAAAGGCTTTGTGGTAGCTAAATATCTAAGGTTATCCATTCATCAGCATAGAGGAATGTAGAATAACTATTTTTTCCTACTCTGAGACGTTATAGTAGGTAAGTACAAATAGGTAAGAGTAGACAACTGTTCAGACTCATCAAGGAAACCGATATGAGGAATCCAACTATCAGCGAAACTATCCCCGAAAACGATGGAACTAATATTCATCCCCAATCCAGGAGATTGAATCGATGGGCAGAACACTTTCAGGAGCAGTTTAATTGGCCTTCAGCAAAACTTCAGCAGCCTACGATCTCCAGTCACCCTGAATGGCAAGTCGACATAAGCCCTCCGAACCTTTATGAAGTTGAAAAGACTATAGGAAATCTGAAGCGAGGGAGAGCAGCAGGACCTGATAGATTGACCGCTGAGATTTTTAAGGATGGTGGTCCAGTTTTAGCAGTTACATTGACTGAAATCTTAGGTAGAATCTGGGAACTGGGAGTAATCGCACTTGACTGATCTCAATCCCTGATTGTCCCGATTTATAACAAAGGACAAGAGTCCTCTTGTGACAATCACGGAGGAATCAGTTTGAGTAATATAGTGTATAATACATTAACTTCAATAATACTTCGAAGCCTAACTAGAACTTGTAAGGAGAAGACTCAGAAAAATTAGTGGGGAATAAGACCTGGGTGCGGATGTATTGGCCATATATTCACAACTTATCAGCTCCTAGAACAAACCGACAGCCTCGATGAGTTATGTTTAGCGATGTAGAGGTAGGCTGGAAGAAAGTTACGGACAGCCAAACCAAAACATAGCGCCAATCCATGGAGTCACTGACAAGTGGATTGAGTCATGTTGGTAAGTGTAGACTACCCGGTTGGAGTCAGCGAGACAATAATAACCAATGGTTAGGGACTTTGAATGACACGGATCAAAATCCTTTCCAATGGCACAGACACATCCATTCTTTGTCTTCTCTCAAATTCTGATCTAATGAATTCCTCATCACATCTTTTTAAACTAATTTCATTGGATTATACTTCTTGAATGATTTCTTCTAACCCTTATCTTTTCGATTAACACTAAATCTGCTACAACCTTTCTCACTATTTGATTTGAAATGACAATTCCATCTCTCAGTTCTTAAGTGGTATGGTAACTTGAACTCATGTACATGATTACTGTTGGGATAGCCAATCGAGAAGGAAGCCACGCACATTGTGGATTGATGAACTTATCGATTAAATCCTTAAATATTTCAAGGGCAGTCGATCGATGAACTATTGGATTTAATATTCAAATATTTAAACGACAATATCGATTATATGTATAATTGTATAAATACGCATGTTTGATTGTATATTTTTGATTCATAAGTGTTCTCCAACGTCTTCCGTCTTCTTATTTTTGAGCGGTGGGAGTCTAACGTTCGGGGGTCATTAATACAGCGGTTTGGCGTTACATCAAGCAGAAAACATAAAACTTACGAAGTTCTACGTTGTAGCTGACTGACTGATATGTTTCTTCGGGTAGTATGTAGACTGGTCCAGATTATATGTATATATATATATATATATATATATATATATATATTGAGGAACAAAAAGATCTTTCCACTTACATTTCATGTTCAGGAATACAATTTGTAACGTAATTACACCAATCATTAATTGTACGGATTTGTACATTGTTACGAAATCGATGCATTTGTTCAGTCCATTTATCAACCACTAGTCGATATATCTCTTGTAAACGATAAATCCATGCTTCAAACCATCCAGTTATACCAATATCTTCAGTTTTATCAAAGTATTCATTCGATAAATTATTAATTGAAGCTAATTCAATCCAAATTTGATGACTTAAATGGCGAATAGAAAGTTCAAAAATATATAGATCCGATTCTGTCGAACTATGTGACTGAGAAACATTGATTAATTGATTTAATAGTTCTATTGAGAGGTAAGCACAAAAACAAAATAAACGATAAGCATTTTGCAATAGTTTAAGACAGACAGCATAAGCAATTGAAATCTCTCAGAAATACCAAGAGATGTAACTTTGAAATTAGGATAAGATGATCTAATCAAGTAATAGTAGCATAAATACTTGCCTTTTACACATTTCTTCATATGTAGATTGTAGATTCGTAAACATCAAATCATCTGGTATTATAATACAAACAATCTGTATAATAACCAATGAAGTTCTAGGACATAATTTGGTGATTGGACACAGATATTAATGACAGTGAAATGGATAAAATTCAATGACCAATGGTCTCAGTCCGTTACCAATTACCCCTTTATGATAACATCATCATTCTTAGACTTTTTAAGGTCTTTGTAATCTGAAGCTATTAACGAGAATCCATGTTATTTATCACAAATTCAGAAGCAGAAATAGATCTGGCCGAAATTTCTGGATCGACGATTGAGTGTGCACTTCACATTTATGAGGTACATTGTTATGACAGAACTACTATGGTAGACGTTGGAAATAGTTTTTCGGAATATTAATGATTGTATAGATTACTTAGTTATTTACTGTAGTGATCACAAGCATTCAGCTAGCTCACCAACTCATGTTATAAGACTTACTACTCTGAATTTGTTGCCAGTCTGTTACTCACAGTTTCCCCTACTTACAGACACTTTTGGCTTGTTTATGTATGATCTCCAATTTTCCTTTATTGGTTTAATGCGATCCAGTATGTCTGCATATAAACCATGTCTGTGTGAAATACAAGTATAGTAGAGGAGAGAGGAGAGGATATTACAAATAGTGGACCAATAGGACTTTGACTGTAGACTTAAAATCAATCGTGCTGATCGACCAAGCGATTAGCCGAATCGGAGACACTAGACTGTTAAGTAAACTGGTGGGCACAAAATAGACCAAGTAAGAATTAGGATTCTGGTTGGTGACTTGACACGTGATTATCGGTTAGCGGTCATCAAGACACATATACACGATTCATGTGGGGTTATTTACTAAGCATTACTTTGTTACAATCACCATGATTATCCTATGGTTTATGCGACAGTCCTGTCCTAAAACATAATTATTTCGTTCGACCTGATTCGTCATTGAGATTCTGCTGCGCGTTTTTGGGTATAAACTACCCAGTAGGAATTCGCAAGTATGATGGTCCGTGTTGATTAAGATAATATAGTCTCCATCTCTGAACCTAGTGATAAGCTTTCGATAGATACATGTATTTTACCGAAAACATATAAAAGATATCAACACAATGTCATGAAGTACCAAGGAGAGTAATTATTCCTACAGTTTTATTATCATTAACACTGACGTCACAACGTGAGATGAGATTTGCATTTTAACTTTAGGTACTAACTCAATGACGAACGAAAAATCAAATTGCCGCTTGTCGTTTTAAGAAAAATATGGTATTTGCTCAATTTTTCCCCAGATTAAAGTCCTTCTGCTTTATAGACACAGTTCAGAAACATTTTTATTTGGGTTTAAAGATGCGAAAATCTAATATTTACAGAAGAACAAGTTAGAAATTTAAGGAAGTGCGTAAACGACACCTGTCATGAGATAGATTGTGTATTTAGTTTGTTCTAGAAACAACAGTAAAAATTCAAAGCATATAGATTTTTGGAAAACTGATCCATCAGTATAAACAGATTGAAAGTTGGATGGGATGCTTCACATATGAATTCGATAAGAAGTGGAAACTTTGTTACGAATGGCTCTCCTTTGGACTTTGTGTCAGAGTTATCATTTGATATAGCATTTCGCAAAAATGTTCTTCTTCACTAACTACGTTCAACTTTGTCATAGGTTTCGAACATAAGTCTTGAGTCTGATGATATTAACATGTTCAATGAGTGTGTGCAGAACGCTTCATATAGGTTTCAAACCTGCCAAATGTAAAATGATACCACGCGAATGGTCATTTGACAAAGTATAACAACCTATATTCCCAATTGTTTTAGCAAATAGCGAGTAAATAACCGAAAATTCTGATCTAAAGTTTGAATAGTTATAAGGGATGATCATCCAAGATGAAAGTTACAGGTGGATTACAGATTTCAGACAGTCTGCTGCAGAAATATGCAGATATTTTCTACCGAAACGTCTTAACAAGTACGAAATAAAAGATTCTTTACAATTATTTGCAACAATTCCTCAACAAAATTCACACTTCAGATTTAGTCTGCTTAAAAAAAATAATCAGTAAACAAAATAAAAAACAGACCTATTAAAAAATTAGACAGATCCCATAATCCACCGGGTCTAAGAATAATCTGTTTTATAAATCCAAGACAAGTATATTGTTCAAATGCACGCGATGAAATTGATCGCATTTCATTAATTAATTCTTTCCATAGTTTTTGTTGTTTTGAAGTTTTTATTACAGAAGAATAACTAGATGATGAATATGATGGTAATGATGACAACAAAAATTCGTGAAGAAAATCAGCTAGAACACTTAATTCATTGAAATTTTCCTAAAAAAAAATCAAAAAAAATCGTCAAATAAATAACTGATGAATTCTTAACGATGATATCTTCATTTATAATAAAACGATATTAATTCCGTTTAGGAGAATTATTCAAGATTCCAACCTACAGTAAACAAAATTATTGTCTCTAAATGCCTTGGTACATCCGAGAGTCCACACTTCTTCAAATTCTCTCACATGTTCGCGCATAATAGTGTTTGACAGGGAAGTCTTACTCGCTGCCTTTTTATAGTGGGGGGCGTTGTTTACGGGATTGAGAGGATGAAAAGCGAATGCCTGTAGCTTTAACTGAGTTAGTAGGAACAGAGGATTAACCTAGAGGAGTTGAGAAACCCTAGTTATAAATCGATGGTGCACGTAGACTACAGAATCACGAGGGAACAAATGGCATATGGACTTATTGTTGGTCACCGTCTACCATGAGATTGCATCCCCTGACGTTGTCCCACTGCCTTGTGGATTAGACTTTTGGGTCAATAGCTCGGGGAGTGGCTCCCACGCCCAAAACTACATGCTGCGGTTTGGGCATCCGGGTATAACTTCATTCCACTCATAAATTCAATGATTTATGGAGAGTAAATATTTAGGTACTCCTTTGTTAGAATAAAATAAATAAGACAATGTTAATGTTATGTTCGTCACTTGGTACGCTTGAAGCTATCACGAGTTCACCTTAGTTGATAAACTATAACGAGACAATTACCAGTGTCCAGGTAGGCTACCTTGAATCCGAAACTGCAAAACAGAAGACTTGGCAGGCGTAGAAAGTATATTCTACAAACACCCAGCAATCACAATACAATCAAGCACACAAATCTCGTTTATTTATACGTCCTTGGGACAGTTATGAAAATAGCACACTAAAATACACAGCAGCTAATCACAGCCAAGGATTTTCCTTGTGGGAAATGAAATCTCAAGGTCAAATGGTCAGCCCATGCTGGCAAACGTGAAATCCAAAATAAGGCATTTATCAAGCGAGTTCTGGGGATCTAACATCCCCAACAGTTAAACAATGATGATTTTAGAAAACAGCTTGATTTTAAGTTGAGTTAACTCAGACGTAGTTTCAAATGGATAATCCATATGTCAGACATTAAATTTCTCCTGATTCATAGAAAATAAAAAACACTTATCAATTAACATAGGTAACTTGAACTCATGTTGACTAATAGTGTAACATACGAAGGAATTCTGTGGATTAGTAACAATCACACAGAGTTAGTTTTGTTTGCTTGTACACCACACACAAAAGTCTCCTGATTGATTGATATAGTCTAATTTAATTCTTCGTTATTATCTACAAAACATTATGAATTCAAATGTATACTTTGAGAACTACAGATGATTACTTTATTGGATGACTTTGTTCAGTTCAATGTATAACATAGACTCAAAACCGAATGTTTATTAGTTAAGATCAAACATATCTAGAATAACATAACTAGCCTAGTTCTATTAATCTCGTAAGCTATACACAATCCACGACCAAGTGGTCCAGAATGATGAAGCTTGATCAGATAATGCAATCAAGGAAATACAGATAATTTATCAAAATATTTACAGCTGTCTTTGAAATGATAAAAATTGCAAAGTCCTATATGCATATTCGTATATTATCGACATGTAGTTAACTTTATCGTTCTCCAATAAAATTTTAATTAGAAAATTATCTAATCTACTAATTGCAGACAGCATATCATCAACTTGACCGATAGTATAGCTAAACTTTCATAGTAACGTCTAGTAAGTTACATGTTAATTTTGAACTCGATCTAGACGGTAGATAATAGAAAAACTCAATTTAAACTAACTTGTAAAATTTCACGTTCTTTGTCAACGTTATCCAATTGTTTTTGCTGCCAACTTGTATTCAATAGAATACTACTATTCAAATGTGTAATAGGATAATTAAAAGACTGACTAGCAGAATTAATATGAACGGTGTCGTTTGTTACTGTTGTGACTGACTGTGATTGTGACAGTTTTCCATCATTGATTGTAGTAACAAAACACTTCACTTCATTTAAATATACTGCAAGACAGTTTAAATATAATTTATTAAATTCATAAAATTGCTCCCATTTGTGATCATCATCAAAATCAGTTTTATCGAAGAATGACTCCCGATTGTTATCTAGCTTGTCATGCTTCTCAAGTCCAATGGAATTGTTTGGAGTACATAACTGTATATGGGTGATCCATGTATGTAAACGTACATTTAGTTTGTGATCGAAAGTCGGAGATTCAGTAAGAAGAGATAAAATCAAAACAGATAAAACAAAATATCAAGAAGTTCTCCGTATAATATTAGCTAAGACGGTATGGATGGACTTTATGATTCTGAGAAAAAATGACTTACTAGAAGAGTGAAATCTTTATTGGAAGTGAGATATTTATCCACTAGGGATGTAGCTAAAGTTATGGAGTTTCTAGATCGTGCAGACTCCTCGAATAGGACAATGCCCTATAGTTTCAATGGTTCTTAAGCTCATCTTAATCTTCAAAATTAAATATGCTTAAAACGTCCAACGAATGAATCATTATTTGCTACATGTATTGGTAATTTGAATACTCGTATTGATGTTAAGAACTGCAATTGATAAGTCTCGATATATGAGCATACTGTGAGGATGGCCTTGATATTGCCACTAAGTATTTTTGAGTAAAGGTGAGTGGTGGATAATTTTTGCTCACTGTGGGATGAAATACAATTTCTTCCATGACCCCTGCCTGCTGAATGGTAGTTATTATTTTTAGTCCACTAAATTTCTGTATGCTTAAGGATAATGTTTGGTGACTAAGTTACGAAAGTTGTACCAATCGGATTTGTAGTGCTGCCCCTCCCTGCGTTTCGCCTTCTTTTTGTGTAAGACATCAGGTGTCGGTGTGTCGTATGTGAATTGCCGTTGTTCAATTCAAAGAGAATCGATAACATTAGAGTAGCTCAATCAATGTCTCTGAATCCGTAAGTATCTTAGACTCGGATTGAACTCCAACCTCGGGGTACAACAATCATGCATAATGAAGTTAACGGATCATTTATTGGGAAACTGTTACAGATTTAACTTGGAAATATTTATTTGTCTTCCCTTTATCCAATGACAAATGTATTTTCTTATGCTTGTTGTCCTTAAACTATGTAATCAACTTCTATGCTAGGCACCACAAAGCAGAATAATCACTGAGTTATATGCCAAACAAATGTACTATTCTAAGTGATAAATATTCTAGATATTAAAAATCTATTTTCTACGTTTACCTCACAAAATGTTCACTATGAGTACTCCTCACTTGGTGATACCAGCAAATGAAAACAAAGCTTCAAAGGAACCCATATTCAAATACTTACACACTTCTAATTTCGTTTACTTCCCATATCACTTTTGTAGCTGTAATATACTATAACGATTGATTATTATGCAGTTTAACCGTCTTTAGTTAAGCATTAGGGTCAGATGAAATAGGAGTGGGAAATGACAGACATGTTTTCAAAATAGGTACCAATATTTTACCAGCCATTAACCCTCTAAAATCAATAAAATTCGCAAAATAAGAGAAAAAACATGCTTGAATATCTTATCCCGTTTGGCTTAGCTGGACATAGTCGAAGACAAATCTTAAAGCACCATTTCAATTTTGAAAGGAAAGTAGTGCATCCTAAGCAATCATGTGTTAATCAATAAGATATTTAAGAAACTATAGTTCATTAGAATTTTCTACAAATAGATCTATTCTTTTTACTGACCCCGAGTAAGTGAGAAATTCCGCGTGTAAGTACCACAAGAAATAACAGTTAGCTTGATGAAAATGGAGATAGCTGAAAGCTCCGACGGACGCCATCTGATGAAGCCGATTTGGACGGTGGCTAGCTGTAGATTCTAGTCTAACTAAAAATGTTTAAGTAGTTTCCAATAATGTCACAGAATTATTTGGTATATATTCCAACACTTGACATTACTACAATATCTCTTGATTGAGAAGACTTTAATGGAGCTTCCGAAGAAGTATACTGATGAGTGATGAATATTAGTTAGATGAATTGCTCTTAAGCTTCCCAAATAATAAGTAACTCATTCAAACTAACTTACACTACCAAACCAATATTCTTAGAGGTTTCAAGAGTTAGTCAATTATGAAATTCTGATAACATCAACTTTGTTAAGACTGTGAAACGCGATATTTAATTCCTATTCAATCTTTTGGTGGATAATGGACTATTGAATATCTGAAGACAGGCTGAACAATGTTCTATCCATTATTTCATTTGCATGGCTCAAGAATGAAATGTGCAATAAATTTTATGATGATTTTATGAAATGATGATTTCCAATACATATGAAACCAAAAAAGAACTGAACTATACCAGAGGCCTTGAGTGATATTGACAAGTCAACTAAAATATAGCTGTTGTAAGTGAACTGTGCATTACGAAAAAATGAAATTGCAAGGAATGTAGAGTTTTAGAATGCTCTTACAAAGATAATCTTTGCAAGGTTCGTCACTGAATATGCTTGAAACTATTACGGTTTACCTTAGTCGATAAACTATAACGAGACAATTACCAGTGTCCAGGTAGGCTACCTTGAATCCGAAACTGCAAAACGGAAGACTTGGCAGGCGTAGAAAGTATATTCTACAAACACCCAGCAATCACAATACAATCAAGCACACAAATCTCGTTTATTTATACGTCCTTGGGACAGTTATGAAAATAGCACACTAAAATACACAGCAGCTAATCACAGCCAAGGATTTTCCTTGTGGGAAATGAAATCTCAAGGTCAAATGGTCAGCCCATGCTGGCAAACGTGAAATCCAAAATAAGGCATTTATCAAGCGAGTTCTGGAGATCTAACATCCCCAACAATCTTATTTCTAAACATCTCCTTTGCTCAGCATATTATGCTCCATAAAACAACCTCGTCTCTGAACTCTATAACTTCTCTGTACGTCATTTGATGCTTGTGGTTACTAAGATAGTATTTCTCAAGGTTTTTTTGTAACTAGTCGATGATCATATAACCATCATCATGATAATCATCCAAATTAGACACAGAACAAAAAATCTAGTCAAAAACATGGTTCTCCCTTCCAGGTTGTCCGTAATCGATTTCTAAAAATCTCGACATAATTCAATTATCACTATCTTTGTTCTGATTGGTCATTTCTATTTGTTTCCGGTTCACCAATAAAGTATCGAAACCATAGATACAATAAAAGCTGTTTTGTCACCTTTTTAAAAACGGTTTTCATTAACATCAACCGGAAAACCAATCCAGAAATGAAAGTCTATATGAGATCATGTGTTTGTATCACTGAGGAGTCCAATACTAGTTGGAAAACATCTGATCAACTAACTGGTTGTTAATGGTTACATTCAAATAATAGCAACAGCCTGTGTTAATTAACTTTAAGCTAAATAAATCTCTCCACAAGTCACACGTGAATTCTTACTAATTGTTATTTATTTTTATGTTTTTGTCAGGAATGTTAATACACAAAAGTCCTCTTCATTTATAGCAAAATAGTGCATAATTAACAACTAATTCATAAGCAGCATGCAAAAGTAAACTAGCGAAATAGTCACAAGTTTAAAAAAAAACTGTATCCATACATTCACACATACAAACACATGCAGATCGACTAATTTCTGATAATCTGGTGCAAAATTCATGCAAAATCAATACTATGTTCGATAGATAACAACATATGTGTGTATGACTAATAGGCATACATAGGGTCATTGTACAAAACTGAATCAGAGTATTAAAGAGAAATATTATATGTGTAAGTTCAATTCAAAGCTTCGCTTGACAATCTGGTCCAACCTTTTTCAAGGAAATATAACCAAGCATCAAATTTATCGAATATAGATTCAAGGTTCAATCATTATCTATAAGCGATACAAATCATCCAATCATGTTAACTAGTGTAGAAAGTGGTATTAATTATAGTGTGTACGATACTAACATTACAGATGTATAAATATGTAAGTGAATCTGACAGGAAAGAAAAAATCCATAGATTTTCGACGAAATCAGATTACTTCAAAAGTCCTCCTATTTTAATAATTTCATCCATACTAAAAGACGACATTTCACAAAGACTTAGACGACAGTATTTAACTCATCACTGAACATCACTCACTCTACAGGGATCGATTCGTCTAAAATTACATATCTATACCATACGTCAATTATGCAAACAAACAAGGATATACTTCGGCTAGTTTACAATTTCGTTCAAATTTATTACAGTAGCACGGCTGTTAGTGATTACCACTTATTTTTTTTTGTTTGATAACAGTCTACTCTACTTGAAAAAGTACCAGGCATTCTGCTTTATTTACTATATGAGACCAAACAATATACATCGGGGTTTTAGCCTCTGTACTGTTTGTTAGTGTTCATATCTTCGCAGTAGAATTTATTTGAAGCCATTCCATTTGTCGAAGACGAAGAAATATGTAATTTTCAAATCCCCTATGACTGACTGAAGGTTTTATAGACTAATCTATCAATTCGGTTACCACAAAGTAAAAATTACTCGAAACTGTTAACTGATTCCAAAACGCTTAGTCCAAGACAATCATAGATGTCTTCGAAGCACTGCTTGTGTATCCAGGGGCAACCGAGTAACCAATGCTGTAGTTAGTAAACGACTATTTGGTAGGGACGGCAGATCAAGAGATGAAATATTGAAAATCCATCAGTTGAGGTGGGTGGTACATGTTTTGCGTATGCCTAACCACCGACTGCCTCGTCGAGGTATATTTTACGGTGTAGGAATAGGTTGGAAAAAAGTTAGGGGCGACCGGACCAAAACATGGCAGAAATACATGACGCTACTGACAAGTGGACTGAGTCACTGTATCTTTTTAAGTCTATTACATTAGATTCTACGTCTTGAATAACATCTTCTTACACTAACCTCTCCGACTACTGATAATACCTTAACTACTTCTACTAATATGGGATTTGAATTGACAATTACATCTCTGTGCTAATATGGTATGGCAACATGGTCTGATGTACGTACGTACGAAGTTCTGGTTTGCTGTTGATGACTGATTAATTAGGTCCGAGACGATGCGTATATTCAAAACTTTGCAAGATAACAGGATGAGCAGTGCTTATGCAATAAGCATTCCATTCCATTCTAGTGCGTTTGGATAGCTTAGGGCGATGACGTTCAGATCTCGAATCAACACATTCGAAAAAAACATGACAAGTATTTCCATCAAACTGACGTCAAAAATGAGAATTACTGAATTTAAACTAACTAACTAAACGAAAAATCAAAGTCATAGAGTCAATTCTGTGTAATCAGTACTGCTTTTGTACGCCCTTCAGTGAGAAACACCATAAACCCTCATGAACAACAAATTCAATTGCCTCGTTAAGGTCGAGAAATACTACCACTGTTGGGGGACTGAACATAGGTCTATGCTATATTACCTGACGTATTGTGAAGATGTGGTCTAAACAGCAACGTTCAGGTCGAAAACCAGCATGATTTTCTCTAGTTTGCTCTTCACGAGCTCTAGTTAGGCGTCTAAGGATTATCGAAGCTAACAACTTAGAAACTATATTAGTTAGACTTATTCCCCAGTGATTTTCACAAAAGGACTTATCCGTTCTTATAAATTGGCGCAATCAGGGATTGCGATCAGTCAAGTGGAATTACTCCCAGTTCCCAGATTTACCTAAGATCTCAGTCAATCTAACTGTTGAAACTTGACCACCATCCTTTTCTGAGATAGTCTCACTCACATTCGGGTTCCTAATACCGGTTTCTTTAATAAGGCGGAAAAGTTGTCTACTGTTGCCTATAGCCGCTGCCTTTCCCATCGCTTTTGCTTTCGCCACCCACCACTGTTCACGGTCGTTACGTAGGCTTTTTATCAGCCTTCTCTTAAGCTGACTTCGCTCTTCGTCATGTTCAGAGCCAGGTGGGATGGGTTTACGAGCGTCTATCAGTTCGATGGATGCCACTGAAATCCATGGCTTCTTCCTAGCCTTATGGTTTACCTTGCTAGCAGATATCATTGATTTCCCACAGCCTTCTTGATATTATTCCAACCTGCTTCCGGATGGAGATCACTTACGTGGCCGCCTAACTATTTTTCTAGTTGTTCCTGAAATATATTCTTAGCTTTATTATCATTAAGTAGAACCCTAAGAGCTTTCCTTGTCGTGTCTTTCCTACGTTCAGTAAGCCTCAAACAAATACGCGTTCGCACTAGAGCATGATCTGAATTTAAACATGTGCCTCAGAACGAGCGACAGTCCTCTACCGAACCCCTCCATCGGTGGCTGATTTCAATGTGATCTAGTTGAGTCCAGCGCTGAGACGACTTTGGGGTCGTCAGGTAAAAAGATGTTCTTGCTTATACCTAGAGTTAGTGTTTGCTAGGAATAGGTGGTTATCTGAGCACTGTTGCGGCAGACGGTCGCCGTTATTTGTTCAATTAGCGGCGACCACAAGATCAACCCAGGTGTATTTCCTTTTCACTGAGTCTACCTACTTGGGCAATAACGTCATCAGCCATCATTACTACATCAGAGAGCCTAAAGTTTTGTAGGAGGTCCGAAAGCTTTCAGTAGAACTCATCTTTCAGATCGTCTGAACTGCAGTCAGTGGTAGCGTAGGTAGATACGACGAAGAGGCAACAGCGAGTAACCTATCTTCTGATTCCTTACTGTCCCGTTCAGTCTGACAGTGCAAAATCGACTATCTACTAGGATCCAGTCTAGGAGTGCTAGTTCTTCCCTACGACTTAATGCTATACCTTTACCAGCGAGATCCCGGGAAGCAGCATCATGGCTGCTAGATACACAAAGAGTAAATCGAGCTGCTTATTTATTTTGACAAGGTGAAATCAAGTTAGTGATTTTACTAGGATCCTGCATGCACGTTTCGGAGACACAGCATACATCTATGGCGCGAGGTCCTAGAGTCCTAGCTAAGGAAGCCTGTTGCCCTATTTGACACAATGTCCGTACATTAAATGCTCCAAATTGTAGACTAGAACGAGGTTTCAGGAGACCAGGAATAACGTTTCGTGAACTCACATCGTTTACATTAGCGGTACGGGATGATAAAGCAATGTGGGTATAGTCAATCGTGGAGATAAGAGAGATGTTACGGGGTGTAGGAAGGATTTGTTTGTGACCGATTTGGTGTCGCGTGCTATTACGAGTATGGGAGTGGATGTCACTTCCCGGCTGCCCACACCGTGGAAGGGTGTTTCTTGAGGAACCTGAAAAGGAAGGTAGACTAGTGTTGGTCTTAGAGACTTGTGAGCATGACCGCAGAGTTCAAGAGACAACTTCTTGAGGCCAGTCATGCACATCGCTGCAGATGCTGGTTGTCCGATGGAAACACCTTACTGCTGTCACACTTGTTTACAGTCAGCAGTACGACTTCGCGCTCAGACCTTGAGTAGCTACTTTTAGTCTTACTGTTCTCCAACCGACCTGCCTGGTATCGTAGAACATTCAGGAACATATGTTCCAGCCAATATAGCTCGATTGGGTCATTATGATAGGCAAACTCGACCACCAGGTTAAGGTAGCAGCTACGGTCGGGGATTCTGTGTAATAGCTTGTAAATGCATTATGCTATGAATTCGTAAATGAGGCAAGATAATTATTCAATATTTTTTATGTCCAACTATACTTCTGATTATGTCGCTTTGTAAAAAAACATGTATCTATGAGTTGAACAAGTTTTAACAATTCACAAAAATAAGGTAGATCCAATCAAATGATAACATACTATTAACATTTATTATGATAGTTGAATGTGTAACAATTGAATTGTGAAATTTGTCAACCCTATTTCAATAAATACAACGTAGAATTTATTTGTAATTCTTGTTTTGGTTTACTTCAACAAACAAAATTAATTTTCTATTGACATTTGCATTAAATAACAAACAAAAATAAATGTGCTCTGTGTAGCATGTGACAGGGCTTTCCAAACTATGAATTAATTTCAAATTCAGAATTAAATTTAATGTAGTTTAGACTGAATATAACATGCTATAAAAAATTGAAAGATATTTCAAACCGATTACATTATGGTATTTAATAGTGACAATGCCCAGTGAACTGTTGTTGACTAGGCTTCAGTGTGCTGAGAATGAAATCGTAACTTGGATAAACACACACAAGTACTTAGTTTTACACTGGTTTTGATTGGATCAATAACCTTCAGATACAAAAGAGATATTGAAATATTCTTTAAAACAGTTTCTGTGCACTAGATTAAGTTGATGTTATAACTAGTATTTAAAATTTATTGAAAATAAGTAAATCATCGATCGATATGTTTGATGGTTTTCTTGGTAGAAGACATTAAGAAAAAAAATTCCAATGAAGCTTTTTGCAAGTAACAGAAAACAGTTATTTGCAATGATTCATTCAGTTACTTTTCATTTCATAGGATGACAAACAAATTAATCAATTTCACTATCGTGTTTGAACGCTCCAAAATTATTTGCGATATTAGGTTTTAATCATGTTACCTGTTGAGTACTTATAATTTGATAAAAAGGTTTGTAATAAATAAAATTTTAGTTAAGATCCTAAACTAAATTAGACAAACACTCAGTCAGTCAGTCAGTTGCAACGTAGAACTTCGTACGTAAGTACATCAGTTCATGTCGCCATACCACATCAGCACAGAGATATAATTGTCAATTCAAATCCAATAGTAGAAGAGGTAGTAAAGGTATTAGAAGTAATCGGAGAGGTTAGAATTAGAAGATATTATTCACGAAGTATGATTCAATGAGATAAGTTTAGAAAGTAAAAGCTAGAGGTGTTGAAGAACCCAGAAGATTAGGATTTGAGAGAACAAAAAGAATAAATGCACTGGCGCCATTGCGAACGATTTTGAGCCATGTCATTCAAGGTCTCTAACCATCGATTATTATCATCTCGCGGACCCCAACCACGTAGTCGACAATTACCGGCATGGCTAAGTCCACTCGTCAATGACTTCATGGATTTCTGCCATGTTTTGGTCTGGCCGCCCCTAGCTTTCTTCCAACCTATTCCTACACTACAAAACAAAGCTCGACGAGGCAGTCGGTGGTTAGGCATACGCAACACGTGTCCCAACCACCTCAACTGATGAAGTTTCACCACTTCATCGATTGATCTACCATTCTTACCTAGTACCCGTTTCCTAATAACAGCGTTGCTCACTCGGTTGTCCCACGTTATACGAGCAATGCTTCGAAGACACCTATGATCGAAAACCAATAACCGACGAGTATCTTCTACTCTCATTGGCCATGTTTCACAGCCATAAAGTAAGACGGAGCGAACCACTGCGCAGTACACTCGTCCTTTAGTCAGCAAACGGATATCTCGCCTAAGCCATAAGTGACGCAGGTTGGCAAAAGCCAATCGAGCATTCTGTATCCGTGCCGAGATTTCGTCAGTCATCAGGCCATCAGCACTGATGAGACTCCCTAGATAAGTGAAGCGGTCTACACGTTCGACCACTTCACTCCCTATCACTAGTTCAGGAGCCGATGAAACCCAATCTTGAAGCAACATTTTGCATTTCGAGGGGGAAAACCGCATCCCGAACATGCTTGCATTGTTGCTTAGGGTAGTCAGAAGACTCTGCATTTTGTCAGCGTCTTCACCAAGTAGGACTATTTCATCGGCATATTCCAAGTCAATTAGTGAGCCACCTGGTAAAAGGTCTACTCCAGAAAATTCAGACGAAGATAAGGTTATTTATAGGTGCATGTCTATGATAAAATTAAACAAGAATGGAGAGAGTGGACATCCCTGACGGACATCACTTGAAGTAGAGAATTCCGGTGACAGTTCGCCATAAGCTCTCACTCGACCAGTGGTGTTTGAGTAGAGAGCTTGTATGAGGTTAATGTACTTATTTGGTACACCTTTCAATGACAGACACTGCCACAGAACCTCACGATCCACAGAGTCAAATGCCGCCTTAAGGTCTAGAAAAACAACTATTGTAGGACGCCTAAATGTGTGTCTGTGTTCCAGGACCTGACTGAGTGTGAAGACGTGGTCTATACAGCCACGTCCAGGTCGAAAACCAGCCTGGTTTTCTCGAGTTTCCTCTTCACGAGCTTTCGTTAGGCGTCGAAGTATTACTGAGGCCAATATTTTAGATACTATATTAGTTAGACTTATTCCTCTGTGATTGTCACAAGAAGACTTCTGTCCTTTCTTACAGATTGGGACAATCAGTGATTGAGACCAGTCGGATGGGATTACGTCCAGTTCCCAGATTCTACCTAACATCTCAGTCAATCTAGCTGCTAAAACTGAACCACCATCCTTAAATATCTCAGGGGTCAGTGTATCAGGACCTGCAGCTCGTCCTCGCTTCAGATTTCCTAACGCTTTTTCAACTTCATTAAGACTAGGGGGACTTAGGTCGATTTGCCATTCAGGATGACTGGAGATCGTGGGTAACTGAAGAGTGGCTCGAGGCCAGTTGAACTGATCCCTAAAGTGTTCTGCCCATCGATCCAGTCTCCTGGATTGAGAATAAATAATAGTCCCGTCATATTCTGAGATAGTCTCACTCACATTCGGGTTCCTAATACCGGTTTCTTTAATAAGGCGGAAAAGTTGTCTACTGTTGCCTATAGCCGCTGCCTTTCCCATCGCTTTTGCTTTCGCCACCCACCACTGTTCACGGTCGTTACGTAGGCTTTTTATCAGCCTTCTCTTAAGCTGACTTCGCTCTTCGTCATGTTCAGAGCCAGGTGGGATGGGTTTACGAGCGTCTATCAGTTCGATGGATGCCACTGAAATCCATGGCTTCTTCCTAGCCTTATGGTTTACCTTGCTAGCAGATATCATTGATTTCCCACAGCCTTCTTGATATTATTCCAACCTGCTTCCGGATGGAGATCACTTACGTGGCCGCCTAACTATTTTTCTAGTTGTTCCTGAAATATATTCTTAGCTTTATTATCATTAAGTAGAACCCTAAGAGCTTTCCTTGTCGTGTCTTTCCTACGTTCAGTAAGCCTCAAACAAATACGCGTTCGCACTAGAGCATGATCTGAATTTAAACATGTGCCTCAGAACGAGCGACAGTCCTCTACCGAACCCCTCCATCGGTGGCTGATTTCAATGTGATCTAGTTGAGTCCAGCGCTGAGACGACTTTGGGGTCGTCAGGTAAAAAGATGTTCTTGATTATTTGTTCAATTAGCGGCGACCACAAGATCCACCCAGGTGTCTTTCCTTTTCACTGAGTCTACTTACTTTAGCATTAAAGTCACACATAAATAAGTGTCAATATAAAGTATTAAAAAGTAAGAATTCTAACTTATGTTAATTTCTTTGGAGCAGTTGACATTCCATGCTAAACACTGTAATTCCACTGCATACACACTAATAAACAACTAGGACTCTTCTTTTCAAGTTAGCATCATTTTCTTGCTTTATGCATATGGTTATATCACAATTTAAGACCATCATTTGATTGAAATTGACTCATTAAGAAAAATACTTACTAGAAATGGAATACTGTACCAAACAGACTGAAATAACTTATTTTTAAATGTTATATTTAACGATTAGATAAGTTTAAATATTGTGTGAATACCATATGATTACAGTGCCTGATAATCGTAATAATTAATTGTATTAGTAACAATAATAAGGATTAAGTACACTAAATAAATTGTTCGTACTATTTTAAAGCAATCATCATTATTTACATGTATTGATATTTTCCGTGTTAACAACCACAAATAATTTCACATATATACATGTATGCAAGTGTTTTTGGTTCCTCTACCTCCATCCGCATACACACACACACATGTCCTTCTTATTTTTCATTATAAAAAATTGCAATTAATACATTTACACTTTCAAAAAAACAAACATTATTCAGTGCATGATAATAATAATAATAATTCTATAAAAAGAACTTGGCAAGCTCTAAGTGTTTATGCATATATACAAGTGTACTAGTGTGCCTATGAGTTGGATTATATAACTAACTACTCAACTAACCTAGTAATGTATACTCATTAACATATTTTGTTAATTAAAACAATAGCGTACCAAATTTTTTGTGATTTTCTTTTATTGTTTATTCACTAACGAGCATTCTTTCTATGCATGTTTACGTGAGTGTATGTGTATAAATAGGCAGTTTTTGTTTCAGTCTTTACGTATTTGGCACAACTTGTGAAAAATTTTAATTACCGTCTTATTACATATATGATATATATATATATATATATATATATATATATATATATATATATATATATATATATATATATATATGATGCACAAATTTCCAGAGAATCGCAGAACGATTATGAACAGATTAGAATTATATATTCCTGTATTGTAAGATTACGTTGATTGACGTCTGAATGGTATGTTACAAATGACCCTATGGTAATCAACTTAGCTTACTTCATATTATTTAAGAATTTTTTAAAAATGTAAGAGCAGAGTTCAAAGTAAGAAACAGTAGATATTTTAGTGAGGTCATAAAGGATAATCAGCTTATACTGTTGGATCATACTTTATGGAATCGAATGCCACCACCGTTTAACTTAGAGGTTTACGATATAGGAGTATTTTAGAAGAAGTTCGCTCTATGACATGACATCAGACCATAAAATGATTAAACCACAATCACTCCCAGGTGAACACATCCAGATTAGTTGTGACCATTCATTCCACGTCTCACATTGTCCCTAGACAACTTAAAATCATCTCAACAAAAATATTCGTCACGATTTCCTAGTGAAAGTTATATGAATACTAAATCTCTTCGACCATTGAATGGTTGAATAATTAATCTGAATGACTACTTTGACTAAGACAATACAGTTGTACAACTTCCGAACTCTTCACCAACCATAAGGCATTAATGACCTTATAGTATCTCATTGTGATATCAGTAGGATTTCTTTTGATATACTTTCTAATCAAGACAAAAACAAGTTACAGTAAATGAACGGTTGATCAACTTTTAAACATAGAACACCGAACAATAAAATACAACACACGTGTTCGCATATATTAGGTGAAATTTTTTTTTTTTAAAAAAAAAAAAGAAGAACATCAAAATCTCCAAGGTTAATATGAAATTGTGATTAAATATATATAATAAGTGTCAGATTAAATAGAATTTCATACCTTTTTACTTTGTTTCCATAGATCAGTTAAAGGAAGAGGTAGTAGTTCTAATGCTTGAACAATTTTATCAAATAATTCATTTGAATTACATTGAATTGACTAAAAATAAGACAAGAAATAATGAATTACAAAAAAGGCAAAACAACTGATCAGTTAGTTCATTGATGTAATAATGATAAGAAAGTTTGTAATTAATTAAAAGGTTGTGTCATCATAAAATCAAAGAAAAAAAAATTATTTTTTTATGGTGAGCATTATCGAAGTACAATGTTTGGTACAAATTTTAAGCTTATTTAGAGAAATTAATCAAAAAATGCTGTAGATAATATGGTATGCGATATAATAATATACCAAATAATTATTATGCTAACCGACACAAACTCAATTGATATTGGAGATATGATGAACTGACCAACATGAATATAAAGAAACAACAAAACTCAGAGAAAATTAAGCTCTCTACTTCACCTTAAAAGTGGATTTTCAAATAATAACATTACTCAATGTCATAAAGGATTACAGCTTTTCAAACTTTTTATGGTGAGAGAGATAACATTCAAACAATGAATTGAATCCAACTGGTTTGTATTTTTAAGTTTAATCAAATATTCATATGTGATGGGTGTTTATATTCGACTCCGTCTTCAACTGATTAACTCCACATATGATGTTTTCTCACTGTTAATTTAGAATATCCACTTTAATGCTAATTTCAACTTAGTGAGCTTAAGAAAACCAATTTTAGCTAGTAGTTAAATGGATTTCCGCACGGTTATCAGAAAGTTTGTCTTGGTGGGTTTCAAATATGTTTGAAGTGTTAGTCGTTCCCTATGGCGATGAACGATCATTCCACAATATCCCAAATTGATGGAAATTGGAACGATCAGAATCCTAGTTAGCAATCTGAAGATATGTGTTCATTGTGTGAGATGGGAAGTCGTTGGTGTTCACTTCGAAAACTTCCTTTACTAAGGATGAAATCGTTATCTATTATTGTCCCCTGATTTTCAATGATTCTCCAACTTATTCTAATCTCCACAATTAACAAAATTATCTCAGACTTAAAAAAGAAAAAGCCACTAATGATTTAAAATGATATACTTTTTCAAAATTCATCAATCTCACTAAATTGGGTTTTTTTTTTGTTATTTTTTTCTTTTTAATTTATAATCAATTATTGATACAATCATCTATAATAGTATGAATAATTCTATTCACAAAATTAGTCAAATGGAATAATAATAATAATTATTATTTGTCAAATTTATCATTTTCAATTCATTAAATTAGTCAGTGGTAGTCTACACTAACATAAACAATTTAAAATTAGTATTGGAATTCAATAAAAAAAAATCATTGAGAGATAACTCAATACTAAAACAGTGATGATTATTATGGAAAATAGATTAATAAAAAGTTTTTAATAAGAAATATTGCAAAATAGACAATAACTCATCGTAACACATTATATCAAAAAAACATATATTTGGTAGATTTAATTTGATAAGATGATAAGCCAAAAGTTGTTATTATAATTATTGAATACCATTCAAACACTGATGATTGTAACAAAAAAAAATATATCATAACATGGATACACTAACAGGAAGAAGAAGAAAGAAAAAAGAAAAAAAAAGATAAAATTCAAATGTTTACTATCATTTGATGTTGGTGGATATCGTATCGTCGATGTGATTCAGTGTTTTGTGTTTTCCAACAACATCTCAAATGATAATAATCCATGATAAAAAAAAACGCCAATAACTTAAAATAGTTTTTTAATGATGTATGTTAACCAAAACTAAAATAGTGTGTTCATTAGTTGCTTATTTGAAAACAAATTGTACAGCTATTAGGAAACATTCGTAACCAGATGTAAATAATCTATGTTAGGAGTGAAAAGATATCACCAATAAAATTATACAACTATTCGTCCAATAACTTGAATTGATTGAAGTTATAAATATGGACCATCACACCTCAACTCTGTAGACCACGAATAACACGCATGCACCGTGGTTGTAGGTGCACACATCGGAGAAGTTCTGAATATTTCAACAGCTGTTCAAAACGCGACAGTTGCTTCATTGTAGTTAAAAGATTTATAGAAGCGTGCACTCATGAGGTAGAAATTAAGACCTTCAGAGTGTACTGAAAGCATTCTATCTTCAAATAATTGCATTGAAATTCAGTTATTCATATTTCCAACTTCAATCATTCAACAGGATGGTATAATAATCATTTAATATCATTAAAAATGATGGACTGATTTTCGATATAGATGAGTTTCACTGGTCACGACCCCTATTGTTGAGAACTGGTGAAATTCATCTTGATATTAATCATTTCATTTGGAAATAGAAATAATTTTTAATTAAATTATGTCCCACATCAAATATCTGGTAAGATATTAAGTAACACATATCAAGTGATAAAAAAAAAACTGTAGAGATCGATAGTCAATAGACTTTTCTAAATACACAAGAATAAAAATAATTAAATCTGATTCACTTTTAAAGTGATAGAGATATCGGAAGAAATAGTTTATATGTGACAACATAAAGTATTGAAAAATCTTGTAATATACTGAATCCCTAATGATTTATTGGATCAATTGATCAATTCATTTCTTTGTGAATGTAGTTCCATTTTGCAAATTCCTATGACTATCGTTTATGCCATCTACCAAATGAATCAAATTTTCAATGTCACTTGATAAATGAATTTGATTAGATGGTAGATTACTGAATTATGTATAGTTTACGTTAGCTTCATGGTATTACTTTAAATTTAAATTGATTGAAACTATCTTTGAAATGATTAAACGTTTTTAGAAATTTTCCTACGAATGTTTAAAAAAATTTTAAGGATACAACTTTCTACATACTTCAGCAATAAAAATTCCTATGGCTTCTTTCTGCATAGGGATTCATACATTCAACTCGAATTTATGTGTTCAGAAGAAATTCATGACGCCCCTGTCCATTCCATGGCTGGATATAACTTAACTAACGTTTTAAATAAATTTTTTGTATTTTTAATTTTGTTATTATGAGCATGATTTTCACATCCTGTATTTGTTGGTAATTTTCTGCCTCTTTCCGTTTTTATTCTTTACTATCTAATAATCATGTACACACTTCTTATTGCGTATTGATTTTAATGTTTTGTAATGATTATGATTTTGAGTTTATTTATCCACGTTTGACCTACTCTCTCCAATGTTGAACTATTGACAAAAGTTTTTGTTATCGTATTTTATTATTCTTACTATTATTAGTACACCTGGTTTCCTACCATCAACTTGTACTTTTACCCTAATATGTGTTGTGTTTGACGTAATAAGTGAGATATTTGTAAAAAAAGAAAGGAGCAATATAGAATGAATATAGTATGGAAAGAATACAAGATTGTCACACTGTCCTAGGCCATTTTGTGATCTATTTGAATTTCTATTTAATTGACCTTAATTAATCTACTACATGGAAAATGCCATAACCATAGTACATGATGAATTTTGTTTTCAACAAAAAATTCCAATAATTTGTCAGTTAGTTAGTTAAAGGATCTGTGTATCAATTGAAATAGACACGAACAAGGTGTATCTGTAATTTTATAATAAGACAACCCTGAAAAACAACTACACACTAATTAATTTTTAGAAAACTTACCAAAATATCATTGAAATATATTTCCCGAAATGAAAGTAGGAGCTAGCATAACTTTCTCAGTAAATTGATGTTTAAAATAATTAAATGAAATGAATTAAACTGTAAAGGTAAAACTCACATGGAATAACTGTTTTTCTGACTCCAATTCATTACTAAGTGAACTATCGATTACAAGCTAGAAGAAATAATATTAATAAGAAATAACTAAGATAATGAGTGAAACGATAAGTCTCATGAGAAATAATAACGGACAACTACAATGAAATGCCGGTACGAACATTTTGTAGCAGTTATGTTAAGAAGTAAAATAAGTGATCCTATGAAAATATCTTATTGTAGACTAGGTAAATATATTAACGACAATATGTATAACATACAATTTGAATATTGAACGGGAAAAAAACAATGAACCTTAATGTTTCAGAAGATACATATGGAATCAATACTGTATGAATTTCTGGCTTATGAAAAGTGTTATGCTCGTCACTAGGTATGCTTGAACTATTATGGATTCACCTTAGTCGATAAACGAGAACGAGACAATGAACCACTGACAAAGTAGGATACTCTGATCCGCTGACTCAAAGGAACTAACGAAGTCTTGATATAGCGCAGAAAAGGTATTTTACAAACACCCGGCAAGCACAATGCAATCAAGCACACAAATCGTGTTTATTTATATATCATAGAAATGTCCTTGGGAGTCATAAAAATAGCACACTAAAATAACACAGTAACCAATCACAGCCAATGATTGTCCTGGTGGGAAAGGAAATCTCAAGGTCAACACTGATCAGCCCATGCTCGAAAACATAAAATCCAAAATTAAGGCATTTATCAAGCAAGTTAAGGGATCCAACGTCCCCAACAAAAAGAATTTATTCTGACGAACTGGTGGTTTCATAAATGTGGGAAAAGAATTTCAAAGCCCGTATCAACTGCGTGAAATGAGTCTTGTACGATCTTATATGAAAAGATGAGTTAGTCGCATTGTTCCCGCGCTGAATGAGTCCTATCACGAACATCGGAAAAGCATGAAACAGTGGAACGATGCTTGAAGGGTTAACAGCTTCTCGATTCTAGAAAGGTGGCTATATACGCGTGGCTATACAAGAGCGTTATGAGAGGGAGAGCACGCTCTCCCTACTCTTGGCTGTACCAGGGCATTCGGGGGCTTAGTAAAAGCAAATTTAAACCACAACCTCTTCGGTGAGATATCTGATAGCTTTGGATTACATACTGTAATTCATCAGAAAGAGGGAGAAACGATACTAACATAGGTATTTATGAAGAATAAACAATTAATCACAAAGCAAGCAATTTATTGTAAAATCAACTGATCTGGGTTTTAAGATAATCAGATTCGAATATTACATTATCGAAATAGTTTTAATTGATAACCTTGATAAAAAAGGGATATCGCTCTACTTTTAAAGTTGTAAATAAATGACGAGATTAATTGAAAAATTTAAATAATGAAAGGATTGCATTCATACTAAAATGCACACGAAACATATGGGACACTACTTAAGCTAAATAGTTTTACTTGATGTCTATCTTACTGTCAGCACACAGAAGTAAGATACCATGTCGATTTCGAACACGAAAAAGTGAAGTTACATAATATGTAATAGTGCAAGGATACTCATCCTTTAGAGCATTTACTTTGGGACTAAAATGTTAACTTCGTCTCAGATTATTTAATTTAATCTCCTAAAGCGACGATGATTTCGGAGCGATTCGAAAGCCTCATAAATCATAATTCATAATGGTGAAAATTTGTAAATTAGTGTAACGTTTGATGGGTTTAATTCTCACTAAAGGCACCAAACCGACAGAATATAGATATTCTAACAAGCTGTAAACAAAGGGAAAACTCATTTCCTGGATTGCAATAATACCTCTTACTACCAAATACTATTTGAAAATAATTCACAATTTAATAGTTCAATCCATGCAAACAACCCAAAATGTCTAAAGCTCAGTTCTAAGTTTATCAACTCAACAATCAGGAAAAAATACAGCTAGTAACACATGCACGCCTTCTCTTTGTTTAGTGAGCTTGTTATAGATTGTCATATCTTTTACGTATCTTTCTTACAAACGCCTTCGTCATCAAACGATTTAAATCAATATACTGTACTCAGTATGGCACCATCATCAGTTGCGTATTTATCTGGTACTTATATTTTCCGATATTTAGCTACGTCGCATCATTACTAAATATGCCATGAATTAATAATGTTTATTGTTCCTTATGTGAATTATTTCCATACTATAATGTGATTCGAATTTTCGTAGTTAGCATGACGTAATGGACCAACATTAGCTTACCATTTCTATAATCTATTTGTTTTAATATACCTCTTAATACATATACTTATCTCATCGATAATCAACTTTTAAATATTTCTAATAATTCTCTTATTTAACCTATCAGTCAGTCAGTTGCAACGTAGAACTACGTACGTATGTACATAAGTTCATGTTGCAATACTACATTAGCACAGAGACGCAAATGTCAAATCAAATCCTATAGTGATAGAGATAGTAGAGGTATTGATGGTAATGAAGAAGAAAAGGGTTTGAAGATATCATTCAAGAAGTTGAATTCAGTGAGATAAGGTTAGAAAGACAAAGATAGAGGTGCTAACGAATTCAGAAGATTAGGATTTGAGAGAGCACAATGAATGGATGCACTTGCGCAATTGCAAACGATTTTAAGTCATGTCGTTCAAGGTCTCTAACCATTGGTGATTTCGTCTCGCGGACCCCAACCGGGTAGTCTACATCTTCCAACAGACATAGTCCAGCTGTCAGTGACTTCATGCATTTCTGCCATGTTTTGGTCTGGCCGCCTTAACTTTCTTCCGACCTACTCATACACCACAAAACATAGCTCGTCGCGGAAGTCGGTGGTTAGCCATATCTAACACATGTCCCAACCACCTCAACTAATGAAGTTTCAATACTTCATCTATTGGTCTGTCATACTTACCTAGTACTCGTTTCCTAACGACAGCATTCCTTACTCGGTTGTCCCACGATATATGAGCAATGCTTCTTAAACAACTATGATCGAATACTAGTAAGCTACGAACATCTTCTACTCTTAAGGGCCATGTTTCGCTTCCATATAGAAGAACGGAGCGAACTGCTGCGCAGTACACTCGTCCTTCGGTTAGCGAACGGATATCTCGCCTACGCCATAAGTGACGCAGGTTGGCAAAAGCCAATCGAGCATTCTGTATCCGCGCTGAGATTTCGTCAGTCACCAGGCCATCGGCACTGATGAAACTCCCCAGATAAGTGAAGTGATCAACAAGTTCGACTACTTCACTTCCTATCACTAGTTCAGGTGCCGATGCAACCCAGTCTTGAAGTAACATTTTGCATTTCGAGGGGGAATACCGCATCCCAAACATGCTTGCATTGCTGCTTAGGGTAGTCAGAAGACTCTGCATTTTGTCAGCATCTTCACCGAATAGAACTATGTCATCGGCATATTCTAGGTCAGTAAGCTACTTTCCTGGTAGAAGATCAACCCCTGAAAAATCTGACGAGCTTAATGTTAACTGTAAGAGGGTGTCTACGACAAAGTTAAACGAGAATGGAGAGAGTGGACATCTCCGACGTTCACCACTTGAAGTAAAGAATTCCGATGACAGTTCACCATAGGCTCTCACTCGACGAGTCGTGTTAGAGTAGGGAGCTTGTATAAAGTTAATGTACTTCTTTGGTACACCTTTCAATGACAGACACTGCCACAGAACCTCACGATCTACTGAGTCGAATGCCGCTTTTAGGTCCAGGAACACGACTATTGCAGGACGCCTAAATGTGTCTGTGTTCCAGGACCTGTCGTAGTGTAGAGATGTGGTCTAAACAGCAACGTTCAGGTCGAAAACCAGCATGGTTTTCTCTAGTCTGCTCTTCACGAGCTCTAGTTAGGCGTCTAAGGATTTTTATAAGTCTGCGCCTAAGCTGACTACAATCTTCATGTTCAGAGTCAAGTGGGATGAGTTTTCGAGCATCCATCCACCACGTCTTCATCCTAGCCTTATGGTTTACCTTGCTAGCAGATATCACTGCTGTTTCCACAGCCTTCTTGATATCATTCCAGGCTGCCTCCGGATGGGAATCATTTGCATGGTCGCCTAACTGTTTTTCCAGTTCCTCCTGAAATATTTTCTTAGCTTGATTATCATTAAGTAAAGCCCTAAGAGGCTTCCTTACGGTGTATTTTCTACGTCCAGTAAGCTTCAAACAAATACGCGCTTGCACTAGAGCATGATCGGAGTCTAAACATGTGCCCCAGAACGAGCGACAGTCCTCTATCGAACCCCTCCATCGGTGGCTGATGGCGATGTGATCTAGTTGAGTCCAACGGTGAGACGACTTTGGAGGTCGCCAGGTCAACAGATGTTTTTCCTTATGCTTAAAGTTATTGTTTGCTAGAAATAGGCGGTTTTCTGAGCACAGCTGCAACAGACGGTCGCCATTGTCTGTTCTCTGAGACGCAACACCATAACATCCACCCAGGTGTCTTTCCTTCTCACCTAGTCTACCTACTTGAGCATCAAAGTCACCAGCCATTATCACTATATCAGAGCTCCTAGCTTTTTGGAGGAGGCCCGAAAGCTTTCTGTAAAACTCATCTTTCACCTCGTCTGAACTGCAGTCCGTGGGGGCATAGGCAGATACGACGAAGAGGCAACGGCGAGTGTCCCTATCTTTACGAGTCTTTACTGTCCCGTTTAGTCGGACAGCACACAAGCGACTATCTACTGGGATCCAGTCTAGGAGAGTTAGTTCTACCCTACGACTCAATACTATACCTACACCAGCCAGACCCCGGGAAGCAGCATCAGGGCTTCCAGATACACGAAGAGTAAATCGAGCTGCTTCTTTATTTTGAAAAGGTGAAATCAGATTAATAATTTTACTAGGATTCTGTATGCGCGTTTACGAGACGCAGCATACATCGATGGCACGAGATTCTAAAGTCCTAGCTAATGATGCCTGTTGCCCTATTTGACACAATGTCCGTACATTAAATGCTCCAACTTGTAGACTAGAACGAGGTTTCAAGAGACGAGGAATGACGTTTCGTGAACTCGTATCGTTTGCATTAGTGGTGCAGTCAGATAAGGTAATGTGAGTAGAGTTAGTTGTGGAGAGAAGAGAGGTATGTGTGGGTGTAGAAAGGATTTGATTTCGACCAAATCGGTCTCGTGTGCTATTACGGGTATGAGGGCGGTTATCACTTCCCGGCTGCCCACACCGTGGAAGGGTGTTTCTTGAGGGACCTGAAAAGGAAAATAGATTAGTGTTGGTCTTGGAGACCTGGTTGCGTGACCGCAGAGCCCAAGGTATAACTGCTTGAGGCCGGTCACGCACGGCCATTTTATCAAAGGTATTTTGAGGATTAGCTCTGTTCCTAAAGGCCCTTAGTGGGCACCCTTACCGACGGAGACGGAAATCCGTGAGGTAGGGGAGGTGTGACATTTTTAGGGTCGACGTTTTCCAACCGTTCCTTCCTTGTGAGAAGGCAGCATCGCTGCAGATGCTGGTTGTCCGAGGGAAACACCTTACTGCTGTCACACCCCTCTGCAGCCAGCAGTACGACTTCGCCATCAGACCTGAGGTAGCTGCTTTTAGTCTCATCGTTCTCCAATCGACCAGCCTGGCATGGTAGGACCTGCAGGAACATATGTTCCAGCCAATATAGTTCGGTTGGGTCATCACGATAAGCAAGTCCGACCACCACGTCAAGGTGGCAGCCTCAGCCGTAATCAATTATTTCCTATGAAAGTAACAAAAACTACATTAATCTCTTGCGTTAAGTAATCAATACTATAATATCTTAAACAAGAATCACTTTGAAAGAGGATTCACAACACGAATTCTACCATATTTATTTTATAAAATTTACTAAAACAAAAAGAAGGGAAAAGTCGTATAAAACGCCATGGTTTGAAAAAACAATTACTTTTTTCCTAATTCCAAGTATTGTTTGTCTTTTCTCACAACACATTATGTTACACGAAGCAAAAAAGAGTTACGTGTAAGATCATTTCATTCAAAACACAAAATAATGTACACATAATTTCCTAAAGTGAGCAAAACAGTATGATGATGACTCTAAGTCGGAAAACCAAACTATGTCTATTCAATTCAACAATCAGGGCTTTATTAAGTTTAAGAAATAAACAAAATGTAACTAAGTATTAAATTGTGATTGCAATAATCTGGAACAAAGACATACTATGGGAGCATCAATTCAGCCTTGAAGCACGTGATAAGGCATTGTTTATAAGATCGATCGTGACCAAGAACTGATAACCAATCAACTACTTGTAAACAAATTGGTCAAATAATTATCATCTATCTACTGCTAGCAATGTTGACAGAAAAAAACAAACTAAGTACAGAAGTAGGACAGTAATTTCACCTAGGATAAAATAGATAACCTACAAGAATACGAGTACACTTATCCGACCTGTAATACAACCTTACCAATTCTTTTATATAATGATGCATAAACACTAAAAAATATTTATTGTAGCACATATTCCATGTTCTATGAACATTTCAACTAATTTAATTGGCTAGTCTTTTCAGAACTAATTTCAATAATCATTCGAAGTTTGTTCTAATTCCCAATTCATAATTTGATATTACTAGGTAATCAAGCTGAATCATTTGAAAATGATTTTTCTAGTAATCAATGTTATCCAAACAACTGTCCGGATCATTTTACAATTTTTTAAAATAATCGTTTCGATATTAGGTGGTTAAAAGTGATCAGTAGGAAACCATGCTGGTTTCGGTTGTACAAATGCTAACTGGTACTCATCACTTAAATGAATTTGAAGTTGTAAGGCTACTAATTCATCTGGTTGGATTCACACCCATATCTTCTAGTGCAACACAGCCAGAGACATTACCATTGAGCCATTCGAACGGATTTATTTTAGTTTTAAAATACATAAAAAACTACTCATAAGAGAAAGTTTTCCATTTCATAACAATGAGGTCCCATATATTTTTCTTGATTGAACTATTTAGGTACTTTGAGGTGACGATTGGAAGAGGTAACAGTCTAGTTCTGTTTGCCACTATTCCTAGTTAGTTAAAATAAAAGTACTTTTTTTAATGACGAATAGTTAATGAGTGGAGAGTAATCAATCGGTAGGAACTTTACTTGATATAGCTCCAAATAATTCGCAGTGGTGCAATTACATTCATTCTGCGTCTTCCCTCAGATCCTAAATTTCAAAATTCATAAATTCTTATTATTTCACTAATTTATAATTTCTCGAATAGTATCTTCAATTCTTAATCATCTGTACCACCAGTAATACTGTGATTTATCAGTAGTCCCTTGAGATTTGCGCTGAAAATTTTTTTCTGGCTATTGTAATGGGCGGGATGTCACTTTGAACCCATGTAAACATTTAGTTCAACTAACTGACTGTATTCTTGGAAAGTGAGGAAATAGAGAAATTCAAAGACCTTTGATATTGATTCTCCTTAAGATCGGTTCAAATTACAAGAGCTATTCGATACGGACTGTCCTCGTTTAGGGTATTTTTGAAATTCAGGAAGTATTGAAGAGCTGTTTTGTTCGAGTATAAAACCCCTCACAAGTGTATACTATCAGCCGCTCATAACTTCGTGCCTCAACTTGATCGCTTAACCAACAGAATAGTGAAATCAAATCTAATAGTACACCGCAACTACAATCAATTCACAAAAAAATTGATGACAGTCCAATAATAATGGAGACAACTCTTTCCAGCACACCGATCGCACCACCTTAACAGAACCTCGGGAACATCTTACGAAGAAAGTTATCAGTGCCATCATGATTATAGTTTTGATGAGGTGTTGTGGAGATTGGTTTAGCTTCTGATTGTGTCACAGAATACATACACTTATAGAAGTTTTCAGTTAACGTATGAATAAAGATTACATAAATCTTTCATAAGTCTGTATGTAAACCATTATTCTTTTGAAGAAGAAATAAGCCGTAGATAGAAATCTTCAAAACAATTAAGAGAAAAATATTAGATTTAGTTAGAGTAAAAACATCCGGTCGGGTTACGAAAGTTTCCAATGGTAGATTGTTCTATCTGTAAAAACGTATATATATATTGTAACATTAAACCTGGTATGGTTTAAATTTGGTATTCCGACCCATCTACGTACTAACAAAATTTTTTTCACACCTTCCCACTTGCACTACTCAAACCTGTCATCAAATAATAGTATTAATTCTAAAAGTTATTATTGGATTCAGTCCTCATATCCGATGATGGAAACTGACAACAATGAACTAGAGTAATCACACTATTACTACTGCAAATTCAATATCGAACGTTATCACTATCACAGGTGAGTTATTTCTAAGTAAATTGTTTCTACTGGGGTTTCCATAAGTGAGTTTTAGAGAATTCATGCAACGCTTTGTCATTTTGTTATTCATGGTCCCCGAATCCATCGGAATCAGAGACCGTAAGTGAAAACTTTATATTGTAGAAGTGGTTGAAAAGCTGACAGGAAAAATCATAATCGTTCGCAAAAAAGAATGCAAATGTTATAATTTTCTACAGCGGTTTCGTCCAGAGGTTCATCGACATGCAGTTGTTTAGAACTTTGTATTCTAAAAGGGTGAATGAATACTAAATTGGAATTCCTGAAAACATGCATGTGTAGTCGCGAGACAGATCAATTACGGAACATGATAGGGATCCAGATTCCTAAGATAAGATACCACTAGTAAGTACCTAGGCTTTTTAGAGTTATTGAAGTCCATATTTCCATGAAACGCTTGCGGAACATTCGAACTGAAATGTTCACCCTTTTTCAAAAGTCATTTGAATAAATAGTTCCCATTTCATCAACTGTTATTGCAAAACCAATGATCACCTTTCATCACAAAATAAATTTCTTCAGCCGGCAGAGTACATGCAGCATTACAAGAGCTTCATCGGAAGTTACAAGACCAACGGATCTTCTCACAACTAGAGCAACCATTCTTCTCGGTACATGGAACGTTCGAACATTGTAGGAGACTGGAAGACTATTTCAAGTTGCAGCAGAAACGAAAAGATACAACCTGGAGGTGCTTAAAATCAGCGAAACGCATTGGACACAGGTAGGACAACTGAGACTAGCTTCAGGGGAACTGCTGTTATACTCTGGCCATGAAGAAGAAAGTGCTTCACATACACAAGGAGTTGCACTGTTGCTGTCCAAACAAGCACAAAAAGCACTGATAGGACGGGAATCTCATGGACCAAGTATCATTGAAGCATCCTTCAAAACAAAGAAAGAGGACATTACAATGAACGTCATCCAATGCTATGCACCTACTAACGACTACAATGACGACGTTAAAGATCAATTCTACGAAAGGCTGCAGCCAATGGTCGACAGATGCTCATCAAAGGATTTGACGATTCTGATGGGAAACCTAAATGCCAAGGTTTTGGCATGGACAACACTGGATATGAAGACATCATGGGACGATATGGACTAGGAGAAAGGAACGAAAACCGTGGGAGATTTGCAAACCTATATGCCTTCAACAAACTGGTCATCGGCGGCACAATATTCCCGCACAAACGCATACACAAAGCTACGTGGATTTCACCGGACCACACTACTCAGAACCA
This sequence comes from Schistosoma turkestanicum, assembly GCA_944470395.2. Taxonomy (NCBI): domain Eukaryota; kingdom Metazoa; phylum Platyhelminthes; class Trematoda; order Strigeidida; family Schistosomatidae; genus Schistosoma; species Schistosoma turkestanicum. The sequence continues at coordinate 10,969,475 of OX103971.1, forward strand.
AATCGACCATATCTGTATCTGTATCAACAAAAAGTTCAGAAGGACTATGGAGGATGTGAGAACCAAGAGAGGATCTGATATAGCCTCAGATCGCTACTTGATGGTCGCCAAAATGAAACTGAAACTCAAGAAACACTGGATGACGGGGCGGACACAACATCACAAAAGTTTGATACGGCCTTTCTTTGGGATATTGGCAAAGTCAACCAATTCAGGATAACCCTTAGCAATAGGTTTCAGGCCTTGCACGATATACTCAATTGAGAGGAAGCAACATTGAAGAACAATTGGAAGGGGATCAAGGAGGCAATCACTTCAACATACCACGAGGTTCTGGGTCACAAGGAATGGATCTCTGTTTGTACTTTTGAAAAAATTGAAGAAAGGAGGAACAAGAAGGCAGCAATCAATGTCAGCCGAACAAGAGCAGAGAATGTTAAGGCACAAGCTGAACATATAGAAGCAAACAGGCAAATGAAGAAGAGCGTCAGAGCCGACAAATGAAAATATGTGGAAGATCTAGCAATGACGGCGGAAAAGGCTGCAAGAGAAGGAAACATGAGACAATTGTACGATACAACAAAGAAGCTCGCTGGAAACCATCGTAAACCAGAACGACCAGTGAAAAGCAAGGAAGGCAAAGTAATCAGCAACACTGAAGAACAGCGAAACAGGTGGGTAGAGCACTTTCAGGAACTCTTGAATCGACCAGCTCCACTGAACCCACCCAACATCGAAGCAGCAACTGCGGATGTTGGCACACCAACAATTGAAGAGATCAGTATGGCCATCAGACAAATCAAGAGCGGCAAAGCAGCGAGACCAGACAACATTCCAGCAGAGGCAATCAAAGCGAGCGTGGCAGCTACTGCAAAGAAGCTCCACATTCTCTTCAGCAAGATTTGGGATGAAGAACAAGTACCAACAGACTGGGAAGAACGATACCTGATCAAAATACCAAAGAAAGGCGATCTCAGCAAGTGTGAGAACTACAGAGGCATCACTCTTCTCTCAATACCAGGCAAAGTATTTAACAAGGTGTTGCTAAACAGAATAAAGGACTTCTTAGACGCCCAAATTCGAGATCAACAGGCTGGATTTCGTAAGGATCGATCGTGTACCGACCAAATCGCAACATTACGGATCATTGTGGAACAATCAATTGAACGGAACTCACCACTCTACATCAACTTCATTGACTACGAGAAAGCATTCGATAGCGTGGACAGGACGAAACTATAGAGAATTCTTCGACACCACGGTGTGCCTGAGAAGATAGCATCATACGAACTCTTATGATGGATTAAACCGCAAAATCGTGCACTGAGGTCAGCTGACAGACTCTTTCGAGGTGAAGACCGGTGTCAGGCAAGGTTGCTTACTCTCACCCTTTCTCTTTCTCCTGGTGATCGACTGAATTGTGAAGACGTCAATATCTGGAGGGAAGCACGGTATCCAATGGACAGCCAGGATGCAGCTAGACGATCTGGACTTCGCAGATCACCTGGCTCTTCTATCGCACACGCAACAACAAATGCAAGAGAAGACGACCAGTGTAGCAGCAGCCTCTGCAGCAGTAGGTCTCAACATACATAAAGGAAAAACCGAAATTCTCCGATGCAACACAACATGCGCCAATAAAATCACTCTTGATGCCTTAAAGGACGTTAAAACCTTTGCATATCTGGGCAGCAACATTGACAATCAATTTTCAATACAAATATCAAGACAGTTCTATTGTATGGAGCGGAAACCTGAAGAACTACCAAAGCCATCATCCAGAAGATACAAGTATTTATTAATAGTTGTCTTCGCAAAATACTTTGGATTCGTTGGCCAGACAACATCAGCAACAACGTACTGTGGGAAAGAACAAACCAGATTCCAGCAGAGGAGGAAATCAGGAAGAAGCGGTGGAAGTGGATAGGAGACACACTGCGGAAAGCACCCAACTTCGTCACAAGACAAGCCCCCACTTGGAACCCTCACGGTAAAAGGAAAAGAGGAAGGCTAAGGAACATGTCATACCGAGAAATAGAGAACGATATAAGAAGAAAGAACAAAAACTGGACAGAACTGTAAATGGAATCCCAGGACAGAGCTGGTTGGAGAATACTGGTCGGCGGCCTCCATTGGGGAGAACAGGCGTAATTAAGGAAGTAAGTAATCTCATTTTAAAAGTATGAGATTCAAATGTTAACTAAAATGACGAAAAATGCTAGATAATTTAACTCACAAAATGTGGATTTAGCACTGTAGCTTGTGTGGCATATGAGGCTACATTCACACACGTTTTCTGGTCATGCATACGTAAGAAACATCTTTTTAAGCGTCTTAATATGGTGAATTTCTTAAAATCGGTATTAAGCAAAAACTGACTACAAATTACAGAAACTCAGTACGCATTTCTGAATACTAAAAGTTTATTGATACAACATTAAACACCTATTATTCATTAACATACGGACAATTAATAAACGAAAGTATCTTGGGGTTATTTAAATCGAAATTACGGCACCAAAGTAATGTTTTAACTAGACTATGAACTTGTAAGATTAAAGATATCATTCATTTTCAAATGTATGGTTTTCAATGGTTTAGGTGATCCATCTGTTGATAGTTTTGTGGTGTGAGTTACTTATAAGTAGTATATGACGTGAGTGTCAACGTAATGTCTGGCAGCGGAAGATGGGAAGAGATCAAGAAAGGAAGAGTTAGAAAACAATGGAATTTGTATGAAACCCATGAATAGTGACAATGGATTGATGTTTGGCAACAGGAACAGTCCAGTTCGATAGGATGGACTGATAATTTGCAAATGAACGATTTACGATATGGTTTTCCAATTTTACTGCGTAACTCTGTAATTTTGGCTAAATACAATTCGGTTGCCCCACCTGTGGTCTCCTTCACTACGGTTTGACTGAATTCTTATCACTGTTAGTTGACATATGTGCATTCTGTGGATAACGCCTAGTTATAGCCAATTATGACACAATTTATAATAGAATAGATGGGATGAGGCTAGACGGCCAAATTCAGGATGTGTTTCGTCCCATTTGGAACTTATCGCCTGAAATGTGCCGGGTATGAACATTAACTCACGGGTGCACATATAGCCATCTGAGTCCTAACCAAACTCACGTATGTAAAGTCTTTCGTAGTACTGATCAAATTCTATCGATCTTCAACCAGCCACCAGTTTAAGTTACTCGACACTGTGTGCACTACATTGATGTCAGTGTGGTTAGAGATAGTCTGCATAACGTAGGTCCGGACGGAGCATAGAATAACAGTTCCCTCAAGATGACGGAGTACACCTTACTGACATGTGCCAAATAGTGTGATACTTAGGTCCAGGGTTGCTTGTTGACTATTTCTAACCACTAACTCACATATCAATAAAATATATAAGACATAAACACTCACTCTACATAAATCTTCAAAATTTTCAACTGTATTTTCATTTAAAGATGATATTATGGGCTTATCTAGATTTAAGCATAGATCATTAGAAATTAATGTTTTCAATCTTTGCCTTTGTAGATCCAATGCAGATTGTATACGTGTTAAGTAAAGTTGGATTGTTTCATATAATTTTTTAGAATCATTTGATTCATTGTTATCTTCTGTATTCAACATTTCGATGAGTACTGGAGCTGCTACCCAAGCATTGTGTAGGTGTAATAAAGTATGCAAAGCAATTTCGCAAGTTTTAGAGGTTGAAAAATTTATTTCATTGTTTTGATATTTTTTACTTTGATTTTCATCAATAGCAGTATCTACATCTAAAAGACGTAAAATACTAGCTGATGTATCCATTAAACTAGATAAATCCTCCTGATTATCTTCTGAACACTGAAAGAAACAATATTGATGACAATAATAAACAATATGCACAATCATAGTGACAAATTATATATATATATATATATATATATATATATATATATATATATATATATATATATTCCCTACATCACCATAATATAACTTAGAAAATGTAACAATGGGAGTATATTTAGAACCAATAAATGAATCGATAAATGACCTTTCTGGTTAGCGACTGATATATTTAAAAGGCTAATTAATGAAAATGCATGCCCGTATAAAAAGAACAAAGAACCTGAAGTTATAATAAAACGAATATTATAAAAGTTGTGAATGGTTCTTCACATTATTATCACTTACAATTTAGTCGTATGATTGCTGAGTAACTAGATTACTCTGTATACGTACTGTATTAACCATAAGCATTCAGCTAGCTCACCAACTCATGTTATAAGACTTACTACTCTGAATTTGTTGCCAGTCTGTTACTCACAGTTTCCCCTACTTACAGACACTTTTGGCTTGTTTATGTATGATCTCCAATTTTCCTTTATTGGTTTAATGCGATCCAGTATGTCTGCATATAAACCATGTCTGTGTGAAATACAAGTATAGTAGAGGAGAGAGGAGAGGATATTACAAATAGTGGACCAATAGGACTTTGACTGTAGACTTAAAATCAATCGTGCTGATCGACCAAGCGATTAGCCGAATCGGAGACACTAGACTGTTAAGTAAACTGGTGGGCACAAAATAGACCAAGTAAGAATTAGGATTCTGGTTGGTGACTTGACACGTGATTATTAGTCAGTAGTTCCAAGACATAACAAGTGATAACAACCAACCAGAAAAAGGTTATCAGAAGTGTTCAGATCAGAAATCCTCAGCAAACTTTTACAACCGCTACGGTTTGGTATCGAGATTGATTTTGTTTGGAACGATATTAAGTGTTTCCCAATAAAACAATCCAACAGAGGGAACTCATTTCGATCAGAAGATTGCGAACCGTACAACCGACTGTTTTATGGACTAAAGCGTGAAGACAAAAGAATGCTCTGTTTATTGTGAAATTGTTAAAAATGCTATTCAAGAATTGCGCGGACCCCGCCGCCTTCATGAACGAAGTTGGTTGCTGTTTCTGCTAATCCATCAGTCGATGGAAACATTTCATTGTTATATCAAGGCTATTCGTCTGCTACGTGAAACCAGGCACGTAACTGTCGTAAATTACCTTTTTAATCATAGAAAATAAACTGTAGTCGCAATCATAATTATGAACTATTGATTATGGACAATTATAATGTTTGGCTGTTCAATAATCAAGATTTAAATATGAATATTTACTGGCATCCTTCTTTAATCAAGTCTAATTAATAACAAGATTTTCCAAGGTAAGCCGACTATTGATCAACGTTATGCTATTTCTCAGTCTGCAAAAATACAATCGATTGAACATGTGGTCTCGAAACCAAGGTCAGTGACCAAACATAATGCTTTAAGTTACCTGGCATTAGATGGGTTGGCAGTATTTGCGAGAAGATAAAGCAAAATCACTCATTTTTCTGAACGACTGATTAATGCACTTGATCTGCTGTAAACGGAATTACATTTCTGACGGGTGCATACAGTGAAGAGATAGCATAGTGCAATTAACGTCACACACATAATCCGTCGACTTAATGACCACGAATACCATGTTCAGTGGAAACTGGTAACAGCCTCCAACAGAAAAACAAATCGAAATGGGAACTCGCATATCCATAGTTTTGAGGTGAGAAACTTTTAGGAAACAGAAAGTAACTTGGATCATGTTGTAGATAGCTCACTCTTCTCAGTCAGTAAGTGTTTATAGTCATATCAACTGACCTACTCAAGTCGTAGCCAAACTTGATTAGTTGATGATCCCGTCAAATGCATGCAATACTCTAAAGACGTTTCTGACAAGACATATGTTTGGTTCTCAACTTAAAAACCGAAGAGTAGCAAAGAGTAGACTACAACTCCTAAGCACTTAATAACTCCCATTAAATTATCCAAGGCAGTCATTTAACACGTTTGACCGTAAATCATAATTACGTTGATTCATGTATCCCTAAATTTCCTCTAAACAGTACAAAAATATTGCTTTGTGTAGTGTAGATGAAAAATGTGACATTTTTAACCAAACAAATATGGTGAAGATAAACAGCACAGAAAAATTGTAAACGAACACAATGTTTGCCGATACGAATCGTAAGATGTTTGTTGTTAAAAAATGATTTTTATTCAGTGATAACCTATAATAGTAAAAAATCCCGTGAAAATCTATCTACCATCATGGTTTACACTAGTTACAATATTAATGCAAATAACAGGTTGTTCACATTAGCTCCAAATGTTGTATGTAAAATTTGAACTAAAATTTTCAACACTGGCTGATGGCATACCAAGTACCAACAAATGTACGATAGTGACTACCAGTGAAATTTGAAAATGGGTGTTTCGTCTTACATAGGACTCATCGGACAGTTATACTTGCGTCTCATTATTCATATTTAAACTGGGACTCGAAATTAGTGCTTTTTGTCACAAATATCAGCACATTGTTCACTAAGCTACTAAAATAGAACAGCCCCCAACTTGTACAACGAACGTGATTTCTATTTATTGGAGCTCGTATTTTTGCTTTGTTGATGTTAAAGAATTCAAATCATCACCCTTCAGGCATCCCACTCGTAAACTATATATATCAGTCAAAGACCGATCAAATTCGGTCTTCGTTGTGTCTAGTAAGTAGTGTAACGCACGGCGATCACCACCAAATGGGATATACACACTAAGGAAGGAAATAATCTATTCACAAAACAAGTACAAACGATTTTCAGACATTCATATGCAGTACAAGCAGATTATTGACTATCTTATCTCACATCTCTTCTGGTCTTCAGTATACTCTGGACGCGCCATGCATTTCAATTTCCAGATACTCCTCTCTCTAGTAGCCACTTCTGAACGACACTAGGCTATTTGCTACTAACAAGCCACTGTGGGTAGCATCCACCACATAAGTCCTAGTGAGTCGGGTGACAAAAAAGAACACGAAGATGTTCGGTACGGTGTTCAAGACGCGAAATAAATCAAAATGATATAGCTAACACAATATTTTTATTTGATTGTGTAGCAAGATTTAAGGTCATATATATGAATAGAACTGAGTATAACCCTTTAAAATCTTCAAGTTATCCGCTCCTAGCTTCTGTTTCCGGTTAATCTAAATCTCAAAAAGCTCTAAATAATGGTTGCTATCAGCTGGTAATTAAACAGTAAATGTAAACCCTCAATCCTAAGAGCAATGTGGAGAGTCTTAAAAATCTGACCTTTATAAACGTTTGAGATGAAAAAAAGTCTTTCAGAATGACGAAGAGATAATACGTTTTTTTTTATTTAGAGCGAAAGTATCTTGTAAAGGACATCAACAGATTTCTTAACTAAGTTGAATCGGTTAAAATTTTTCAATATTATTCATTTCAATTCTATAAAACATCGAGTTATAAAAACTTGTTTACGGTTAGTGAGGAACTGATCAAACTACGCCTACAAACACGTCGCAGACAGCGCCGGTCCAAAGCCCGGATAAAGGGGGAGGGATGGGCATGGAGTTGGCGACCCCATCCCACCAAACAACTAACTTGCCTAAAAATTGCTAACCAGGATAATTCAAACCATTTTTACTCTGCCCTGGGAGTTGGAATAAGAATTATGACGTCACGTGATGAAAGCCGAGTTCCCTCGGAAGTCACGAGGTCGATGCCTCTTCTCACAACTAGAGCAACCATTCTTCTCGGTACATGGAACGTTCGAACATTGTAGGAGACTGGAAGACTATTTCAAGTTGCAGCAGAAACGAAAAGATACAACCTGGAGGTGCTTAAAATCAGCGAAACGCATTGGACACAGGTAGGACAACTGAGACTAGCTTCAGGGGAACTGCTGTTATACTCTGGCCATGAAGAAGAAAGTGCTTCACATACACAAGGAGTTGCACTGTTGCTGTCCAAACAAGCACAAAAAGCACTGATAGGACGGGAATCTCATGGACCAAGTATCATTGAAGCATCCTTCAAAACAAAGAAAGAGGACATTACAATGAACGTCATCCAATGCTATGCACCTACCAACGACTACAATGACGACGTTAAAGATCAATTCTACGAAAGGCTGCAGTCAATGGTCGACAGATGCTCATCAAAGGATTTGACGATTCTAATGAGGAATTTAAATGCCAGGGTTGGCATGGACAACACTGGATATGAAGACATCATGGGACGATATGGACTAGGAGAAAGGAACGAAAACCGTGGGAGATTTGCAAACCTATATGCCTTCAACAAACTGGTCATCGGCGGCACAATATTCCCGCACAAACGCATACACAAAGCTACGTGGATTTCACCGGACCACACTACTCAGAACCAAATCGACCATATCTGTATCTGTATCAACAAAAAGTTCAGAAGGACTATGGAGGATGTGAGAACCAAGAGAGGATCTGATATAGCCTCAGATCGCTACTTGATGGTCGCCAAAATGAAACTGAAACTCAAGAAACACTGGATGACGGGGCGGACACAACATCACAAAAGTTTGATACGGCCTTTCTTTGGGATATTGGCAAAGTCAACCAATTCAGGATAACCCTTAGCAATAGGTTTCAGGCCTTGCACGATATACTCAATTGAGAGGAAGCAACATTGAAGAACAATTGGAAGGGGATCAAGGAGGCAATCACTTCAACATACCACGAGGTTCTGGGTCACAAGGAATGGATCTCTGTTTGTACTTTTGAAAAAATTGAAGAAAGGAGGAACAAGAAGGCAGCAATCAATGTCAGCCGAACAAGAGCAGAGAATGTTAAGGCACAAGCTGAACATACAGAAGCAAACAGGCAAATGAAGAAGAGCGTCAGAGCCGACAAATGAAAATATGTGGAAGATCTAGCAATGACGGCGGAAAAGGCTGCAAGAGAAGGAAACATGAGACAATTGTACGATACAACAAAGAAGCTCGCTGGAAACCATCGTAAACCAGAACGACCAGTGAAAAGCAAGGAAGGCAAAGTAATCAGCAACACTGAAGAACAGCGAAACAGGTGGGTAGAGCACTTTCAGGAACTCTTGAATCGACCAGCTCCACTGAACCCACCCAACATCGAAGCAGCAACTGCGGATGTTGGCACACCAACAATTGAAGAGATCAGTATGGCCATCAGACAAATCAAGAGCGGCAAAGCAGCGAGACCAGACAACATTCCAGCAGAGGCAATCAAAGCAGACGTGGCAGCTACTGCAAAGAAGCTCCACATTCTCTTCAGCAAGATTTGGGATGAAGAACAAGTACCAACAGACTGGGAAGAACGATACCTGATCAAAATACCAAAGAAAGGCGATCTCAGCAAGTGTGAGAACTACAGAGGCATCACTCTTCTCTCAATACCAGGCAAAGTATTTAACAAGGTGTTGCTAAACAGAATAAAGGACTTCTTAGACGCCCAAATTCGAGATCAACAGGCTGGATTTCGTAAGGATCGATCGTGTACCGACCAAATCGCAACATTACGGATCATTGTGGAACAATCAATTGAACGGAACTCACCACTCTACATCAACTTCATTGACTACGAGAAAGCGTTCGATAGCGTGGACAGGACGAAACTATAGAGAATTCTTCGATACCACGGTGTGCCTGAGAAGATAGCATCATACGAACTCTTATGATGGATTAAACCGCAAAATCGTGCACTGAGGTCAGCTGATAGACTCTTTCGAGGTGAAGACCGGTGTCAGGCAAGGTTGCTTACTCTCACCCTTTCTCTTTCTCCTGGTGATCGACTGAATTGTGAAGACGTCAATATCTGGAGGGAAGCACGGTATCCAATGGACAGCCAGGATGCAGCTAGACGATCTGGACTTCGCAGATCACCTGGCTCTTCTATCGCACACGCAACAACAAATGCAAGAGAAGACGACCAGTGTAGCAGCAGCCTCTACAGCAGTAGGTCTCAACATACATAAAGGAAAAACCGAAATTCTCCGATGCAACACAACATGCGCCAATAAAATCACTCTTGATGCCTTAAAGGACGTTAAAACCTTTGCATATCTGGGCAGCAACATTGACAATCAATTTTCAATACAAATATCAAGACAGTTCTATTGTATGGAGCGGAAACCTGAAGAACTACCAAAGCCATCATCCAGAAGATACAAGTATTTATTAATAGTTGTCTTCGCAAAATACTTTGGATTCGTTGGCCAGACAACATCAGCAACAACGTACTGTGGGAAAGAACAAACCAGATTCCAGCAGAGGAGGAAATCAGGAAGAAGCGGTGGAAGTGGATAGGAGACACACTGCGGAAAGCACCCAACTTCGTCACAAGACAAGCCCCCACTTGGAACCCTCACGGTAAAAGGAAAAGAGGAAGGCTAAGGAACATGTCATACCGAGAAATAGAGAACGATATAAGAAGAAAGAACAAAAACTGGACAGAACTGTAAATGGAATCCCAGGACAGAGCTGGTTGGAGAATACTGGTCGGCGGCCTTCATTGGGGAGAACAGACGAATTTAAAAACTAGTTAGGAATGCGTACGATTCATTTAAAGTCATCCGCATATCATACTTTTTTCCTCAGCTTTTGTAATCTCATTTTATCAATAATTATGGAATGTTGAAATATCTGAATGAAGTGTTAACTCAGAAAGAGATTATTGGAATTTCAGCTTGAATGACAGTACTATGTATTTCGTAAATTAAAAATATCACGCCCACAGAGTAGAAATAATGTTGTATTATTAATAGTCGTGCAATAAAGAACTGTAAAAAGTAGTTGAAGCATTGATAATGATTTCAATAAAATTAAATAATTTAAATATAATACGAACGAAATTTTCAGAACATGAATTCATTATATGGTTTACGGCCTATTATAAACAGCAAATAAACCTAAGTTACAATAGTACGATAATTGCAAAAAGTCTGACATATCCTAATCAACGAAGTTTAGTTCAAAATGATATACGAAACAAGAAGAGGAAACAATGCATACATGCGTTGCTTAGATTTATGAATATCATTATTATGAGGATTTAGTCATACAGATGATAGTAGAAAAACTAAATAAATGCAAATAATTGACAAATGAGTAATAATCAAGGAACCTAGTTAATATGTAATCAGAGTTAATGTCATGAGTGGATGTCAGTGGAATTTCTTATTTTAATAATACAGAGATAAACGTTAAAATGATATGAACGTTTTATGATGGCGGTGTGAGTTTTACCACTCTTTAAGTATACAAAGGCCAACTTGAGAGTGTTTGATGAAAATCGACTCCGCAAAGTGCTGTTTACTGCTTGTTAATTATTTGAAACACATCCATGTTGTGTTTACTATCCACTAAATGTCTAGTAATGGACACTTTACTTCCTTTCAGTCCTTCCTATTTAATTGTTTCCACAGGTACACATTAATTCATAAATAAGTGACTGACTCCTTTTTGATTCGCTTAAGTAACATCAAGTGTTATACATTGAAAACAGTTGAAGTGCAGAGATATTTTTCTTTTCATTGTTACTTTGTTTTATGAATAATACCTTCCCCTTTGAATGCAACGTCAATGATGAAACTGATTAAATATTTGATGAGTAGTTCAATATTAATAACACGCACACAATAACAAACAGAATACTACAATTAAGCAATTAAAAGAAAACAGAAACAACAGGAAAAGATATTGTCTAACAAATCTTTTGCATTTTATTCAAATGCTGGTTGTTATGGATGACTCCTGAGTAGAGTACACCGATGACCTGAATGGTGATCGGACCCAAAACTTATAGGTCTCGCGTCTAGCAGTGTGATAGATCTACCTTGCCAATGAGTCCTATACTAGGCCAAAAATGGTGTGTGTAACGTAAAATACCAGTCATTAGTACTAATGTTGATATTCACTAGTGATAACTGTCCATCATATTTAATATTTTTCCACTAATTACATGGTTAATCATTAACCAGAATAAAGTGCCATCCTTTCAATGCAAAAGTAAGGGAAAAAAGAAATAATGTGCTTGTAAAGAAGAACAGCTGGTCTGCATCTTTATCGTGACCAATCGGTAGGAACTTTACTTGATATAGCTCCAAATAATTCGCAGTGGTGCAATTACATTCATTCTGCGTCTTCCCTCAGATCCTAAATTTCGAAATTCATAAATTCTTATTATTTCACTAATTTATAATTTCTCGAATAGTATCTTCAATTCTTAATCATCTGTACCACCACTAATACTGTGATTTATCAGTAGTCCCTTGAGATTTGCGCTGAAAATTTTTTTCTAGCTATCGTAATGGGCGGGATGTCACTTTGAACCCATGTACACACGTTCTACATTTCGTTTGACTAACTCAATAACTGACTCAAGAAGGAAGTGCATTAAAAAATCAATAAATATCTATTATTTCAGTTGCACTTCATCAGAGATGACAAATACAACTTTATAGGGAGCGATAATTTAAAAACGATTTGAATAAAAGAATAACACAAGAACTGAAGACACTAAAAATGGAACAAAAACGTTGATCACCGATCTGAAACATGCTAAAATGTAACAAAGCATGGATGAGCAGGTTATAAAATTAAATACACAAAAACAATGAAAACATGTTTAAACAAGCCGGCAATAGCCTAATCGATCCATCAAATAATAAAAATAAATATAGATAACCGAACTATTTACTGTTTTTATTTCACGTTCTTCAATGTTCATTTAATGATTTATCAAAAATATCTCTATTTTGTCTAACATATGGGGTTGATATTATTCCTGATATTGTGATTACTCACTAAGTGTATCTTATCTACTGCTTTACATTCATTTAGTGCAGCATGTGTCGTTCTTTTGCTTTGAATATGCCTAAACCAAACAGTCTTGGATAAATTCAGTCGCTTTGAATGAGATCGTTAGTGCAAATTATCTTCTATTATGTAACACTTATTATATAAGAGCTCAGTACCACAAACCTAATGACCAATAAAAACAATACAGACTATGATTGGTCTTCAACATGTTGAATGAAGTAACACTATGTATAGTCTAAACCACGCCAGTTTTTAAGCGTACATTTATCAGTGAAAATTGAATGAAGACAAACATGAACACTAGAAGGAATATATGTAATTGATTAAAGCGAATGTTCAGATTAAATTCGTCATATGCATAATATGATACTTTAAAATCGTAAAAGACAGCGAAAGAGTGTTCATAAACTATTGTTTTTCGTCATCACCACTTTAAATGATATCGATCAAAATTTGATAAGAGGTTAAGATGTCTGTTGGGGATGTTAGATCCCCAAAATCCGCTTGATAAATGCCTTATTTTGGGCTGATCAGTTGACTTTGAGATTTCAATTACCACCAGGAAAATCCGTGGCTGTGATTGGCTGCTGTGTATTTTAGTGTGCAATTTTCTTAACTGTCCCAAGGATGTTTCTATGATGAATAAATAAACGAGAGTTGTATGCTTGATTGTACTGTGATTGCTGGGTGTTTGCAGAATATACTTTCTACGCTTACCAAGACTTCTGTTTTACCGTTTGGATTCAACGTAGCCTACCTGGACGCTGGTAAAAGTCTCGTTCGCGTTTATCGACTAAGTTAACTCGCAATAGCCTCAAGCATACTAAGTGACGAACCCAATAATATCAGTGAATAAAAAGAGAAAATTGTGATCACATTTACATTTGAAAATAACACTGCTTATTCCACAAAGAAATCGATCAAACAACATTTGGTATTATTTAATGATTGAGACGTATCGTTAATTATCGAGATCTATTCACTTCTCAATATATGTAGTAAGATTATTTTTGTCATGAGAAAAAAATATCATAACATGTAAATAGAAGTAGTCAGTCACAAAAGATGATAGTAATGTCGATAGCTAAAATTCAGTTCTGACAAAAATTAATCATTGTCACATGGAATGGTAGCCAAAGAAAATAAAGGATAAAGATCAATGTTAAGTTTACCATTATCTGGAATGTAATTATTGGTTTTTACTGATGGGACAGAGAGGATGGAAAAAAGTGAAGAGCTGTTCACGTTCCCAGGTGAACAGTTTAGTGATAAAGTTGTGTTCACAAGAAACAATTCAGTCTGTTTTATATGAAATTTCGAACAACTGGTACAGTTAAAAATGTTTGTGTGCGATCATGTAACAATGTAAATCGTCTGTAGATTGAATGAAATGACAAAATGCCTAATTTCAAGCGTATAGAAAACTTTAAACACAATTGAAATAAATCGATAACACTGATTATGGTCTGTGCCGTGAGTGGAAAAATGAACAAAAATCAAAAAACCTGGTAGCCTACTTTCCAGAATAATATTACGGTTATTTCGCCATGTGCAATTGAGAATAATTACGCTCACAGGATGAAAATATGGGGGCTCGCTTGATATTACGGCATGCCTGAGAATATACTTTGAAATATAAGGGCTTGGAATCTCTAAGCGTAACTCAGATCCACTACTCTTTATCATGTTTTAAACTATTTGTTTCAATACTGCTGAGTAGTCTCGTACTGAGACAAAAAACTGTTTAATGCCTCTTAGTTTTCAATGGTTGTCTAACGAGGATCAGATCATGATGTAAACTACAAAGATATCTACTAACTACCCTCCCCATAACTTAGAAAATCATGACTTTTTTAATTAATCACATCAATCAGAGCTATTATTTTATTGAGTCCAAGTTGAATTGATCAATCAGTACTTCGCACACAAAAAGACAAGGACTGATTACCATCATTATCACACATGAACTATTAATATTTTACTCATGGAAATGTAGCAGCAGACTGCAGCAAAAGGTCTCGATATACACACGAGATAAGCCAGTGGTTACGCATTCATTGCACACATACCAACCAGCTCAACTGATAAAGTTTCAACACTTCATCTATTGATCTACCATCCTTACCTAGGACCCGTTTCCTAACAACAGCATTGCTTACTCGATAGTCCCAAGAAAAACAAGCAATGCGTCGGAGACATCTATGATCGAAAACCAGTAACCTAATATAATTCCCTATTCTCAGTGATCATGATCTCACCTACGCCATAAGTGCGCATGTTGGCATGAGTCAGTCGAGGCTTTGTATTCGTAGATATATTAAAAATAACTATTAATGTAGCACAGTACAAGAGAAAGATATCTTATTGAATATTTAGCACATCAAAAAATCCAGTGGTATCAGTTGTATTTTACATTTGTAACTATATTTAGAGCTAAATAAGCAAACAAATTCATAAGAGTATATGGTATTAATTTGCAGATTTTATCATAATAATTGAGATGTGTATGTTGAGATTTATATAAGCTCAGAAAAATGAACCATTTCTATTCATCCTGAAAAAAATGTATACTACTGATTCAGTGTTCATACAAATATCTCACATAGTTTATCTGTTATACAAAAAGGAATCTATTTAAAATAAGTTAACTGAAAAACAAATATAAATGTTTTAGAATCAATCAGACAAGTGTGCCGCATTTAGGTACATGTCATAACAATGAAGGTAATAATTCAAAAGAATACAAAAACTAATGTGAGAACTAAAAATTCAAATAAATTGTACATGTTTTTGAATAATCATTTCTAGCTATCACATATCGTGACAAAGTATACAAAAATACCCAGTCGTCATGTCTTTTCGAACATAAATTTATTAGTGACTTACCTTATTTTCATGATCTTTCAACTCCATGAGTTCTGATAAAATTTCGAAATAGGAAACCAGTAATCGTACAGGTGATTTGATTCGACAAGCATTTGGTAAAGGGACACATATAACTGATAGATCGTTAGTATTCTCTTTATCGATAAGAGTTGTATCATTGGTACTCATCGTCGATATCTATTAAATGTATGATACACGTTTTTAGATTTATATATATATATATATATATATATATATATATACAGATAGATTCTGAAATTACGTTAAACAAATTAATTGCTAAATAATTAAACAGTTTATTCTTTAAAAACTATGCTTCTTGTCATTTCGAAGTCAAGTCTATATCGAGTAAGTATGAACATTTTGTTGATATAGTCAGTTTAGATAGGTACAAATGAATCCAGTAGTGTCATAAATAATGGTCGAAACTGAGCACTGCATGGATATGCTTTGTTAATAGTTATCCGAATCTACATTTTATCTAAAATACTATAGTAGTGATTGCAAAAATGATGAACAAAGGTTAGAATTTGTTCAGACGCGATTTACACTCCCTGTTCATAGGAAAGATTATACTACAGATCTAGATTCCATAAAGTTGGAATTAACCATTTATAAAAAAAGAGGAACTGGAAGTAAATCAAATCCATTCCTCCGAAATACTAAAAAAACTATCTTTAACATCTACTGATTCAGTCTTATGTGCAGTAACATTTAATAACATCCGTGAATCCAAATCATCATTCCCGACCGTTTCTACTACCTTGATGTGGTGGTGGGGTTTGATTATCGTAATGACCCAATCGGAAAACAGTAAGACTAAAAGTAGCTACTCAAGGTCTGAGGGCGAAGTCGTACTGCTGACTGTAAACAAGTGTGACACCAGTAAGGTGTTTCCATCGGACAACCAGCATCTGCAGCGATGTGCATGACTGGCCTCAAGAAGTTGTCTCTTGAACTCTGCGGTCATGCTCACAAGTCTCTAAGACCAACACTAGTCTACCTTCCTTTTCAGGTTCCTCAAGAAACACCCTTCCACGGTGTGGGCAGCCGGGAAGTGACATCCACTCCCATACTCGTAATAGCACGCGACACCAAATCGGTCACAAACAAATCCTTCCTACACCCCGTAACATCTCTCTTATCTCCACGATTGACTATACCCACATTGCTTTATCATCCCGTACCGCTAATGTAAACGATGTGAGTTCACGAAACGTTATTCCTGGTCTCCTGAAACCGCGTTCTAAATAACATGTTGGAGCATTTAATGTGCGGACATTGTGTTGAATAGTGGTAGGATGGAAGAAAGTTTGGGACAGCCAAACCAAAACATAGCGCCAATCCATGTAGTCACTGGCAAGTGGATTGAGTCATGTTAGGAGGTGAAGCTTCGTGATTTCACTATTTATTTATTTTCTTTAAATAAGTTTCACACTACGAAACTGAAAGCTATTGGATGAATATAGTTGGGGTTTTTTATTGTAGTTCAATAATATCATTGAGATTATGTATTCATAATTAACTTGTTATAAAACTTGTTTACAAACTAGAGTGAAGTAAGAGATAAATAAAGACTTTGATCTAAAATGATTAACATATCTTTTTCGTATTGATTAATAATAGGTTAACTATTCAAATTACTCACATTATAGGATTGAAATGATTATTATTCAAATTAGCAGTTTATTCTAAAATGTTTTTCAGCATTACAACGTGTATGTAAACATTGAACAGTCAACATAATGTGTCCAAAGCGAATAGAAATATGATATGAGTAGATTTTGATGCTTTGTTATCGACCGAATCTAGGAAAACCTATCTAGATATTTTTCGAAGAAATAACTTACCTGTTACCCCCCAACGAAGCATGGGCCGCCCACCAGTTGTCTCCAACCAACTCTGTCCTGGGATTCCCTTTCTAGTTCTTTCCAATTTCTGTTCATTCTTCTCATGTCTTCCTCAATTTCTTGGCGTATTGTGCTCTTTGGCCTTCCTCTTTTCCTTTGACCGCTTTCCTTGAAAATCCAAACTGAGGGCTTGTCTTGTGACGCACTTAGGTGCTTTTCGCAGTGTGTCCCAACCAACTCCACCGCTTCTTCCTGATTTCCGCCTCCACTAGAGTCTGGTTTGTTCTCTCCCACAAAAAAGTATTGCTCATTGTGTCTGATCAACGATTCCGAAGTAATTTGCGAAGAAAATCGTTCATAAATACCTGTACCTCAATGCACGATTTCGCAGTTTAATCCATCATAAAAGTTCGTATGATGCTATCTTCTCAGGCACACCGTGGTATCGAAGAATTCTCTATAGTTTCGTCCTGTCCACGCTATCGAATGCTTTCTCGTAGTCAATGAAGTTGATGTAGAGTGGTGAGTTCCGTTCAATTGATTGTTCCACAACGATCCGTAATGTTGCGATTTGGTCGGTACACGATCGATCCTTACGAAATCCAGCCTGTTGATCTCGAATTTGGGCGTCTAAGAAGTCCTTTATTCTGTTTAGCAACACCTTGTTAAATACTTTGCCTGGTATTGAGAGAAGAGTGATGCCTCTGTAGTTCTCACACTTGCTGAGATCGCCTTTCTTTGGTATTTTGATCAGGTATCGTTCTTCCCAGTCTGTTGGTACTTGTTCTTCATCCCAAATCTTGCTGAAGAGAATGTGGAGCTTCTTTGCAGTAGCTGCCACGTCTGCTTTGATTGCCTCTGCTGGAATGTTGTCTGGTCTCGCTGCTTTGCCGCTCTTGATTTGTCTGATGGCCATACTGATCTCTTCAATTGTTGGTGTGCCAACATCCGCAGTTGCTGCTTCGATGTTGGGTGGGTTCAGTGGAGCTGGTCGATTCAAGAGTTCCTGAAAGTGCTCTACCCACCTGTTTCGCTGTTCTTCAGTGTTGCTGATTACTTTGCCTTCCTTGCTTTTCACTGGTCGTTCTGGTTTACGATGGTTTCCAGCGAGCTTCTTTGTTGTATCGTACAATTGTCTCATGTTTCCTTCTCTTGCAGCCTTTTCCGCCGTCATTGCTAGATCTTCCACATATTTTCATTTGTCGGCTCTGACGCTCTTCTTCATTTGCCTGTTTGCTTCTGTATGTTCAGCTTGTGCCTTAACATTCTCTGCTCTTGTTCGGCTGACATTGATTGCTGCCTTCTTGTTCCTCCTTTCTTCAATTTTTTCAAAAGTACAAACAGAGATCCATTCCTTGTGACCCAGAACCTCGTGGTATGTTGAAGTGATTGCCTCCTTGATCCCCTTCCAATTGTTCTTCAATGTTGCTTCCTCTCAATTGAGTATATCGTGCAAGGCCTGAAACCTATTGCTAAGGGTTATCCTGAATTGGTTGACTTTGCCAATATCCCAAAGAAAGGCCGTATCAAACTTTTGTGATGTTGTGTCCGCCCCGTCATCCAGTGTTTCTTGAGTTTCAGTTTCATTTTGGCGACCATCAAGTAGCGATCTGAGGCTATATCAGATCCTCTCTTGGTCCTCACATCCTCCATAGTCCTTCTGAACTTTTTGTTGATACAGATACAGATATGGTCGATTTGGTTCTGAGTGGTGTGGTCCGGTGAAATCCACGTAGCTTTGTGTATGCGTTTGTGCGGGAATATTGTGCCGCCGATGACCAGTTTGTTGAAGGCATATAGGTTTGCAAATCTCCCACGGTTTTCGTTCCTTTCTCCTAGTCCATATCGTCCCATGATGTCTTCATATCCAGTGTTGTCCATGCCAAAACCTTGGCATTTAGGTTTCCCATCAGAATCGTCAAATCCTTTGATGAGCATCTGTCGACCATTGGCTGCAGCCTTTCGTAGAATTGATCTTTAACGTCGTCATTGTAGTCGTTAGTAGGTGCATAGCATTGGATGACGTTCATTGTAATGTCCTCTTTCTTTGTTTTGAAGGATGCTTCAATGATACTTGGTCCATGAGATTCCCGTCCTATCAGTGCTTTTTGTGCTTGTTTGGACAGCAACAGTGCAACTCCTTGTGTATGTGAAGCACTTTCTTCTTCATGGCCAGAGTATAACAGCAGTTCCCCTGAAGCTAGTCTCAGTTGTCCTACCTGTGTCCAATGCGTTTCGCTGATTTTAAGCACCTCCAGGTTGTACTTTTTCGTTTCTGCTGCAACTTGAAATAGTCCTCCAGTCTCCTACAATGTTCGAACGTTCCATGTACCGAGAAGAATGGTTGCTCTAGTTGTGAGAAGAGGCATCGACCTCGTGACTTCCGAGGGAACTCGGCTTTCATCACGTGACGTCATAATTCTTATTCCAACTCCCAGGGCAGAGTAAAAATGGTTTGAATTATCCTGGTTAGCAATTTTTAGGCAAGTTAGTTGTTTGGTGGGATGGGGTCGCCAACTCCATGCCCATCCCTCCCCCTTTATCCGGGCTTGGGACCGGCAGTAGCCACGGTCTACTGGCGGATTTTTTTTAGAATGGACTATATCTTCTTTTTGCAATGGAACATATAGCATTTAATTACAACAAATACTGCAGATTAAATTTTAAGTAACTCCCTACTTTAAAATTAGTATCAATTCAAAAATGGTTTTTATCTTGGTTTCAAAGGCTAGGTAGGATGAGGATAACAGTGTGATTCAGAATGTGCGTTTCGTCTTAGTTGAGACGCATGAGTGACCCACCCAGATTCGATCATTCCGGCACTTGCAGTCAGTCCATCTAGCAAGTTCTAAACGGGACGGAACACGCGCCCTTGATTCCAATGCTAGCTGTACTGAATCTATTCTATATAAACTTGTTTCATAATATATACATAAAGACAATCCATATACGATGAACATATGCCAAACTACTGATCAAATTTCAGTCAAAACATTAATAACAGAATAATAGTAACCACTACAAATCAACTTATCTTGTTTTTGTTTTTTTAACACCCCTTTGGTGGTTATGATGTATACATTTTAAACAACTTGGACCTAATGTAGTAATTTATGCTTCACTTGATTCACAGAAAATTTCTTCATAAAATCTAATTTGGATTCAATAACCATAAAAATATCTACCGGAAGATACACAAGCTAAGCTTAGTTCATAAAAAAGCGAACATAATTTTTGAACTTTTAATTAAATTGAAATAATAAAAACTCAACCTTGTTAAAAAAAGATCTTCAGAGTCATAGAATTGATTGAAAAGTTTTTCCATCATAATTATGACATAAAAAATCAACCATTACATGTTAATTACATATATATAAATATATATATATATATATCATTGGAGACCGAAAGTGAAAACTAGACAATTCAGACTGCAAAGAATCATAGTTGTTGTATGGAAGTCATGGAAATTGTCAAATGGTATGGAAATCGCGAACCGAAACAAGTTAAACAATTATTAAGAACCAGGAAGCATCAAAAGCAGTTGTTTCGTCCCAGTCCGGGACTCATCAGCTGTGTGCACTGAGACCAGATGCCTCAGGCTTAATTCTAGACGGTAGAGTCGCAGATTAGCGTCATTGGGGAGTCCCGTACTAGAAAAATACATCTGTCAGCGGTCTCATATTTTCAATGTGTTAGCCTAACCTAAGTCGATTCGCAACGTCATTAATAGTGATGGTTGCATAAAATATAACACAGGTAATTCAAACAACATACTGCGTGTAGTTCCTCTTTATGATAATTTGAAGGTTGTGTTGTTGTTGGCATTAGAGGTGAAGGAAAGGCCAACTCCTGATCACAAATATCCTCTTCATCTTCTTCATCATTATGTAATTCTGTTAAATCTTGTAGAATACATTTGCATAACTCATGAAGATCATAATTACATACATTATAAGTACTGTCTAAATTAAAAATAATCTGTGATAACAAATTTAATTCTCCAAGAAGTTTATTCAACAAATTTGTTCGGTTTTCATATTCTACCGTTGGATTTGAAAATGTAGAATAAGTTGTTGATGTTTTAGGAAGAGCGTGTTGTTCTACATCAACTAACAACGATTGACTGTTGAGTTGGTCCGATTCAGCCATACTTATTGATGAATCTGTATACGTTGTATACAATGCTGATTGATTTGATCCACTTTGACGATTATTTACATTTAATATGCTTTGGGATTTTTTACATTTAGAGAACCAGGAAGGAGCAGTTGGTTTTGAGCATACAACTTCCAATTCTTCAAGCTGTAAATTGAATGAAATATAACGACAATGCTTTAAAATTTACAAATATTATCTGAGAAACAAAATACAAACTTATTTTGAATACATTAAAATTGTGGAAAAAATAAGTTTGAACTGCGTAGGTAAGCGACAAAACATGGTGAATCGATTGGACGTAGGCAGGTAAATCTCACGTGAATTGTGTCCAATCACAAATAAAAAGTCAATGGCCTTGGCCATAATGTGACTAGCTATGATGTTGATAAATAGAAAATGTTTCCATCCGAATTTAATTAAAATTGGTGTGTCAATCACACTACTCGTAGTTTGTTGGTTAGTCCAAACAACTAGACAGCTATATAGTATGTATGTTAGGGACAAACGAAAAATTTATCCTATTACCTAAATCTGATTGGACAATTTAGTGGGCATCGAGATGACAGGCTAAACCTATTGATCAACTGAGTGGAAGAGTTGATGGAGGTTGTTAGCCTTTTTCTAGGTAAGCTATTGGACAAGACAGAATTTTGAAACTATCCGACCTAAGAGCATTTGAAACATAACATGACACGACTAATTAGGTATCGATCGCCAATTCAAACTAGTTAATGCAGACGGATCCTAGGAGGAGACATATTCACAAGGTTCGGTGGACTAAAATATAAGTCCACGAACGTGTAGCTTAGAACAAAAATAGTCCGTAAATTCCCAATAACCAAAGCTTTTTTTCTTCGTTTCATTTTAAAACGAAACTATTAAGACTTAAGCTTACTATGTTAACACGTTAAGCCTAATAAATTATTTGCGTCAAGAGAAAACCTTCAGGGTACGCTGCTGCCTTCTCACAAGGAAGAAAGGGGTTAGAAAAGAACGACCGTAAAACACCAAACCTCACCATACCCTTCGAATTTCCGTCTCCAGCCGAAAGGCCTTTTAAAGAGCGGAGCTAACACTTTATCATTACCAAGCTTTCGGAGATGACACTTGCATCATCTGACTTTTCAGGAGTGGACATTCTACCAAGAGACACGCTTGCTGACTTAGAATGTGCCGATGACATGGTTCTAATTGGTGAAGACGTTGTCAAAATGCAATCTCATGATCACCCTAAGCAACATTGCAAACATGTTCGGGGTGCGGTTTTATCCATCGAAACGCAAAATGTTGCTTCAAGATTGGGCTGCATCGGCACCTAAACTTGTGATAGAGAGTGAAGTAGTCAGGCGTTTCGATCGCTTCACTTGTCTCGGGAGTCTCGTCAGCGCTGAAGGCTTGGTGACTGACGAAATCTCAGCTCGGATACAGAAAGCTCGATTGGCTTTCGCCAATTCACGTCATTTACGGCTTCGGCAAGATCTCCGTCTGCTAACCAGTTGACAAGTACACTGTGCAGCAGTTCGCTCCATTTTCCTGTATGGATATCATTCAAAATTTATAACTATCGATTACTATCATCTCGCGGACCCCAACCAACTAGTCGACACTTACCAACATGACTCAATCCACTTGTCAGTGACTCCATGGATTGGCCCTATGTTTTGGTTTGGCTGTCCCTAACTTTCTTCCAGCCTACTCCTACATCACAAAACATCGCTCATCGGGGCAGTCAGCGGTTACGCATACATTGCACACATACCAACCAGCTCAACTGATGGAGTTTCAACACTTCATCTATTGATCTACCATCCTTTTTCGTCAGTCACCAAGCCTTCAGCGCTGACGAGACTCCCGAGACAAGTGAAGCGATCGAAACGCCTGACTACTTCACTCTCTATCACAAGTTTAGGTGCCGATGCAGCCCAATCTTGAAGCAACATTTTGCGTTTCGATGGATAAAACCGCACCCCGAACATGTTTGCAATGTTGCTTAGGGTGATCATGAGATTGCATTTTGACAACGTCTTCACCAATTAGAACCATGTCATCGGCACATTCTAAGTCAGCAAGCGTGTCTCTTGGTAGAATGTCCACTCCTGAAAAGTCAGATGATGCAAGTGTCATCTCCGAAAGCTTGGTAATGATAAAGTGTTAGCTCCGCTCTTTAAAAGGCCTTTCGGCTGGAGACGGAAATTCGAAGGGTATGGTGAGGTTTGGTGTTTTACGGTCGTTCTTTTCTAACCCCTTTCTTCCTTGTGAGAAGGCAGCATCGCTGCAGATGCTGGTTGTCTGATGTAAACACCTTACTGTTTTCGCAGCTCTCTACAGTCGGAAGTATGATTTCGCTTTCAGACCATGTCTTGATCATCTGACCCGTAGTTTCTTGAGAACTAACTTTTACGTCCAGTAGAATTAGACTTCAGTTAAGGATGGAATTTCTGTAGACGTTAATATTTTATTCGTTAGAGTTAATTATTTATCTACACCTTTAAAATAACAATATTGAATGTAATTAGTTTTCCGAATGTATCATCGCGAATCAATTGTACTGTATGGCCAATAAATTTTTACGTAGACTAAAGACCACCGCCCACCAATGAATATGTTAATGCAGAGAAAATCTTCAACGGACTGGTTAATAATTGAATGTTTCAGAGTTAATTTCTGTAAGGTTTGAAATAAATAACATGAGATTAAATCTCATAGTGAGTTGATTTTCCTTAATGTAATAATATAAAGTAAGGTAATTCGGATCAGTAAACATTTTTCAGGCCTTCTAATGATTCATTGACAAAGAATATAGACTTCCAGACTGGTTTTGTCGTTTTTAATATTACGCGAAGAATGCACGTATAGTAGATTTGTTAATTTGTAAATAAATCAATGAATGAATATTCCAATGGTTTTAATTTTTCCATATTGATGTTCATAACACCATAAGAGTTTTTCTCATACATTCGGTAATAAATCAAGTGAAAAACATTCAGAAATGTCCTCCTTGAGAACTGAAAAAAAACGCTGATAAGAATTACGAAGTATTGTATATTCTATAGACGATTCACTGCAATACATAGTAATACTAATAAGAACTTATTTGAAAAATATGTCTCAAGATTTAAGGAGCCCGGTATTCTTTATAACAGGAACGGTTTTCAGTACTCGTAACAACAGATGTGTTGAGACTAGACTTCTTTATTTTCAAATTTCCAGTCAGAACATTCTTGTCGGTGTAGAATCACATTTAAAGCATACTACATGCATGAATAAGCTTAAGCTAATAAGGAATAAAAATGAAATGATTGATGAAAACTTAAATATGCCCCCCCTCAAAGGCTGCATACTCTTCTAATTTGGAAAACCCCTTGAACAAAATCTATTTTAAAAAAGTATTTATGATAGTATCTTGTCCAAAACTTATGATGCACGACCTTATTAAGCATACAGTTTTTCATACACCAAACCTAACTGAACAATTTGTCTTCCATAGGTGTACTCTATGTATTTACTAGAAGATTAAATTCGAAGAGCTACAATCAAAGTATGGATTATCAATTTTCCTATCTATTCAAACGCTTCAAGAAGTTATCTGTTTAATGTACTTTCTAACCAGTCAACTCCTACAACGTAACTGTATCATCTGTTCATGCGCTTATATGAACAGATTGCAATCTATAACTGAAAATTAAAGCAGATACATCATAGTAGTCAAAAAAAAAAGATCACCGTCTTTAATTTCTCCTATGTTTAAATATAAGATAACTCCGACACAATCTTGGTTACATGATTGAAATGACGATAAATAAATATCATTGCATGTTTCGAAGATTTAACGTCTTGTTTCAGAAACTGAAAAAATTACCAGCGTAGTAACCACACCTCAACAGCTATTTAGTGGTATAAATTTATGTATGATAAAGTTTTGTAAACAATTTTATCTGTTTATGAGCAGAGATGGGAATATTGAAACAATCCACTCAGGATATATATGTTAAGAGAAATTGACCAATTGAAGTCCTTAACACAAACAACAACAAGTTTCAAACGCTTAAGACTGCATTTTATTGACCTCAAAATACCATCTAAAAAACTCGAACAACATATGCACGACATCAGACTGCACTTCATTTCCACTATGCCACTTCGTCGAGATGTCCACTAAGTTTACTGCTATTGCCTTCAGGAGTTCACCTTCAATCGTATGATATGATTTCAATGCGTGCGATTGTATATTTTTTCTCATTATTAATCAAATTACCTATCTGTTCTTATGCACATTTGAACATCGTCGTACTTACCCCCAATGGAGCATAGACCGCTCACCAGTTCTCTCCAACCAACTCTGTCCTGAGCTTCCCTCTCCAGTTCTGTCCAATGTTTGTTCATTCCTCTTATATCTTTCTCTATTTCTCGGCGTAAAGTGTTCCTTGGCCTTCCTCTTTTCCTTTTTCCTTGAGGGTTCCATGTGAGGGCTTGCCTCGTAACGCAGTTAGGTGCTTTCCGCAATGTGTGTCTTATCCACTCCCACCGCTTCTTCCTGATTTCCTCATCCACTGGAATCTGGTTTGTTCTCTCCCAAAGTAAGTTGTTGCTGATAGTATCTAGCCAAAGAATCTGAAGTATTTTGTGTAGACAACTGTTCACAAATACTTGTATCTTCTGGATGATGGCTTTGGTAGTTCTCCAAGTCTCCGCTCCATTAAGTAGAACTGTCTTAACATTTGTATTGAATATCCTGATTTCGGTTATGGTTGAAAGCTGTTTGGAGTTCCAGATATTTTTCAACTGTAGAAATGCAGCCCTTGCTTTGCTAATCCGCGTCCTCACATCTGCATCGGATCCACCTTTCTCGTCGATGATGCTGCCGAGATATGTAAAGGTGTTAACGTCCTCCGAGGCATCTCCATCAAGCGTGATTTGCTTGGTGCATGTTGTGTTGTATCGCAGAATCTTGCTTTTCTCTTTATGTATGTTGAGACCTACTGCTGTAGAGGCTGCTGCTACACTGGTCGTCTTCTCTTGCATTTGTTGTTGCGTGTGCGATAGAAGAGCCAGGTGATCTGCGAAGTCCAGATCGTCTAGCTGCATCCTGGCTGTCCATTGGATACCGTGTTTCCCTCCAGATATTGACGTCTTCACAATTCAGTCGATCACCAGGAGAAAGAGAAAGGGTGAGAGTAAGCAACCTTGCCTGACACCGGTCTTCACCTCGAAAGAGTCTGTCAGCTGACCTCAGTGCACGATTTTGCAGTTGAATCCATCATAAGAGTTCGTATGATGCTATCTTCTCAGGCACACCGTGGTGTCGAAGAATTCTCTATAGTTTCGTCCTGTCCACGCTATCGGATGTTTTCTCGTAGTCAATGAAGTTGATGTAGAGTGGTGAGTTCCGTTCAATTGATTGTTCCACAATGATCCGTAATGTTGCGATTTGGTCGGTACACGATCGATCCTTACGAAATCCAGCCTGTTGATCTCGAATTTGGGCGTCTAAGAAGTCCTTTATTCTGTTTAGCAACACCTTGTTAAATACTTTGCCTGGTATTGAGAGAAGAGTGATGCCTCTGTAGTTCTCACACTTGCTGAGATCGCCTTTCTTTGGTATTTTGATCAGGTATCGTTCTTCCCAGTCTGTTGGTACTTGTTCTTCATTCCAAATCTTGCTGAAGAGAATGTGGAGCTTCTTTGCAGTAGCTGCCACGTCTGCTTTGATTGCCTCTGCTGGAATGTTGTCTGGTCTCGCTGCTTTGCCGCTCTTGATTTGTCTGATGGCCATACTGATCTCCTCAATCGTAGGTGCGCCAATATTAATTGGGAGGTCCATTTGAACATCGTGTCAGTTAATAATTAGGAATATAAGAGACTTACAAAGGAAACTACTTTTCCTAATACTGATTACAGCATAATTAGAGTTACCCCCCCCGCCCAAATATACAACACTCTTGGAAAGAATATACATATACAAGGAATGTTATAACTATAGCCATCTTTCAGAAACAATGGTGGTCTAACAATAATCGGTTCACTATCTGCATAATGAATACTGTGAGATTTTCACTTACACAGAAGCCAGTCAATTGAAAATGTTAACAAAGTTGGCTTATTTCACAATTCATTGTATATTTTAATAAATACAGATTGTCCTTTTTCAGATAAATCTGATTAATTCACAGTCGTAACAACTATCAAATGCATACTACTGGTTGATTATGCTTGACCTCAATCAACATCCCGCCTTGAAAGAGTTATTCTTTCTCCATTCATGTAAATCGTGTTTAAACAAGTTAAAAAAATCAGTACAGAATTATAACATGTGTAATAATATCGATGATAGTAACGCTCTGTATCAACAAACAAACAGCAGCGATAACGTTGATAGTAACAACTAAAAATCAATACCAGTAATCACACTCTATATGTTGTATGAGATTAAATGTGTTTTGCAAAACTGATGAAAAATGTTTGTTTTTTTTTAATTGCTTGTTTATTGCTTTTTTCTCAAGTGCTTAGTTTCTCCAATACTTTTAGAATAAAAATGAACTTAGTGAAAATAAGTGTAAATCTTAAGCACTATTTCACCTTGTGTGTATCACTTTCAACATGATAGTGATACACGAATGTCCATGAGTAAGGCTTAGAATATGATAATGATGATCATTACATCCAACAAATTATTATTGCTACTACTAGTGACTGATAGTACTGCTACTACCACTACTTAGCATATTTGACATGCATAACACAATGTGTTCAAAGAAAATTAGATTTTCTGAATGAATAGAAAAACATGTTTTGGCGTTAATAACTCAATGTCATAGATTCCCCAAATAATTATCATTGTTGTAAATAATTTAACTGAATTATTTTTAAAATAGCAAAAACAAACCAAATAACCAATAGACCTCTCTCCTACTGAGATTATGATGAAAGCTGTAAACAGGTCTGTTGCATATAAACACTTCATACATTTAAATATATTCACATATTTGTATTTATACACATGTATAAATACACATGCTATTATACATTATATATAGAATATGTATACCCACACACAAGCATAAATACTGCTATCATCTGTAGAAAACAACAAAAAAAAATTAATCTGCTTATTAATAAAAATGTGTTTATAAAAATAACAATATATTTTACAGGCAGAGTATATAGATAGCTATCAGAGTAGGCGCTATCATAGAATTAAGACCATTTCCTCATGATTACATCCATTACAAAAAAAAAAACGTTTAACATGATTTATTAAATTAAACAATGAATCATCATCACAAGTTCCATTGTAATCAACTCATTATTGACTTGATTTAATGAGATACAATCAACAATTGGTTTTTATTTTACAAATGACAAAATAAATTGCATTCATTATAATATCAATGTAATTTTACAATAGACTTGATCGATAATTTGAATTGCTTGGAAAATTGCATGTTTATTGTGTGTCAAAATACTTTGAGGATATAATGACAATGAGCTGTGTTCATCACTATAAACTGATATCACGACTGAAGTGAGTCGTTGGAGTACACGATACCAAGAAATTTTTAATCTGACATGAAACACCTGGTTATTTTGATTTTCACTGACTATCCAACTTACACTAATTCGTAGTGTAAACTGTCTTGAAGGAATCTTCAATTTTCAACAAAGGTAGTGATGTAAATTATAAATCTTGTCAATGATTGACTGAATATGTAAATATATATACGTTTAAACTTCCCTTTCCTTGCACGAATATATGTTTTAAAGTATGGAGAAAAGCCAATAATTTATTACGGACACTCGAATATAATCTTTTTAAAATTGAACTAATATACACTGATCAAGAGATTATTATTTCTCAGTAAACTATTTAATTAATACTGTAGTAGCATAATAAAACGATGTTAGTTTTGGCTGCAATTCCATGTAAAACTCCTAATATGACCAAGGCGTTATGTCTTAAACTAACCCCTCTACGTATTTTTTTTAATCTATCCCAGTGTCAGCAAATAATGGATGGTGTGGATGCCGATGGGATAGAATTCGTAAGATGCAATCAAGTCAGTATATTTTGTATTTCATAATAGTGACATTAAAAATATCATTGTTACTGGATCAAACTACACAATCTCGAACATCGGCATTACTACTATGATGCTACTATTATATTTGAACAATTCTTTAGAGATAACAGTGATAGGACACAGAGCCGACAAACACCCTAAGCCCCGACAGACCAGGTTTCTTAAACACAGGGTGAAATCGGTCTTACTGATGCTCTGTAAAACTGACCTGTTACTCCACGACTAACATTGCAAAAATGGCTGTGGCTTTGATTAAAGGCAGATCTATATTATCTGTCACATCAGCAGTCTCAAAAAACTTCTCAGGTACACGAATTTTTCAATTATTTCTTAGGGTTAGCCATAAAGGATGAATATAGGCAAAGGTTATTGCTAGTCCTACAGAAGTACTTTGGATTTGGAAAGCACAAAGTACATTCTGTGTTTAAGGACACTAATTAATAACTATCTGAATGCGATTTGGATAGCCCATATCATCCCACAGTATAACAGTATCATCCAGTAGCTTGAACAGTTTTTAAATTAATAGATTAACGAATTGACATTCGTGAAATTATTAGGATATTTTAATTACTCAAAATAAATCCTTAACATACATGTTACTAAAAGACCGTGAAAAAAAAGCATAAAAACACATAACTGTTAATTTTCTGTTGTCAATAATTTGTTTTTACTTAAATCCATTTACAAATTACAAAATTTATTTATCTATCTAATGATACTATTCATTTGCTAAATTTGAAATAAATAAGGGAATTTTAATTAAGTTTCATGATGAAAGTGTTAATATTTGACTTATTCTAATTTATGTTTAATCACTAATACTTTGTAAATAAGTTTAGTTGTGATTTATTGAAAATCTAAAAAAAATTTGTTGATAATTTCACACGAACTCCTAACATTAAATAAGAAAGTAGGCCTATTATTGATATTTTGAAATTTAGTTCATTGTTCATAATTGTTCATTAGTTATGAAATTAATTTGCATCGATTGGTTTGTTTAGGTTAAGAACAGACAAACTATAAAAAACAAATAATGATAATAATAATAAAATAAATTATTACGAAGCATTAACATTAGTATAGAAAACTAAGTGACTTAGTTATTCATAGAACTGAACTATTTATACAAATTACAGCTTGGATATTTATTGATTTATTAATTAAAAGTATGAATATAAAAAAACAAAACAAATGGCTCTCTAATTCAAAAAACCTATATTAAATATATTTATAATGAGTGTTACATTTAAGACTACTATATGTGAAAGTGCACCAATTGCTGTGACAGTGAATTGGTACTAATATGATTCAGGTATACATATATAAACTGTTCCAATAAACTAATAACTTCTACATAACCTATTGATAGGTCATCATTAAAAAAATTTCAGACTATTACATTTAGATAATAGCACTTTATGATAAAGTGGAAATTTCAGATAGTCTGAAACTTCCCACATGCAACTCAGATCAACGCTCAATGACTATGAAGGCTGATACTTTTTATTACTTTGAACAACTGAAATGTTCTTTCACCCTATTCCTGAAACAGTCATCACACCCTATTGAGGTAGGTGGTGGCTAGGAAATGCCATGTTTATGTATGCAGTATATCAGGAGGAAAAATTTAGAATGACATGGTGTTCCCGAAACCTGCTGTATCAAAGGCCAATTCGTTTGCATTGAGCTAGAAAGATGATTTTCGATTCTATAAGCTTATTATAATCCTATTGATTTTCAGTAGACCACAGATGAACACAATGGTTTATATAAAGTGATTAGAATAATCAGTTATGTGGATAATACAGTCTTTGTGTCATCAGTATTTAAGGCATCCGGTTTATCAAGTTAAAAATTGTTTAGGTATGTGATATACGACAGAATTATAGCATGACCGTTTGAAAAAACAAACAGATAGAATTCGCCTTCACTTGGCATTAAGATAATCAGCTGATTTATACTAATCATATTTGATTTCAAAGTACGTGAACTAGTTCTTTTTGTCTAGCTGACGAAATAAGACAATTATAGCATTGTATATTTAAGCGTTTTACACACAATATTTTTATTACGTACATATTTTATTAGTGTGTATGCTATTGTAGTGTGGTAATTGGTTCATTCACGTGAGTGTCTGCATTTGCTATAATATAATATTTGGCTCACTCTTATACATACAGATAAAATATTTGCTTACTATGTTTACAGTTAATTCAAACTAAATCTGATCTTTTTTAATTGTTTTAATAAACGAAAGATATATTGGTTCAACAGCCTCATGTTGTAAACTTCAAGGAGAGTAAACTTTAATCTATTTAAGCGGTTATTTAGACGGTTTGATGAATTTAAATGGAAATTAATGTATGAGAATAACCATCAATGTTGAGTAAAAGGGCAATATTTAGCATTTCCCAGTATGCTTCCGTTCATTCAGTAACTCAATGTCGTATATATGTGTAATTTTCACTGGGGATTTCATTTCGATTATCTAAATCTGCCTACATATGTCTTCTATAAACACGATACTACAGTACGTCCCAACGTGTCTGGAAGAAAAGAGCAAATGAGGTGAAAGTATGAGTTTGGAATTAAATCCTCAGTGAGAGTTATGTCCTAATATGCACCTACTACGTGAAAATAAAAATGCTTAATATTAGACATATATTAACTATTGAGAAGCCGATGTGCTTCAAAATTACAGGTACTTATCCCAAATCAACAGTCACTGCAAATTCATTTCACATTATTATAAGCGATTATTATAACTGTATTCCTAATTTATTTTTCGAGTCTTTCATGTGATCTTTTAACTCCACTGGAGGCCCTTATAGAGTTACTACCTGTACCAAGGCCCAGTATTGGGTACTTATGACGCTAAATACAACTCAATCACTAAATAAAGATTCAGTAATCTTCATTTATAACTTTATTCGAAAATAAATTCACTTGAACAATATTTGTCGGAGCTCAATATAATTGTGCACTATACATCATTTTTGCCACATTTCCTTTCAGCTCGTAGGTGAGTGCTACCGATTGGTGGGTAATTTTAATGACATATTTAATTGTGAACCCTAACATTTATGATATTTATATTTTTCATCTATGTTGAGTAAGATAAGCCACACTAAAATGTTTATAATAGACAGATTTCAATTACTGCAAATGCTTGAAATTAACTCTTCCAAGAGTATTGAAAAATTGACGAATAACCGTGCATGAATATTCTAGTGTTATTTTATTTGTTAATAACGTTGAATTCACTACATTTCGCTAAGTTTTACAATGTTAGGTGATTGTGATTTTTCTACAAACAATATTTTTATTAATTACCATAACTTTAAACTTTGACCTCTGAGTAGAGAATCAAAAAGCAAAAAGCGTGTCACCAACCTAAATCGCTTATGAACGCTTGATCAGTAAAGCTAAATTCAACACTCCATGATAATCAGTATCTTCAGAGTATGAAAAATACATATAACGATCAGTATTTCCGATCATAGCTGCTACCTTAACCTGGTGGTCGAGTTTGCCTATCATAATGACCCAATCGAGCTATTTGGGCTGGAACATATGTTCCTGAATGTTCTACGATACCAGGCAGGTCGGTTGGAGAACAGTAAGACTAAAAGTAGCTACTCAAGGTCTGAGGGCGAAGTCGTACTGCTGACTGTAAACAAGTGTGACACCAGTAAGGTGTTTCCATCGGACAACCAGCATCTGTAGCGATGTGCATGACTGGCCTCAAGAAGTTGTCTCTTGAACTCTGCGGTCATGCTCCCAAGTCTCTAAGACCAACACTAGTCTACCTTCCTTTTCAGGTTCCTCAAGAAACACCCTTCCACGGTGTGGGCAGCCGGGAAGTGACATCCACTCCCATACCCGTAATAGCACGCGACACCAAATCGGTCACAAACAAAACCTTCCTACACCCTCTAACATCTCTCTTATCTCCACGATTGACTATACCCACATTGCTTTATCACCCCGTACCGCTAATGTAAACGATGTGAGTTCACGAAACATTATTCCTGGTCTCCTGAAACCTCGTTCTAAATTACATGTGCGGACATTGTGTCGAATAGGGCAACAGGCTTCCTTAGCTAGGACTCTAGGACCTCGCGCCATAGATGTATGCTGTGTCTCCGAAACGTGCATGCAGGATCCTAGTAAAATCACTAACTTGATTTCACCTTGTCAAAATAAATAAGCAGCTCGATTTACTCTTTGTGTATCTAGTAGCCATGATGCTGCTTCCCGGGATCTCGCTGGTAAAGGTATAGCATTAAGTCGTAGGGAAGAACCAGCACTCCTAGACTGGATCCCAGTAGATAGTCGATTTTGCACTGTCAGACTGAACGGGACAGTAAGGAATCAGAAGATAGGTTACTCGCTGTTGCCTCTTCGTCGTATCTACCTACGCTACCACTGACTGCAGTTCAGACGATCTGAAAGATGAGTTCTACTGAAAGCTTTCGGACCTCCTACAAAACTTTAGGCGCTCTGATGTAGTAATGATGGCTGGTGACGTTATTGCCCAAGTAGGTAGACTCAGTGAAAAGGAAAGACACCTGGGTGGATCTTGTGGTCGCCGCTAATTGAACAAATAACGGCGACCGTCTGCCGCAACAGTGCTCAGATAACCACCTATTCCTAGCAAACACTAACTCTAGGCATAAGCAAGAACATCATTTTACCTGACGACCCCAAAGTCGTCTCAGCGCTGGACTCAACCAGATCACATCGCCATCAACCACCGATGGAGGGGTTCGGTAGAGGACTGTCGCTCGTTCTGAGGCACATGTTTAAATTCAGATCATGCTCTAGTGCGAACGCGTATTTGTTTGAGGCTTACTGGACGTAGGGAAGACACCACAAGGAAAGCTCTTAGGGTTCTACTTAATGATAATAAAGCTAAAAATATATTTCAGGAACAACTAGAAAAATAGTTAGGCGGCCACGTAAGTGATCTCCATCCGGAAGCAGGTTGGAATAATATCAAGAAGGCTGTGGGAACATCAGTGATATCTGCTAGCAAGGTAAACCATAAGGCTAGGAAGAAGCCATGGATTTCAGTGGCATCCATCGAACTGATAGACGCTCGTAAACCCATCCCACCTGGCTCTGAACATGACGAAGAGCGAAGTCAGCTTAAGAGAAGGCTGATAAAAAGCCTACGTAACGACCGTGAACAGTGGTGGGTAGCGAAATTGAGAAAGATGGGAAAGGCAGCGGCGATAGGCAAAGGGCAGACAGTTTTTCCGACTTATCAAGGAAACCGGTGTTAAAAACCCATCTATTAGCGAAACTATCTCAGAAAAGGATGGTCTTATTATTCATTCTCAATCCAGCAGATTGGATCTATGGGCAGAACACTTCAGGGATCAGTCCAACTGGCTTTCGGCCACAATTCGGTTGCCCACGATCTCCAGTCATCCTGAATGGCAAATCGATATAAGTCCTGATAGTCTTTGTGAAGTTGAAAAGGCTATAGGATTCCGGAGCTAGGTAGAGAGCAGCAGGACCTGATAGATTGACCGCTGAGATTTTTAAGGATGGTAGTCCAATTTTAATAGTTAGATTGACTGAGGACAATGACTTAACAGTTAGGTTAGTGTTCAGTTCATCGTGAAGGTAATACCAAAGCTAACTGCATTACTTAAATAAAACATTTCAACTGTAGTTGAGAAGATGACAAAATTATAAAATGAAATGGTTTCCTTTAGTCTCAAAAATTAAGAAAAAGAATATATTATTTTAATGAGATCACGAAACGATCTAAGCTGGACAGTCATTGATAATGTGGAAGCACTAGACATCTGTTTACTTCTAGCATATGAATTCTCAGCAGTGATTATCCACGACTCTGTCACGAAGGATAGTATCAAGGACCTCCGGTTTCGTACATAAAAACTTGATTTCTAGACTAATATACCAGAACTTAGTGATCTTCAAGTTTAACTTCCATTATACATTGCCTGCGGTAGATAACCATCTCATACTCAACATAGTTGAACTCCATTAGTTATGAATAATTACTAGTACTTAAGAAATTTTTTCTTTAAGCTAGTTACTAGTAATTTCAACAACATTCAATAATCTCCACATCATAGATATAATAAAGACGTATAATTGCTGATTTAAGTTTCTATAAATAAGTCAAACTAGTTTTGTCGGTGAAATGATTGAAGTAGGTACAATCTAGAAATGTCATTTACTCAGATTGAATAATCAATATTTACTACTTCATCATAGATCATACAAACGCAATGTATACACAAAACAAAGAAGTAAACAATTTAATTAGTTAAAGATAAATTCAATAACAGGTGAAATTAGTTGAAAATGATTTATGTAAGCAATAACGGGCAGAGAAATTTGGACTTGTTGAAACAAGCCACTTTTTCCTAGGTGGAGAATTTTGAAACTACTTTGATGGATATATCTTTCTAAAAGATTTTAACCACCAACTACCTCCACCAGCAATGTTTTGAAGATTAGGGGTAGGCTGGAAGAAAGTTAGAGACAGCCAAACCAAAACATAGCGCCAATCCATGGAGTCACTGACAAGTGGATTGAGTCATGTTGGTAAATGTAGACTACCCGGTTGGAGTCAGCGAGACAACAATAACCAATGGTTAGGGACTTTGAATGACACGGATCAAAATCCTTTCCAATGGCACAGACACATCCATTCTTTGTCTTCTCTCAAATTCTGATCTAATGAATTCCTCATCACATCTTTTTAAACTAATTTCATTAGATTATACTTCTTGAATGATTTCTTCTAATCCTTATCTTTTCGATTAACGCTAAATCTGCTACAACCTTTCTCACTATTTGATTTGAAATGACAATTCCATCTCTCAGTTCTTAAGTGGTATGATAACTTGAACTGATGTACGCACGCACGAAATTCTACGTTGTAGCTGACTGATTGAACCGGATTAGTGGAGTAACAGAGAATCTGACCAAATATGGAAAATCCAAAACTAAAATTTAGGAAGTACAAACAGGTGCAGATCCATAAGCTATTAATTATGTCATTTAGTCTATCTAATTATCATTGAAATAATATCCAAAATCAGACAACATTTCACTCAACTTAAGTCAACCATATAGACTGAAACTGCCTTATTGTTGAACCGCTTGAGGTCTCATTATTCTATTCTTCAGTTCATTCTGAGATGATGGATATATGCTTGAAGATGTTCAAATTAACATATATTAATAAAAATATATAAACTTAAAGATACAACATATAACAACAGTTTAAGTTATTATTCGTTTCTCAAATCAATAAAGCTGCAGCTAAGTTGTTAGGATGTATTCATCTTTTAACTAATGAGTCATGTCCTTTGAACTTTGTTTCGTCTACTTCGGTTTAAGCAGACGAATGCTGAGACCAGCCTTTATACAGAACAATATCTTTAAAACAGATTACATAAAAATTGTACTTGGTAAATTATCTAGTGGGTAGTTTTAGGTAAGTTATCAGAAATCATTGGAAAGAGAAATTCAAGGGCACAATAAGGAAGTTACTTTTTTTCTTGCAAATATTTTTTATTGCTGACTAATGTCAACCGAAGTGCCATTGAAAACTAGAAAGTACTAAACAGTTTTCATGTTTCAGTCTTTTTCAGTAGTGAAACTACACCATATAGGAGGGCTCAAATATAATAAGCTTGTCTAAAAATGAGCTTGAAAAATGTTATTCAATAATTGGCCAATCAGAACGCATGGAATATATATGAATAATTTACTACAGAACCCAAAAGGTTAGGAATTGTACCTTCAACTTAATTGGCAAACACAATGAGGTTCCAAATAGCCGAATGGATATTAATATCAAAGTAGATCCGACAAAAATACTTATTTAAATAACTGGAGATAGTTTTCACTTCAAAGCCTTTGCGCGGAGAAAAGATATTTCCTTGACCCTGTTTCAACATTATAATTGCGAACATCAACTTTAAGTTCAATTAAATGACACGTATGAACCATGATCTGATTATTGTGGCCACGTCTTGAAAGACAGTTCTGCGCTCCCAATTCAATCGTATAAATAGAGTACCCAATTGCATAGGTCATACGTAATTGAATAATTTTTCTACATCCGTTAGATCATAATATAAAGAGAACCTTGAAGTATCTCAAAAACGACTTCGCCCTCAGACCTTGGGTAGCTGCTTTTAGTCTCATCGTTTTCCAATCGACCTGCCTGGCATGGCAGAACCTTCAGGAACATTTGTTCCAGCCAGTATAGCTCGGTTGGGTCATCACGATTGGCAAGCCCGACCACCACGTCAATGTAGCAGCTACGGTCGGGAGGTGATGTTCGAAATGATATCAAGTGTTTAATGAGTAATTAGTTGCAGATGCATTTTACATTGGGAACAGGTGTTTTTTTTGTATCAGCTTTACCACTAAGTCATATTCACTGTAGGGTACATATCATATATTTTTGTCGATTTTAAGCATACCAAGAACAATACATATAGGTAATTTTCACTCAGATCTTAGATACAATCTATGCGTTAGTGCATTTTGAACTTACCACAAAAATCCAAGAGTTGTTAAGTTTGATTAATTCATCAGTTTATAATAACTTCACGTTTTAAACTACTTAATAGTTCCAAGCCAGGATCCAAGTCGAATGTGAGGACAAACCCTTTAAGCTTTGTTTGCCTAGAGAGATGCTATCCAGTTATCGGTTTACAGTTTAATAGTGTGGATTTCACAACAGAAATCTGATTCAGTACTTCATCGGGGACTTGGTTAAATGTGATGAAGAATCTATTCAGTGCTCTTTGTTTTTCTGTGTTTCTTTAGTTGACATCAGTTCACAATGAAAAATTAATTTCTTTCCGTAAATATTAATAAAATTTCATTCAATGAACCAATGATAAGAACTTACTGGATAGATTTCAGTATAATATTTCGGATTAAATCCATTTTCATTTTTACCCTTGGATACGACCGAAGAATCACAATTTATGGTTACATTATGTTTCAAACATGATACGAAATATGTTTCATTCAAATTCACTTCTTTGATATGATCTAGAAATAATGGTTGATCGTTAAATAGTTGATTATGATCATTGTATTGAAGATTTTCTTCTTTGTGATCATTTTTTAATTGACTAACAAAAGATCCATTTTTATAGGCTGGAGTACCGTTCTGTGTTTCAATGTATGTATATTGACAGGATTTCTGTTTATCGCCAAAACGACAATGATAATCTAATGTATCAAAAGAGCAAATTGAATCTACACTAATAGAACTCATATCTAGTTTCTGTTGGTAGTTGTTAGGCTGCGTAATAACAACCAATTTGGCTCCAAATCCAAAAAGACTTGATGTGAAGAAAAAATTAGTATTGTTATTGTTCAAATTTGAATTTTTTCTTAATTGTAACTCTTTTGTTTGTGTAAAATTAGACTGTTGTAATGTGAAAAGTTTATATTTATTACTATTTAATAGGTTTATATCATTGCTGCTTCCACCCAATCCTGTAGATCGTAGAGGATGCGTAGGCGGATTAACATTTACATCCTTGATTTTTGGTAATAATAACACTACAGTCACGTTATACAAGTGATCTATATTTATAGGAATAATAAAGCACCAGTTGTGAGTCTCACAGCCTGGTAGCGTATCATCACAAGATTTGGACGAATATGAATGACCAGATGCCCAACCAGTAATTCGTAAACCAGGCCCTAACTGTATTGGCTTTTTCGATATCATTTTTTTCGATTTACCATAATGTTCACCATCTGATGAAGTAGATAATTCAAGATTTCGTTTTAAATCACTCCATATCACTTTCCAATGTCCTCCGTTCTGGGGCACATAACAGTCAATGCATATGATCTGATTCTGATTTTGCGGAGTAAGTTGAACGCCTGAAATATTTATTGATTCATTATAATGGATTAGTAATAATTTAGCCAGTAACCTATTTGAATGTATGTTCTTGCGATCATTTACATCATGTCTTTGATCATGGTTGATAGAGAGTTCATGGGCAGGAATTCGAAGCCAATAATATATTTTGATGTTTATTTTAGACTCTATCGACAATGTATCATTCCACCAGAAGGAACCTGGTACACGTGAGACTATGCTATTTAAACTTGATTCCAAATCCCAGTCACCGATTTCATCTGGTTTCTTTTCACAGTTTATTCCAATATTTTCCATTCTTTTGTTAATTAGTTAACTAATTACTTTAATAGAAGATAGATTATATCGAAAATTGATAATAAATTTCCATAACTGAAATACATTCACTCTAACTTTCACATGTTACGAAAGTACATATAATATGAACAGACAAAAAAATCCACTGAACTTTTAATTGAAAATAAAATAAAATGACCAATCGGACTATCGGACATTGGTAGGTTACATTTAACCAATAAAGCTATAGACCAATCATATTCTGACACGGTAAACTAGACAATGGGCTGAAATGTTATGATGCAACCAATTGTATGGCCGACTAGTTGGTCCACATAAAATTATTAGTTAGATTAGACAACAAACAACACTTTCATATAGGTCTCGATAACTTTGTTGTCCTAATTATTAGCTGTTTTCTGCGTGTTTCAAAATACTGAACAGCAATGATAGTCTGTGGTAATTGATTCAATGTTATTGGCATAGAAAACATGGATGGTGGCTATCATTAGAATCCAGAAAGCACGTGTCGTCTTATTTAAGACTCGTCAGCCGAGTGTACCTGGATCACAGAGTGGATCTCCACTCCGAGACTCAAACCCAGTGACGTTTAATTCAAACGCTAACGCGTTATCCACTTAGCTACTGGGCTATCAAATTATACAACATATATTAGTTTTAATCCGATTGGAGATGGTTTTGATTATCTTGTTGTCGATATTTTTACTGAAATTCTATTAGTCTTGGTGTATATGCATTTTATGTGGATTGCCTCACACAATTTAATGTAAAAATAAATGGGACATGGCTAGCAGTGGAATCCAGGATTCATGTTTCAACTTTTCTGAGACTCAGCTGAATGTACTAAAAGTGCCAGACAGATCCCGTCTATACTATATTAACTTGTGTCATGATGGTTATATCGAGGCAATCTACGCAGGATGTATGTAAACCAACCAAGACTAACTAAATTTCAGTTCAAGTATCAACAGCAAGATAATCCAAAATATTTCAAATTAAATTAATAGTGTAAATCGTTTAAAGAGTTCCATATAATATTTAAAAATAAGCAATATTTGAGTAAACGATTATTTACAATTACTCTGTCATTAACCTGCATAGTTATAGATTCATAATTAGTATGCTACAATGGGTGTATATATCAGTAAATCAAACAGTATTATCTGTTAATCATTGCATGTTTTTGTATCAGTCAAGGTTCAAATGCACCTAAAACATGTCATTGGCATATTTAGAAAGTGAGTAGAGTCAGATGATGAGTTATAATCAATATAAAAGTATTTTTTACTTTAATCACCATTATCATTATTATTATTATTATTATTATTATTATTATTATTATTATTATTGTCATTATGCATCAAATATCTATTACACTTGTCATAGTTACACAGCGATAATACTATCGCAATTACTTGAAGTGGAAGTTAGAACACCAAGTTTTTTTTCCTTGAGGATTCCCGAAAATTTTTCAGACAGTCAGTGCTGAGTAAAATTACTGATGAAGTTTAATTAGACTTTAGTAATATTCAAACCTTACAGCTATAACTTCAAGATACTCCAAATAACCTATGTTGCATGTATTAGGTATAAATGACTTTTTTGTATATACATTTATCATAGAAAAATAAATTTGTAGTTCGAAATCTCGTTGATGTCTAAGGTTGATATTTCTCCGAGTGCTTGTTATACCAACCAGTAAAGTGTAAGTAATAGAAATGTGTAGCTAAACAGAAGTTTGAAATTAGTCAACACTTGTGTACAGGAAGTTATGAAAATGAACATACTCTGTCATGATTAGTTCCCGGACGTTTTACCATTTATCTTCAACCATCGTAACTCACATATACATATAAAACGGACGAAGGATTGGAGTTGGCCGACAGGATTTCCTGAATGTTTCCAAAACTATTACTTTACATTATCAGACACATTATCACTAACCAGTACCCTGAGGAACTATCCAGAAAATAATTGCCAAAATCGAAAAATCCATGTGCGTGTTTGGTGTCATATTCACAATATATACGTGTGAAGAATATTGCTAGTTTCTCCAGAAGAAAAGTGTCAGCAGATCATGTGCCACGATAAAGAGTGTAATGTCAATATAATTTAGGTATTCCATGTATGTATCAAGTCGTCCATTTGCTACTGCCAATACGGTATGCACATCTGGCACCAGAGTGTATAGAACCCTCCAAGCCGCAAACAACAAAGGCGATGAAAACAGAAGAAACGTTCATTTCAGTAAGTGTCGAAACAGTGTATTTATATCTTTTGGAATAGATTGAAAACATTATTATAATCGTCTACTCGGCAAACAGTGATGCTATTCAACTGTCCAATCACCGTACGCCACGTCAATATTCGACAAACTCGATCGGATTGTGACTAGATATAATCTCTTCGGCTTCTTGATAGCTTCTGGAGACTTCATCTAACTGTCTGGTAGCCACCCTAACACTATAGATTAGAACACATGTATGGTAATAAATATCACCGTCATACCAAAATATGATTATCTTTACCCAATGTATTAGTAATCCACAAGTTTAAAAATATTCAGTTGATGGTTTTGTTTATCCACAGGTATTAACCCGATTTCTTTTATTTGCTCGTTGTGATGAGATGAATCAAGTGAATTAATCAGATAAAGTATTCTTAGTCAATATCATTATCATTACTATCCTATCCTTTATACACTACTAGATGACATTAGCTATTCAGTTGAAATGGAGAAGTATGTTAGTTATGATACTGTTCTCGGATATTTAGTTCTTGTTTTGATTTGTTGAGAAAAATAACAAAACCAACTGGTAAAGGCATGGTTCTGATTTATCGACTGGAAACCAAACAAAATGGGACTTAGCGATATGTAGGCTATATACAACTGCGTGCATAGAGACAAAACGGTCATTAAATAAGATCTTTTACTAACTCTACAGAGCTGACATATTTACATCATTTCTGGTTAAAGATTGTTTGTTCGACCTTACAATTCAGATTATTACAAACTAACTTGGTTATACTTTGAAAGATCGCGTAAAACAGTCTTAGCCGAAGCGTTTACTGATTCTTCAGTAACCATTTAACCCTAAGTGATACCACTTGAGAAGTTAAAGAAGATATGATACAAATGAAAAAAATTTTTGATTGTTTATTAAAAAAAAAAAAACCATAAGACTCACCTACTATGTAGACAAGTTTCAGAAAGGCGGATTCAACTTAACCCACATGATTGTAAAGTTATGAAATACTGACATCTAAGATGGAATTAAATTAAAAAATCTATTAAAATTAAAATGGATTACTGATTTGAAGTAACCGGTATAAGAAAATAATTTGAGAAAAGCAAGTTTACATTTTTAATTGTGATATATAATAATTGGTATAGTTCTATTAGCTATTTCCTGATGACCTGATTGATATTATTATTCCGAATGAAATGCATTGACTAGCTGACAGCCATTCCTCCAGCATACTAGCTTTGGTTAAAAGGATTGACGACGGCTTAGTAAGCATTTTGCCTATGGTATTTACTGGCTCTTTGAATGATGATAAGTTGTTATGAAATCCATCTTGAGAATCAGAAGAATTTAAAAGTAAGTTATCGTTACATACTTATTAGTGACTAACTTCGAAATGGTTTTTTTGAGATTCCACAGGCGTTTTGAGACCTAAGGAGCCAATCAAATAAAGAGCAAGACAGCAAGTCACAGATTACATTGATCTTGTCACTGCATTGAATAAATCTACTTGGATTGAGATTTCAAACTTGGTATTATGTTCGTCGAAAGCATATTATCCCAAAAATTTGTCCGCGTTTTTGCATTTTATCAATAAATGATCAGTTAAAGCACGTGCATTGAATAACTTCTGTTGTTTAGTAGATCAATAAATACGTTATACTGCCCAGACGTTTATCATTCAACTGATAAGTAGGAATGAATGTAATTATATTTGGTTTGTTCTGAATTGTCCGAATTAATTCAAGAAAATTACTCATTATGGTTTGAAGCTCTCATGATATTATGCTTTGGATAGCAGTAGGCTTGAAGAACGCTAGCGGGACCAAACCATTAAGTCATGAAAGATGATGATTACTTGGTTGAGTTTCTCAGGATAACGCTATCAGTAGTTGGATACTTTAAATGAAACGGGATTAGAATCTCTAAGCGTAACTCAGATCCACTACTCTTTATCATGTTTTAAACTATTTGTTTCAATACTGCTGAGTAGTCTCGTACTGAGACAAAAAACTGTTTAATGCCTCTTAGTTTTCAATGGTTGTCTAACGAGGATCAGATCATGATGTAAACTACAAAGATATCTACTAACTACCCTCCCCATAACTTAGAAAATCATGACTTTTTTAATTAATCACATCAATCAGAGCTATTATTTTATTGAGTCCAAGTTGAATTGATCAATCAGTACTTCGCACACAAAAAGACAAGGACTGATTACCATCATTATCACACATGAACTATTAATATTTTACTCATGGAAATGTAGCAGCAGACTGCAGCAAAAGGTCTCGATATACACACGAGATAAGCCAGTGGTTACGCATTCATTGCACACATACCAACCAGCTCAACTGATAAAGTTTCAACACTTCATCTATTGATCTACCATCCTTACCTAGGACCCGTTTCCTAACAACAGCATTGCTTACTCGATAGTCCCAAGAAAAACAAGCAATGCGTCGGAGACATCTATGATCGAAAACCAGTAACCTACGAATATCTTCTACTCTTACCGGCCATGTTTCGCATCCATACAGGAAAATGGAGCGAACTGCTGCACAGTGTACTTGTC
This sequence comes from Schistosoma turkestanicum, assembly GCA_944470395.2. Lineage (NCBI taxonomy): Eukaryota > Metazoa > Platyhelminthes > Trematoda > Strigeidida > Schistosomatidae > Schistosoma > Schistosoma turkestanicum. The sequence continues at coordinate 11,014,210 of OX103971.1, forward strand.
AACTGGTTAACAGACGGATATGTTGCCGAAGCCGTAAATGACGTGAATTGGCGAAAGCCAATCGAGCTTTCTGTATCCCTGCCGAGATCTCGTCACTCATGAAGCCATCAACATTGATGAGACTCTCAAGATTAGTGAAGCAATCAATACGCTCAACTACTTCACTCCCTATCACTAGTTCCGGTGAAGTCGCAAGCCAATCTTGAAGCAACATTTCGCATTTCGATGGAGAGAATCGCATCCCGAACATGCTTGCATTGTTGCTTAGGGTGGTCAGAAAACTGCATTTTGTCAGCGTCTTCACCAAATAGAACTATGTCATCGACATACTCTAAGTCAACAAACGAATCACCTGGTAGAAGTCCAACAACTCCAGAAAAGTCAGATGATGCAAGTGTCGTATCTAAAAGCATGTCAATGATAAAGTTAAACATGAATGGGGAAAGTGGACAACCCTGATGAACAACACTTGAAGTAATCAGTTCTGATGACAGTTCGCCATAGGCACTAACTCGACCAGTTGTGTTAAAGTAGAGCCTTCAGCACTAACGAGACTCCCGAGATAAATGAAGCAGTCGACACCTTCAATTACCTTCTGTGACAGAGATCAAACCAAACAAATTTACTTAGCTGGAGGAATTATAATAACACTGATATCTTAAAAGCAATAGCATAATCAGTCTCCATCTAGTTATAGTACCGAAATGGCAAGCATGATTTTGTAACGCGCTGAAATTTCGGTCCACTAAATTTTAGTTTCTTTTGTCAGATTGTCGTAATCTCACGAGAATTTTATTGTCGATTGCTCTCATTATTAAATGTAAGTGGATCCTGTGTGCTGGTAGTACGGTTGGTTCATGTTTTCTATCTTTTAGCTGTTGAATTATCTCGTTCAAGGTGCACTTCATACTCTTCTATCTCACAATTTTTCTTCAGGCTTGACACAAACCATGGACTGAACGTTAAACTTTGTCAGATCAACTGTAATACAGTAATAATGTTTACAATAAATCATAATGAGTTTTATTGCATATAATATATACTACTGCATAACGTGAGTAGTTGGAAAGCATAAATATCTATGAACAGTACTCGTTATGAGAATCTAGATAACTAAATTTACTCTCATTGACATAATTAAAACTACATATTACATTTGTCTCTAACTAATCTAAGAAAATCAGAAGTCATATTGCTTCTGTCAAACTTAGAAACATCAGTGTTTTATTTCTAAATTGTTTATTTTACTAATAAATTACGGTCCTTCTACTAACAAACACACCCGAGCAGATTTACTCAGTTGACTTTTCTTTTTGAAACAGGAGTTAATGTTTGGAAAAGATGAATGTCAGTTGACAAGAATATTGTGCAACATTTCAGTCTGTTAAAAAATCATGCTTGTCATTTCAGTAATATAACTAGATGGAGACTGATTATGCACTAGTTTTTAGGAAATCAGTGTCAGTATTTTACCCATAGTTAACTAAATTTTCAATCATTCAATACTGGAATCAATCCAACTACAAATTTTTATGAGGATTATAACTACACTATTCATAAATACTGAGGTAAAGCCTTCGACTTAGTAAAAATAAATTGCTTTTAATTTACTCCATAATCTTAATTTTAGTAACAAACGTAGTACAATGAAGTTATTATTTATACTTTTTATTGACTCCTATTACCCCGATGGAGCATAAGCCGCCAACAAACATAATGAAGTTATTAGATTTCGGTTGATCATATTTAGCACTTCTAGCAGTATATGATGCAATGAAAACGCAATAGTATTTTCACACTATTTAGGTAATACTTTGAAAGGAAAGTGCAATAAATAGAATTGAGAGAGTGTGTTAGACTGATTAATAGGGCATGTTTACATCTCTCATACAAGACGTAAATTTAATAGTGTTACATTATTAAATAGTTAGTCGATAACGGAGAAAAACGGGGAGATCTTTACTCGATCTACTTAGACATTTTACCCCCAATAGAGCATAAGCCACCAAACGGCACTTTGTCCTCCGCCCTCCTTTCCAGTTCTACCAGATTGCTTTTCATTCTTGTCATGTCTGTCTCCAATTATCGGTGCAGTGTGTGTTATCCTTTAAAATTCAAAATGAGAGCTTTTCTTGTGACGCAGTTGGGTGCTTTCCACAGTGTTTGTCCTATCCACATCCACCGCTTCTTCCTGATTTCCTTCTCTGCTGGAATCTGGTTTGTTCTCTCCCAAAGTAAGTTGTTGCTAATGGTGTCTGGCCAACGAATCCGAAGTATTTTTCGAACACAACCGTTAATAAATACTTGTATCTTCTGGATGATGGCTTTGGTAGTTCTCCAAGTTTCCGCCCACATAATAAAACTGTCTTGACATTTGTATTGCAAATTCTGATTTTGGTGTTGGTTGATAGTTGTTTGGAGTTCCAGATGTTCTTCAATTGTAGAAATACAGTCCTTGCTTTGCCGATCCGCGCCTTTACATCTGCATCAGATCCACCTTGATTGTCAATGTTGCTGTCCCTTCGGGGCAACTGCCGTTCCAAGCCCGGATAAAGAAGGAGGGGTCGGACATGGAGTTGGGGCCCCGATCCCAACTAAAACTAACTTGCCAAAAAACGCTAACCATAAAAAATAATTCAAACCATTTTAACTCTGCCCTGGGAGTTGGAATAAGAATTATGACGTCACGTGATGAAAGCCGAGTTCCCTCGGAAGTCACGAGGTCGATGCCTCTTCTCACAACTAGAGCAACCATTCTTCTCGGTACATGGAACGTTCGAACATTGTAGGAGACTGGAAGACTATTTCAAGTTGCAGCAGAAACGAAAAGATACAACCTGGAGGTGCTTAAAATCAGCGAAACGCATTGGACACAGGTAGGACAACTGAGACTAGCTTCAGGGGAACTGCTGTTATACTCTGGCCATGAAGAAGAAAGTGCTTCACATACACAAGGAGTTGCACTGTTGCTGTCCAAACAAGCACAAAAAGCACTGATAGGACGGGAATCTCATGGACCAAGTATCATTGAAGCATCCTTCAAAACAAAGAAAGAGGACATTACAATGAACGTCATCCAATGCTATGCACCTACTAACGACTACAATGACGACGTTAAAGATCAATTCTACGAAAGGCTGCAGCCAATGGTCGACAGATGCTCATCAAAGGATTTGACGATTCTGATGGGAAACCTAAATGCCAAGGTTTTGGCATGGACAACACTGGATATGAAGACATCATGGGACGATATGGACTAGGAGAAAGGAACGAAAACCGTGGGAGATTTGCAAACCTATATGCCTTCAACAAACTGGTCATCGGCGGCACAATATTCCCGCACAAACGCATACACAAAGCTACGTGGATTTCACCGGACCACACTACTCAGAACCAAATCGACCATATCTGTATCTGTATCAACAAAAAGTTCAGAAGGACTATGGAGGATGTGAGGACCAAGAGAGGATCTGATATAGCCTCAGATCGCTACTTGATGGTCGCCAAAATGAAACTGAAACTCAAGAAACACTGGATGACGGGGCGGACACAACATCACAAAAGTTTGATACGGCCTTTCTTTGGGATATTGGCAAAGTCAACCAATTCAGGATAACCCTTAGCAATAGGTTTCAGGCCTTGCACGATATACTCAATTGAGAGGAAGCAACATTGAAGAACAATTGGAAGGGGGATCAAGGAGGCAATCACTTCAACATACCACGAGGTTCTGGGTCACAAGGAATGGATCTCTGTTTGTACTTTTGAAAAAATTGAAGAAAGGAGGAACAAGAAGGCAGCAATCAATGTCAGCCGAACAAGAGCAGAGAATGTTAAGGCACAAGCTGAACATATAGAAGCAAACAGGCAAATGAAGAAGAGCGTCAGAGCCGACAAATGAAAATATGTGGAAGATCTAGCAATGACGGCGGAAAAGGCTGCAAGAGAAGGAAACATGAGACAATTGTACGGTACAACAAAGAAGCTCGCTGGAAACCATCGTAAACCAGAACGACCAGTGAAAAGCAAGGAAGGCAAAGTAATCAGCAACACTGAAGAACAGCGAAACAGGTGGGTAGAGCACTTTCAGGAACTCTTGAATCGACCAGCTCCACTGAACCCACCCAACATCGAAGCAGCAACTGCGGATGTTGGCACACCAACAATTGAAGAGATCAGTATGGCCATCAGACAAATCAAGAACGGCAAAGCAGCAGGACCAGACAACATTCCAGCAGAGGCAATCAAAGCGAGCGTGGCAGCTACTGCAAAGAAGCTCCACATTCTCTTCAGCAAGATTTGGGATGAAGAACAAGTACCAACAGACTGGGAAGAACGATACCTGATCAAAATACCAAAGAAAGGCGACCTCAGCAAGTGTGAGAACTACAGAGGCATCACTCTTCTCTCAATACCAGGCAAAGTATTTAACAAGGTGTTGCTAAACAGAATAAAGGACTTCTTAGACGCCCAAATTCGAGATCAACAGGCTGGATTTCGTAAGGATCGATCGTGTACCGACCAAATCGCAACATTACGGATCATTGTGGAACAATCAATTGAACGGAACTCACCACTCTACATCAACTTCATCGACTACGAGAAAGCATTCGATAGCGTGGACAGGACGAAACTATAGAGAATTCTTCGACACCACGGTGTGCCTGAGAAGATAGCATCATACGAACTCTTATGATGGATTCAACTGCAAAATCGTGCACTGAGGTCAGCTGACAGACTCTTTCGAGGTGAAGACCGGTGTCAGGCAAGGTTGCTTACTCTCACCCTTTCTCTTTCTCCTGGTGATCGACTGAATTGTGAAGACGTCAATATCTGGAGGGAAGCACGGTATCCAATGGACAGCCAGGATGCAGCTAGACGATCTGGACTTCGCAGATCACCTGGCTCTTCTATCGCACACGCAACAACAAATGCAAGAGAAGACGACCAGTGTAGTAGCAGTCTCAGCAGCAGTAGGTCTCAACGCACATAAAGAGAAAAGCAAGATTCTGCGATACAACACAACATGCGCCAATCAAATCACTCTTGATGCCTTAAAGGACGTTAAAACCTTTGCATATCTGGGCAGCAACATTGACAATCAATTTTCAATACAAATGTCAAGACAGTTCTATTGTATGGAGCGGAAACCTGAAGAACTACCAAAGCCATCATCCAGAAGATACAAGTATTTATTAATAGTTGTCTTCGCAAAATACTTTGGATTTGTTGGCCAGACAACATCACAATGTGAATCTTTAATATTTGAATTATTTTTTTTCAAGGAAAAGAGGAAGGCCAAGGAACACATTACGCCGAGAAATAGAGAAAGATATGGGAGGAATGAACAAACATTGGACAGAACTGGAAAGGGAAGCCCAGGACAGAGTTGGTTGGAGAGAACTGGTGAGCGGTCTATGCTCCATTGGGTGTAACAGGCGTAAGCAAGTGAGTGAGTCTTCTAGACGAACAATATTAAGTATAATAATGATAATAATAATAATAATAATAATAATAATAATAAGTAGGTTCAGAGGCTAAGCGTTCGCGTGCAAGACTGAAGCTCCTGAACTCGATTCACGCATACTGCTGGTGAGTCTCACACTGGGACAAAATGGCCGTCCATTGCTTCCAGGTTTTCAATGGTGGTCTAGAAATAATTGATTCATCATTTCAATAATATAAAAATAGTCATATTATGTCTGTTTACAAGACTAGTATTCATGGTACTGGCAGTAATAATAAACTTTGTGATTCAGGAAAGATTCAGACACCTGATCATGTGCTTTCTTAATCTGGTGTGGAAAGTTACTATTATATTCAAAAATGGTTGTACTATTTACACTGGTTGATTCCATCAATTTATTTTTTATTCAGGTAGACTAAAGTACTTTATTTAACCTGGAAGTTCAATCTTTAGATTACAGTATTGTAATACGTCAGTCAACAATAACGTATAACTTGGTACGCATGTAAATCAGTTCAAGTTTCCATATCGCATAAGGACTGAGATACGGAATAGTCAATGCATATCAAATAGTGAGAATGGTTGCAGCAGATTCAGCGTTAAACCAAAGGATTAGGATCCGAAGATACGATTCGACAAGTATAGTCTAGTGAATAAGATTTAAAAAGAGAAGAGGTCGTGAGTGATGAGGAATTAAGACAAAGAATGGATGTGTCTGAGTCATTTGAAAGGATTTTGATCCGTGTCATTCAAAGTCCCTAATCATAGGTTATTATTGTCTTATGGAACCGAACTAGGTGGCTTCTCCTTCTAACATGGCTCAGTCCAGTAGTCGATGACTCCATGGATTGACGCTATGTTTTGGTTTGGCTGTCCCTAACTTTCTTCCAGCCTACTCCTACATCACAAAACATCGCTCATCGGGGCAGTCAGCGGTTACGCATACATTGCACACATACCAACCAGCTCAACTGATGGAGTTTCAACACTTCATCTATTGATCTACCATCCTTACCTAGGACCCGTTTCCTAACAACAGCATTGCTTACTCGATAGTCCCAAGATAAACAAGCAATGCGTCGGAGACATCTATGGTCGGAAACATGTAACCTACGAATATCTTCTACTCTTACCGGCCATGTTTCGCATCCATACAGGAAAATGGAGCGAACTGCTGCACAGTGTACTTGTCAACTGGTTAACAGACGGATATGTTGCCGAAGCCGTAAATGACGTGAATTGGCGAAAGCCAATCGAGCTTTCTGTATCCCTGCCGAAATCTCGTCACTCATGAAGCCATCAACATTGATGAGACTCTCAAGATTAGTGAAGCAATCAATACGCTCAACTACTTCACTCCCTATCACTAGTTCCGGTGAAGTCGCAAGCCAATCTTGAAGCAACATTTTGCATTTCGATGGGGAGAATCGCATCCCGAACATGCTTGCATTGTTGCTTAGGGTGGTCAGAAGACTGCATTTTGTCAGCGTCTTCACCAAATAGAACTATGTCATCGACATACTCTAAGTCAACAAACGAATCACCTGGTAGAAGTCCAACAACTCCAGAAAAGTCAGATGATGCAAGTGTCGTATCTAAAAGCATGTCAATGATAAAGTTAAACATGAATGGGGAAAGTGGACAACCCTGATGAACAACACTTGAAGTAATCAGTTCTGATGACAGTTCGCCATAGGCACTAACTCGACCAGTGGTGTTCGAGTAGAGAGCATCTGCAAGGTTGATATACTTCTTTGGTACTCCTTTCAGTGACAGACACTGTCATGGAACCTCACGATTGACAGAGTCAAGTGCCTCTTAAGTTAGAGAAATACAATTATATTGGGATGCCAAAATGTGTGTCTATGCTCTAGGAGCTGATGAGTTGTGAATATGTGGTCCCAGATTATAGCTACGATTTCAGTCAGTCTAACTGCCAAAACTGGACCACCATCCGTAAAAATCTCGGAGATTAACTTGTCAGGGCCCGCTGCTCTCTCTCGTTTCAGATTTCAGATAACTTTTTCAACTTTATTAAAAAGTTGGAGCACTTACGTCGTTTTTGCGATTCAGGTTGACTGGAGATTGTGGGCAACCGAAGTGTGGCTGAAAGCCAATTGAAGTGATCCCTAAAGTTTTCTGCACGTCGATCCAATCTTTTGGATTGAGAATGATTAATAAGCTCATCCTTTTCAGAGATAGTCCCACTAGCAGTCGGATTCCCAATACGGTTTCCTTGATATGTCTAAATAGTTGTCTATTGTTGCCTATCGCCTCTGCCTTTTCCGTTGTCCTTGCTTTCACTACTCACTACTGTCGACGATCATTGTGTAGGCTTTCTGTCAGCCTGTGCTTAATCTGACTCCACTCATCATCGTACTCAGAGCCGTATGGGATGAATCTTCGAGCGTCTATCAGTTCAGTAGTTGCTACTGAAATCCACTGTTTCTCCATAACCTTATGGTTTACTTTACTAGCAGATATCACTGCAGTTTCCAAAGCCTTTTGAATATCATTCCAAGCTGCCTCGAAGTGGACATCACTAACACGGTTGCACGTTTCTCTAGTCACTCTAAAAATATACTCTTGGCTTTTTCCATTTAGTCTACCTACTTGAGCATTGAAGTCACCAGCCAATATTACTATATGAGAGCATCTAACTTTTTGAAGAAGGTCCGAAAGCTTTCTATAAAATTCAACGTCTACTTCATCTGAACTGCAGTCAGTGGGAGCGTAGGTAGAGACAACAAAGAGGCAACGGCGGGTGTCCGTATCTTTACGAGTCCTTACTGTCGGGCAGCGCATAAGCGACTATTTACTGGAATCCAGTCTGAGAGAGCTGGTTCTGCCCTAGGACAAAATGCTATGCCTACACCAGCGAGGTCATAGGAAGCAGCATCAGGACTTCCTGAAACACGGAGCGTTAACTGAGTTGGTCCTTTATCTGGACAAGGTGGAGTCAAATTAACAGATCTACTCGGATCCTGTAGGTGTGTTTTGGCGACGCGGCATACATCGATGGCGCGAGGTCCTTAAGTCCTAGCTAGAGAAGCCTGTTTTCGAACATTAAAAGCTCCAACATGTACTTCAGAGCGTGGTTTCAGGAGACCAGGAAAAACGTTTCGTGAACTCGGAACGTTTGTATCAGCGGCGCGAGGTGACAGCTGAATGAAGTAAGGGTTGGTCGTGGAGATGAGAGAGTTATTTAGAGATGGGAGAAGGGTTTGGTTGTGTCTCGTTTGGTGTTAGTAGTATGCGGGGGCTTATCACTTCCCGGCTGCCCACACCGTAGAAAAGTATTTCTAGAGGGACATGAAACGGAAGTTGGATTAAAGTTGGTCTTAGCGACTGTAGAGCTATAGTGTCTATAGAACCCAAGGGAAAACTGCTTGAGTTTGATCATTTACGGCATTTTGGAAGCGTTAGCTCCGCTCTTTAAAAGGACTTACGGCTGGAGGCGAAAATTCGAAGGATAGGGTGAAGTGTGACGATTTTACAGTCAATCTTTACTAACTCCTTCCTTTCTTGAGAGAAGGCAGCATTGCTGCTGATGCTGGTGGTCCGATGGAAACACCTTACTGTTGTCGCACCTCTCTACAGTCGGATGTATGATTTCGCCCTCCGACCTTGAGTAGCTGCTTTTAGTCTTACTGTTCTCCAATCGAACTGTCTGGCATGGTAGGACCAGAAGGAATATATGTCTTACCAAATATAACTCGGTTGGATTCGATCAACAGGTAAATGTAGCAGCTACGGTCGGGAAGTCTGGTGATAAAACCCCTAGAATATTTACTGTTTAATGATTGACATTCAACTTCTTTTCGATGAAGGAAATATACACCACGCTGAAAGTTGGATATAGTTTTAATTAACTTTCTGTTTCTGGTTTATGTTGCTCTCCAGCGATTTTCTAACTAGTGATGAATAGTATATTCGGTGGGTCATATGGGTGTTGAGGTTCATTATGATTTTATTAGTTATGGTCTTAGTAAGATAGTGTCATGATGAGCGGTGCGAAAATAATTTCAATCTCTAAATGTGGCTGATTGAAGAAGGAGACAACGAGCAGAATATTAGATCTATTTAGCTACTGAATAATATGAAAAAAAATGCTGGTCTACAAATGTGTATTACCTACCCTAGGAAAGCACATTTCTGATGGTCATCCAATGGCCTTCTAATTAGATCACTTTTCGTCATCAACTTTAATTGAGTTTTCTATGCTCATTGAGTTGTTGGTTTACTTTTTCTATTGTTTTACGATTACCTAGAATTCCTCACACACATGCACACACAACATATATTTGGGCTGGACATAAACCACTAAATATATACTTCACATCAAATGATTTACATCTAGCGCAATTTTAGACATTCAATAGATTTGTACATTATATTTACACGCAAACATATAAATTCTCATATTATGGTATTGAACGGTAAGTCAAGTCAAAAATTGAAGTTGATTAGTTTGGTAATTTAGAAGATATTTCATTAAAATATGTATCAAGAGAAGAATCGAACAAATTTGTTTTTTAACTTTCGTATTACAGAAATTGTTTCCTTTAGCATTACTATTGGTAACATTCATGATTCACGACTATGTTCATCAACAAAATTTAATACCTTCATTAATTCTTTATAATCATCAGTGAAAAGCTTCTGTTCTTCAGGTGATTGCAGAATATATTCTACTGTGTTTGATGTATAGTCATTAATAGATGTTTTATTCCAATCCTCTGGTTCCACTGAACTGGTTGGGTCACTTAAAAACAATCTTCTAAGTATACAATTACAAAGCTTATAAAGGTATCGATAAATAACGAAAATTTTTCCCAATATAAGAATTGCAAGAATTATGTAGAAACATGCATCAAACAAAATTGTGCTTAGTTCCACTGAATCTGATTTAACTATTGGTATTATGAGTAATGCTGGCTAAATGTAAAACAGAAATAAGTATTTTTAATTGATGGAAATTTTTAGCTCAAATGAATTCTTTTGTTATTGTTGTGTTCACTGAGCCAAATGGTTTAATTGTGGAGCTTACTTTTTCGTTCTGGACAACATTATCAGCGCTTACTTCATGTGGAAGTGAGCTACTTAATCATTCCGTGAGTCTTAAATCCGTTTGTATTGATGAGATTGATTGTGATTAGTTATCCATTCAGGTTTTACGGTCTTCAGTTGTATTTGTATCCAAGTTGACTCTTCTGTTTCGTTGAACTTCAATCACTTTATTGCTCGAAATTTTTCAAATAGGTTAATAGAATAGGTCTAAATCAATTTGTTGATTGATCTGAATAACACGCTTCCAGAAATTCTCAGTTTGATATGAAGTGAGCGCTGATGATATTTGTCCAGAATAACATTGAAAGCTCAATAATTAGACGATCTAGCTCACAGAACCTAACAACATCAAAAGGAAAAACTAGAAGCGAAAGTTAGAAAAACTGGATAAAAAGATTAGAATCATCCATAACTGTCTGTTACGAACATGTCTAGTGTAGTGTAGTCAGACATCCTACATAAAAAATACATAAATGTACTGCTAGTTAGGGTTTGAAATGAAATCTCTGTTGAGAATTCTAATCCGATATGCAGTTCACATCCTCTGAACAGATGAAAAATGATCGAAAGTAGTGCGTACAGTGCAATTACGGAACATTGAAAACGCTGCGAATAATCTCAGTCATTAAAATTATAGATAATTTATAGATCATTTACAAATTCAACCTCTTCTCCTTTTTTACAATTTCATCTTCGGCATGATTTCAACCAAACTCTACAGTCTCGACAGTCCTATACTGACAGTCCTATAAATACTGATTACTTACTTACTTACTTTCGCCTGTTACCCCCAATGGAGCATAGGCCGCCCACCAGTTTTCTCCAACCAACTCTGTCCTGGGCTTCTTTCTCCAGTTCTGTCCAATGTTTGTTCATTCCTCTCATATCTTTCTCTATTTCACGGCGTAATGTATTCTTTGGCCTTCCTCTTTTCCTTTTGCCTTGAGGGTTCCATGTGAGGGCTTGTCTCGTGACGCAGTTAGGTGCTTTTCGTAGAGTGTGTCCTATCCACTTCCACCGATTCTTCCTGATTTCCTCTTCCACTGGAATCTGACTTGTTCTCTCCCACAGTTCGTTGTTGCTGATGGTGTCTGGCCAACGAATACGAAGTATTTTACGTAGACAGCTGTTGATAAACACTTGTATCCTCTGGATGATGGCTTTGGTAGTTCTCCATGTTTCCGCTCCATACATTAGAACTGTCTTGACATTTGTATTGAAAATACTTATTTTGGTGTTGATTGATATCTGTTTGGAGTTCCAGATATTTTTCAACTGTAGAAATGCAGCCCTTGCTTTGCCAATCCGTGCCCTCACATCTGCATCGGATCCACCTTGATTGTCGATGATGCTGCCCAGATATGTAAAGGTGTTAACGTCCTCCAAGGCATCTCCATGAAGAGTGATTTGATTGGTGCATGTTGTGTTGCATCGGAGAATTTTGCTCTTTCCTTTATGTATGTTGAGACCTACTGCTGCAGAGGCTGCTGCTACACTCGTCGTCTTCTCTTGCATTTGTTGTTGCGTGTGCGATAGAAGAGCCAGATCATCTGCGAAGTCCAGATCGTCGAGCTGCGTCCTAACTGTCCAGTTGATACCGTGCTTCCCTCCAGCTGTTGACGTTTTCATAATCCAGTCGATCACCAGGAGAAAGAGAAAGGGTGAGAGTAAGCAACCTTGCCTGACACCGGTCTTTACCTCGAAAGAGTCGGTTAGCTGTCCTCCGTGCACGATTTTGCAGTTGAATCCATCATAAGAGTTCCGTATGATGTTAACTATTTTCTCAGGCACACCGTGGTGTCGAAGAATTCTCTATAGTTTCGTCCTGTCCACGCTATCGAATGCTTTCTCGTAGTCGATGAAGTTGATGTAGAGTGGTGAGTTCCATTCAATTGATTGTTCCACAATTATCCGTAATGTAGCAATTTGGTCAGTACACGATCGATCCTTCCGAAATCCGGCCTGTTGATCTCGAAGTTGGGCGTCAACGAAGTCCTTCATTCTGTTTAACAATACCCTGTTGAAGACTTTGCCTGGTATTGAAAGAAGAGTGATGCCTCTGTAGTTCTCACACTTGCTGAGGTCGCCTTTCTTTGGTATTTTGATCAGGTATCCTTCCTTCCAGTCTGATGGTACTTGTTCCTCATCCCAAATCTTCTTGAAGAGGATGTGAAATATTTTCGCGGTTGCTTCTACATCTGCTTTCATTGCCTCTGCTGGAATGTTGTCTGGTCCTGCTGCTTTGCCGTTCTTGATTTGTCTGATGGCCATACTGATCTCCTCAATCGTAGGTACGCCAATATTAATTGGGAGGTCCGTGGATGCTGCTTCGATGTTGGGTGTCTTCAGAGGAGCTGGTCGATTTAGGAGTTCCTTAAAGTGCTCTACCCACCTATTTCGCTGTTGTTCAGTGTTGCTGATTACTTTGCCTTCCTTGCTTTTCACTGGTCGTTCTGGTTTACGATAGTTCCCGGCGAGCTTCTTTGTAGTTTCATACAATTGTCTCAAGTTTCCGTCTCTTGCAGCCTTTTCCGCCGTCATTGCTAGATCTTCCACGTATTTTCGTTTGTCAGCTCTGATGCTCTTCTTCACTTGTCTGCATGCTTCTGTGTATGCAGCTTGTGCGGTAACTTTCTCCGCTCTTGTTCGGCTGACATTGATTGATGCCTTCTTGTTCCTCCTTTCTTCAATTTTTGCGAGAGTATCAACAGAGATCCATTCCTTATGATGCTGCTTCTTGCGACCAAGGACCTCCTGACATGTTGAAGTGATTGCCTCCTTAATCCCTTTCCAATTGTTCTCCAATGTTGTGTCCTCTCCATTGTGTAGATCCTGTAAGTCCTGGAACTTATTGGTGAGGGCTATCTTGAATTCGTTGAGCTTTACAGTATCCCGAAGAAAGGCTGTATTAAACTTCTGTGATGTTGTCTGTCCCGTTGTCCAGTGCTTCTTTAGTTTCAGTTTCACTTTGGCGATTAGCAAATGGTGATCTGAGGCTACATCAGCTCCTCTCCTGGTTCTCACATCCTCCATAGTCCTTCTGAACGTTTTGTTGATACAGATACAGATATGATCAATCTGGTTTTGAGTAGTGTGATCCGGTGAAATCCATGTGGCTTTGTGAATGCGTTTGTGCGGGAATATTGTGCCACCGATGACCAGTTTGTTGAAGGCACATAGGTTTGCAAATCTCTCACCGTTTTCGCTTCTTTCTCCCAGTCCATGTCGTCCCATGATGTCTTCATATCCAGTGTTGTCCATTCCAACCTTGGCATTCAGGTCTCCCATCAGAATCGTCAAATCCTTTGGTGAACATTTATCGACGATTGACTGCAACCTTTCGTAGAATTGATCTTTAACGTCGTCATTGTAGTCATTGGTAGGTGCATAACATTGGATGACGTTCATTGTAATGTCCTCTTTCTTTGTTTTGAAGGATGCTTTGATGATCCTAGGTCCATGAGATTCCCATCCTATCAGTGCCTTTTGTGCATGTTTGGACAGCATCAATGCAACTCCTTGTGTATGTGAAGCATTTTCCTCTTCATGACCAGAGTATAACAGCAGTTCCCCTGAAGCTAGTCTCAGTTGTCCTACTTGTGTCCAATGTGTTTCACTGATTCCAAGCACCTCGAGGTTGTATCTTCTCATTTCTGCCGCAACTTGAAATAGTCTTCCAGTCTCCCACAATGTACGAACGTTCCATGTACCTAAAAAAATGGTTGCTCTGGTTGTCAGAAGAGGCATCAGCCCCGTGACTTCCGAGGGAACTCGGCTTTCATCACGCGACGTCATAATTCTTCCTCCAACTCCCAGGGCAGAGTTAAAATGGTTTGAATTATTTTTTCTGGTTAGCGTTTTTTTGGCAAGTTAGTCTTTGACGGAATGGGGTCGCCAACCCCATGTCCAACCCTCCTCCTTTACCCGGGCTTGGGACCGGCAGTAGCCCCGAAGGTTCTACTGGCGGAGTTATAAATACTGATTAATGTTAACAATTGTGTTAAATATGTTTTTTCCTTTTGTTGTTCAATATGTCGTTCCGAACTAAACTTCGTTGATTATGGTGTGTAACAAATATTTTTTGTAGTAGTATCACTCATGTAAATTTAGGCCATTTACAGCTAATGAAGCCATGAAATATAATGAATTCATGTCATTCTATAAATCTTGTTTTCGTTCAATTTATTATTTGCCAAGGGATCAGGTTGTATGAAATCACTATAGTGTTAATCTAATTCTTAGTATTAACTGAATTCTGCCAACCGAATTGTAATATTCTCTTTAGAATAATTGACTAAGTATCTAGTGCCCTATCTTTTCATTTTATGTGGTTGGAAGCTTTGTTTCAAATAGCTCAACGGTAACGTCTTCGACTATATGACATTGTGTAGCAAATCTTAAATCTTGTGAAGAGCATCAGTTTTCATAGAATTTTACATATGTCTTACTGACGAGTGTTTACTAACAGGAAACCTACATCCACGTCTTCGTCCCAAAAAAGTAACTTCTATGTAATATTTTCGGGTAATATAACTTACTTCCGGATCCCATGACTGATTTCCACCTGGTCCACCTTTCAGTTTAACAAGGAAATCTACCTCTGTTTGAATTTCAGGTCCCTTCATTTCAAACTACAATGAACTTATATGATAAAGTTTAAAAAATAGGTAACATATTGTGAATTAATTCAATTGAGTAATAATTAGTATAAGGATATTTGTAGAGATTGTAGTATATTTTCATAGTTTTAATTACTCTCATTAAAAACCTGCAAGTAATACACAACTGTTTCATCCTAGTATTGTGCTCTAAACAGTGTGTATCCACAACCCCACCGTCAGCGGTCAAACCTGGGATCATCGGTCTAGCATGTAAGTGCTTAATCTCCAGACCGCTAAACCAGAATCTAGTGGTGAATATATCTAGTTTTAACTGACTTACGATAATGAGTGACTTTCTTCTATTGTCTGAGATGGATAGCTACCTCATATTAAACATAGCTGGACACCGCTGGTCACAACCTCTCACCAGAACTTTTGGAATCGCATCATGAAACCAGTCACTGGTGACCACGTAGTCGGTATTAGTATAGAGGGTTTAGTGCAGATTTCAGAAATTTCATAGTCGATATCGCAATTTGCTCGGTTCATAATTTACAGAAAGAGTTCGGGAAATAAAATGGTAAAAAAAGAAGTCGAATGAAACTTGTTTTATGGAGGAGGATTTGATGAGAGAAGTTTTCAGTTGCTTGTATGACATGGCTCAAAATCGTTTGCGATGGCGCAGGTACATTCATTCAAATCCTAATCTTCTGGATTCGTCAACACCTTATTTTTCTCTTTCCAAATTTATCTTCAAAGCCTAATCTTCTCCTTTACTAGTAATACTTCTACTATCTCTACCACTATGGCATTTGAATTGACAATTGTGTCTCCTTGCTAATGTGGTATGGCAACCTGAACTGATGTACTTATGTACGAAGTTCTGCGTTGCAACTGACTGTTTTCAATTGCTAAAATGACTGTTAATCAACGGATAGATATTCAGTAATGTAAAAAAAGGTTAAGTGATGACTGTTTACGAAACCATAATTGATAAAAGCCCTTTTGGATGATTTGCAATAAAAGACTAAACTGCTAGTAAGAAGAAAAATGGCTTATTTAAAAAATGACATGTTTTTATACGGAATATTGACGGAAAATAAACATAACAAAGCGTCATAGGCGTTTGGAGGAAATCACATTTTTAGGTCAGTCACTCTCTAATATATTGGGACCTGGTTGAAAGGTCGAATTCTTGGACACTAGAACAAGTGTTGTAAAAACAAAGTAACTAAAAAGTAATCCGATCCATGAATACTTTTTTCAAGTTAATATGATGAACGAATTCTAATCTAATGTTTGATTTACGTGTAAAATAACTAAAACTGACAAATAAGACATCTTATGTTTAGGAATATGTTTATATAACAGGAAACGAAATAAAAGTCGGAAACTAAAATCACCGACTACGAAGCATGTAGGAGTTAGTGATGTAGTCAAAAGTATGATCAAAAAGAAAATGAGTCCTTTAGGTAAGCGAATAAAAATAAAGTTACAAATCATTGACCACTGAGTGATGACCGGTGCCATGTTTTCAAGCCCTTCTTTAATGTCTATCGAACTATATCGACCAATTTGGAGGGTGGGTACTAGTCTATGTGACTCAATAGTGGAAGCAATACGCTGAGATGTTAGGTGATTGAACGTAGTCGACAGGAAGCTCATCAGTAAAGCATAATTGAGGTCTTAAGGGAATTGATGAAATGGAATGTATGACATGAAAATATATTACTCAGATTCACCGTTTTAATTGTTAACGCCTGGCCATACGGATCACGACTGACCCATTTGTAGGACTAAGGTATTTACAACAGATTAATCACTGAGTAGTTACAATACCAACTAGTATGAAACTTATGTCCAGAATTTCCTTCCAGATAAAATTACAGAATATAATATGAATCAGAAAATAGTGTATACTCCCACTAAGCTTGAGTATCAATGAGGATGAATCAGCTGCCACAGTTTTGAGTGAGTTAGAATGTGAAAATAGGAGTAAAAAGATAGGGTGCGTGGTTCGTAAAGGAGATATATCGTTCTTAACAATAGAGAAAATAAATGAATATTATTCACAACTACTTTACATGTAACAATATCAAACAGCAAATATCCAATCAGTAAGGTGATGAATATCAATGGTAGACAATTCTCTTACAGCAAACGGTTTTTTGAAGTTATGAGAGGAAATATGAAAAGATTCCGTTGCTTACCCACATACTCGCTTGACATAGAAGGGAATAAAATACATATCGTTTTGTTTATATATATATATACCAGTTCTAGTATACCAGTCTTCCTAATATTAACTTGTACTCTTACCTACAGTGTATATGTGATTTATTTCATTGTGATATTAATATTTTTAAAAAACTACTCCTTTCCACCAGAGTACAGCCTTATGACGATCTATTTCGGAACAATATTGTTCGCTTATGTGCTTTTCGAAAGCAAAGCCAACTAAAGTAACACGTGTTTTCACTATTTGGATTAAGCATATTGTTGCCATAAATTCACACTGATTTTCTGGACTCCTTCCTGATATTCATTTGAGAATCTTCCTGGTATTGTTGGATATATTCGCTTCTATACTACTGAGCGATTCTATACGAACTATCATGTCCTATCTTGTGAATTTCTCTGTGAACATGTAGATTAAAGGGCTCACAAACGTGCTGCTGATGAAGACTGCAGACAGTATAGTCCAGACGTTCACTTTTATAATAGGATGTTAGAATTGAGGTTTAATTATTTCACCAACGGAACTATAAAATATACTTCCATTCTAATAAATTTTGATGAAAGAGGTGCACAAGTAGTGAACGTTTGAATCTTAATGTTTAGATATAGCACCGCGAATAATATTTGATGCATCATGGGTTTTGCTTTTCGGCTGTAGTGTAACTGTGCATAGTAACACTATTTCGACAAGTCATTCCCACTTAATTGCTTTATCTTAGCTTCAACACCATTATGCAAATCGTACTCGAGATACTTGAAGATTTTTGGTAACTTTGTTAGCAGAGCAATATGTATGTTTTATTATCAGTTACCGTAATAAACAAAATCGCGAAAAGATCTTCATCG
This sequence comes from Schistosoma turkestanicum, assembly GCA_944470395.2. NCBI lineage: Eukaryota > Metazoa > Platyhelminthes > Trematoda > Strigeidida > Schistosomatidae > Schistosoma > Schistosoma turkestanicum. The sequence continues at coordinate 11,032,432 of OX103971.1, forward strand.
AAGCGCTTTTATTTTACTCAATGACACAATCAGCTTCTTCAGTTGCTCGTCTGATGTTTATCAAGAGTAGCTTTCAAAATCCAAAACTATTGTAAGCCAATAGTTTTGTAGTGGCAACTGAGTTGGCTTAATTTTAACTATTATGCGAGGAAAATAGTTAATATCCACTCTTAGTTGGTGAGAAAAGTATTTTGCCGGACTGATGGTTTTGTAATTGGTCTATTTATTACATGAGTGACTTACAGTCACGTAAACTAATGAAAACTAGTCTTACTGTCTTCAAAATACCATTCATTTGTGTCAGTAAACTTGTTTGACTAATATTTTGATTTTCTCAAATACCCCAAGAAGTCTTTATAAGTCGAGCTCCTGCACTAACCTTACCGTCCCATGTTTTATTGTCTTCACAATTTTCAAGTGCCAACTCTAAAAGACCATCTTGCATTTCTCGAACGAGAAGTTGCAGAGAGCTGCTTCTGCTGACTAAAGACTCTAGTCATCATGGACCGGAATCGCAGTAATTGACGTTGAATGCAGAGGTATTAGTGCGATACACCTGAGTTGTAGTCTTCAAAATCTTCCCTGGAGCTCTAGATTTGAGTGAATAGAGCTACTCTTTCAGTGACAGCATCCAACGTTCTACGCAACGCTCATCAAAAATTAGGTGTTTGGTCGTCTGTATTTACTGGACAGACTGGTATACACAGCCTCAAAAAAGTTTGATAACTGTATTTGGAATACTGACATCCCAATGTCTCAAATTTGGGGTTTTCCCTGAAGCCATTCAAAAACTTGTGGTTCTCTTCACTCAAATTTTGAACTTTTCCCAAAACCATAGGATTTCCTTGAAATTTAGGGGAAAGCTCCTAAGTAGGAGAAGTTCCAGGGTTTCTACTCGCATTTCTGCAAAGTCGGGAAAAACATAACCAAAGACGACACAAAGCACACCATAAATGAATACATGTTCAACACATCTGATAGGTTAAAGAGACGAAAGATTCAATCTATAGGGTTGTTTTAATATTACTTTTATTTACAAAAAATAATAAGCTTATCACAAAAAATACAAGCCATATTTCCTCAAAAATGTTTACGAATAATATGAAGATGTACAGAGTTGGACAACACGTTCATACTAGCCAGTAAAGACATTAAAAAATAAAAATGCTCACTTAGTATGACATCGACAGAATGATGCGGGACACTAATTTTAAAGAACTGATCAATAATTAGTGTTATCGATTAGTTTGTTTAAATTGCGCCTATAACTTCGGATTGGAAATTTGCTTTGCAACTTTATTAATACGTTTATCTATCTAGTCAAAAATTACGCAGCAGACAGTGAGACAACACTCAAAATATTGATTGATATCATGTGCTCTATTCTAGAATATCGAACCAAAGCAATATAATTGCCAACACTTTATTAGGTATCTTGGAAATTTCGTCTCACTGGATTGATATGCTGTAACGTCTTCTGTCGGTTCATGTTAATGCTAAGTTAGGAGTTTCAATAATTGCTATACTACAGCCAGACAGATACCAATAGCCAAATATGTGCATGGATAACTCCACTATAGAAATAAATGCGTGGATTTTTAATGCACCTTCAAATGACGGGTCCATACTATATTTCCAGATTAGCTACTAAGTTTTAATCTAACTTAAATCAGTAGAATACGAATTGTAGTAGTTTCACTAAACAGAACGATGAAGTCTTTGATGACAAAAAGCACAATAATTTCTGGCTTGGAAAACATTTGATGACGTCCTGGTTGATTGAGTCATTGTCATATTTTGTATGATTCACAAACAAGCATAACCAATAATTTCCTGATAGCTGCCAAAAACACAACATAGATTATTAATAAGGTTTCTGGTGGGCTTGCCCTCAATTTGAAATGCTCTACGATAGTTCAGGATTCACACTCTCAATGGAATTCTGCTTGCTGTCTTTATGTAGCTGGCACATTTTCCTGAAAGTTTGGGAGTGGAATCAGGGATTCAACTTTTGACTGACTAATTAGGCTAGGTGCACCTGAAAGAATCAGGAAACATTGGACCAACACTATATTTGCTCAGGAGCCCCAGAACCTTGGAACGAAACCATTTCAGATACTGGACACTGTTTCGCTGCTGCGAGGACTCAGACTGTAGTGACGAAGGTACGTGAATGTTCTTTTAGGAAGACCACCACCAGCCTTGATTTGGTGAATCAAGTAGTACCAACGCCATAACAATTACACAAGGCGAGAACGACATACTCGAACTTAGGAGAAAATCTAGTTAGTTCGTCAGATCCCTCTTTGTGATGGAATGCTCGATTTGATATAAAGTCACTCAAAATACATTACACGAAAGTCGGGAACAAACTACACTACTGTATAATAATTATACATAGATGCGAAACATGGCCGGCAAAAGTAGAAGAAATTCGTAGGTTACTAGTCTTCGAAGCATTGTTTGTATATCCTGGAACAACCAAGTAAGAAATGCTATAGTTAGGAAATGAGTGCTAGGTAGGGATGGTAAATCAATGGATGGAGTATTGAAACTTCATTAGTTGAGGTGGTTGGGACATGTGTTACGTATGGCTAACCACCGACTGCCTCGACGAGCTGTTTTGTGGTGTATGAGTAGGTTGGACGAAGGCTAGGGGCGGCCAAACCAAAAAACGGCAGAAATACAAGAAGTCACTGACAAGTGGACTGAGTCATGTTGGTAGAAGTAAGCTACCTGGTTGGGGTCCGCGAGACGAGAGTCACTGATGGTTAGAGACCTTGAACAGCTTGGTTCAAAATCGTTTGCAACGGCGCAGTTGCATTCATTTATTGTATTCTCTCAAATTCTAATCTTCAGAATTCCTCATCGTTACCTTTCTATCTCTAAAGTTATCTCACTGAACTACACTTCTTGAGTAACATCATCGATCCCTGAAATTTCGCATTACTGCTAATTATTCTATCTCCACCAATGAGATTTGAACTGACAGTTACATCTTGGTGCTGATACGGTATGGCAACCTGAACTGATATACTTACGTACGAAGCTCTAAGTTGTAAATGACTGACTGATAATCATTAAGCAAACCCAGTCAGATTTTAAGAGATACTACAAGAATCCGTATCAACACCCATTTTGGCAGTAGAATCTGAGATATTTGAAAATTGACAACCAACTTAACCTCAGTCGGTGTTTGCTGTCATACACTAATGCTGACTTCAGAAATGAAGCCTAGGAAGCAGGATTGAAACTACAGTAGAGTAGATTCCCTACAGCGTATCTTCCAGAGATACTGCATTTGTTGCAAAAAATTGATTTATATGTAGGACTGCAAGCAATAGATAAGATGTTTATACATACGGAATTAGTAACGCTGTTTCGGTTTAATTAGAGCCTTCCCATAACCTGATTCATTAATGCCATGTGGTACGTGTGACGAGCATTCATTTATCTGTAATATCGGTACGTGATGCTTCGTTCCCAATGACTAGCATTTTTATTGAATAGACATCTCAAAATCTGGAAGACTATTCAGGTTCGTGACTTGATTTGCGTTAGGGTATTCTTTGAGTGATACAGTTCCTCGAATGCTGTTATGGATTCAACCCATGAGGAAGTCTGCAGCAATAGACGTAGAGTAGTTTTGAGCTGCTGTCTCATGACGATCAGTTTTACTAGTTTACTTAATATCTAAATACATCCCAACTGTATGACGAAACAAAATGCGAATAGTCACAATATCTATAATCCGATTTAAATGATAAAGGATATAACGTGAGCTTATGAAATCAGAAATACATGATCCTTACTAATGCGAGTGCCACGCATTTGATAAGAACTGAGTACTTTTGTGAAGTTTTCGAAAATACATGGACTTCTCAAAAAACCAGCGAATGTATTTTTTCACAACTTATATAATACCAATTCTATTAGCAACATCCAAGGCATCAAAGTCCGGTGGTAGTTTTACGTATGCTTTTTTAACATTGTTAGGGCAATTGAGCGTATTCACTTTTGCAACTTTTATGTTATAAAGTTCTTGGACAGCGGCTTTGATTGCGGGTTTATTTGCTCGTCGGTCAACAATAAACACCAACGTGTCATTGTCTTCAATTTTCTTCATAGCAGCTTCGGTTGTAACCGGATGCTGAATGATGCGAAAGGCATCCAGTCTAAAGTGAAGTAATTGTAAGAAACACTTACTTGTTTCTTTTGGGGATCAGGAATCTTCTATCCTTGGGACATCGTGGAGGTTTGTATGTTTTTGGTCGTCTAAATCGCGTTGTATACATTACTCTTTTTTTGCCCTTCGTATGGGCACCTAGTGTTACAGCCCGTTGTGCTTTCAACGCCTTCAGAGAACTCGCGGACTCTTAATAATAAAAGCGATATATTACTGAGTTAGTTATTAGACAAAAAAATTTTTATAGGAGGGGATAAACACAAGTGGCAATCAAGAAATACAAATAAACTGACTTTTGCTTCCTGCCTTCACTACTTTGCCACTTTTCACACTTCTCAGTGCCTGAAGTGACTTTGAAGGTTTCTTCGATATCTTGGATACATTTTTAGCAGCTTGGGTTTTCTTTGTCTGATTGCTGCTCTTCACTTTTTTGCTTAAGGGAGACTTCGAATCCATGTGTAACGTGCTTTACTCGTTTGTACCGCCTAACTTAAGGCGCCGAAATGTAAGGATTGCAACTGTCCATTTTCCAATGTCCAAGATATCCAATATCTTTCACACGAACTAAAATAAACCAATCGATTTCTTGGCGTTCGATTCTTTCTCTTTCGGTACGGTTACAGGTATTTGGTAGTGTCCAATGGTTGAGGGTCTAGCCACTCGATTGTCTTATTTTAGTCGGCTGGCAGTTGTTTGCGAGTTTGTATGTCCCGTGATTTGAATGAATACGTTTGTTTCAGGAATTTGGGTTTCTGGATACCAGCAGCTATCACATTAGCAGGCTGTAGATCAGTTGGTTGTTATGTGGCGAGAAATAAAGATAAGATTCTGTAGCTAATAAGAAGAGGATTTCAGAACTAAGTAAATAAATGGATAATTGTGAGAGAGGACCGTAGTGTAAGCAAGGTAAAGGAAACAGAGGCAATGAGCGGAACAGGTTAAGTTACTGATCTGAGGGAATGGCAATAATAACAACTAGCAAGTCTCATGAAGTGCATCAGACACAGCTTATCTACGAAGGCGATGATAATCCGTATGTGAGTAAGTGTTTATCAAGTCTCTTCTTAAAGCTGTTCACTGAGGGCGTTATGGTCACTTCAGCTGGGACAGCATTCCAAGTTGCAACGACTGTTAATGAGAAAAAGTGTGCGCGAACCTGAGTGTTAACTTATTGATGGGCAATTTTTCGAGTGTTGCCTCTAGGGGAGTGGTGGTGATGCATCGGTAAGGTGTTCATGTCGGGATGGTTTTCCGCACTTAATATGTTGTAAGCCATTGCCAGATCACTTCCGATTCTCCTGTTTCTGGGGGGAGGGAATGATTCCATGTGCTCGAGTCTATCTTCTTAGAGTTTGTTCCTAAACCCTATCACCCATTTCGTTTCACGTATCTGCACTCCATCCGTCCATCTCTTTTAAATAGAGGTGGTGCGACGACATTGTAAACTGCAAGGTGTGGGCGCGCGTTTACATTAAACAGCGTTAGAATAATTTATGTGTGGTAGCATCAAGTTGTCTTCGGGTAAACTGAAGAGTTGAATTAGCCTTGTCTGCTTCCCCTTTATATTTCGAACTGCTGTGGAGGCATCGAACCGAGATTGCGTTCTGAGGAGACATTAGGGAGCGGACTTCCATTGAGGATGTAAGTCGTTTGCCTCATGTGGGGCAGAATGTACATTACGTGACACTTCGGCTGGTTTATTCTTAAACCGTTTTTCATTGTCCATTCCTCAGTGGATGTAAGGCCATTTTAAAGCCCAGTTAAACCCTCTTCGCTCCTAGTGGACCTCCTGATCTTTGCATCGTCTGCGTAGATCAATGCCGGCGAGCTTACTATGACCAACAGTTCGTTAATAAACATCAAGAAAAGAAGTGGACCTAAGATGATCGCCTGTGAAACTTCCGACTTGGATACTCGCCAGCTCGCCTGCACTCTATTTGCCTTGGTACGAATCTTTCTATTCTCAAGGTAGTTTCTGAGCCAAGATAGGAGTCTGTCAGTGAAGCCCACTTCCGCAACCTCTGCGATCAAGCATGTGTACGGTACTGTGTCGAAGGCTTTTTTAAATATGAGAAATATTATGTGCACCAGTATTTTTCTGTCCAAACAGGATGTCCAACTGTCCCATGCTATTAGAAGATTGGATGCGCACGATCTGCCTTTCCGTTACCCGTGTTCAGCTTCATGTGCTCCCTCATCTGTTAGTTCACCAGCTCTCCCATTATCATCGATAGTATTGGTAGTAATGCGACTAGTTTCTAACAGGCTGAGTCCTTCCTATCTCCTCCTTTCAAGATTGGGGAGACAGTATCTTGTTTCCACTAGGCATCGAGTTGGTGTGACTCTACTGATTGCCTCAACAGGTCGCATATTGGTGAACTGAGGGCTTTTGCACATTGTTTCAAGACTACGGGGCGAATATTGTCACAACCTGATAAATTTCCTGGGCTTAAGTGTTTTAATTTTCTAAGTACAAAGTCAGAAGGAATACCGGTATTTCCTAAACCATCAGCTGGCACGGGGTTCGCGTAGTACTATGAACATGTGGATGCCTGGTTTAACTGATCGGTGAAGTTTGTGTTGAAGATCTCAGCCATCTCTAGGTTGGTGAGGTCTTCCCCATTTGGACCTTTAATAGAAAACACTCCCTGATTCGTAGGTTTCATTTTAGTCGTGAACCTTAACAGATGCTTAGGTCTTGCCTGAATTTTGGCAGCTAGTTTCATCTGAAAGCGTCTCCTATCACTTCGAACTTTGATATTGTATCTGTTTCTCAACGCCAAGTAAGTACTACGATCGGAATCCTTCAAGGAGACCTTGCACGTGTGCTAGGCCTGTAGTAAGCGTTCAGTGCCACGGCTAACCCATGTTTTTCTACTTCCAGGTGTGTGGTGTATCTGAGGTATATTTTTTTGGGACAGCTTTTTGGATGATATCTCTCACTGTTTGCCAGTGATCATCTACTGTTAGCCTCCACTATTACCATGGCAGGTAGAAGGTTCTCTCTTATACGCGTGTAATTTGCCCCAGTGTAGCAAAGATAGGGCTCGTTTTCGTCCAGTGTGAGTTTTTCGTTTATGGCCAGGTTAAACAAGACTGTGCCATGGTCACTACTTCCTATTGGTGTATGGACTTGAACATCCTCGATCAGGAGCTGATCATCTGTTAACAGATAATCCAGGTTTGAGGACTTCCCTTCCTTAGTCCATCTAGTGGCACTGCATACGTGCTCATTCAGCCCAGAGCTTCGAATGGCTGCGCCAAGTCGTCTTTGAAACCAACAAGTGGAGGTTGTGCCCTGATTGCTGAGGTGTAGAGATGGTGTGTTGAAATCTCCAGCTAAGAGTATTTGATCAAACACCAGGAGTGGCAGTTGCAGTACTGCTTCAGTAGGTTTATCTTTCTGGGCCTTGGTACTTGAGGGAGGACGATAAGTTCCTGTATTAAGTATTTCGAGTCATTTATGTGGAAACAACGCCAACATGATTCTGTCAACTCAGTTAGTTGGGTGTCGTATAGCCGCTCCGTTTTTAAGTGCATGTTTATATATATAGCAACTCCGCCTCCTAATTAGTGTACCATACAGCTTCTTGAGAGTGTCATGCGTTGCAAGCCCACTTCGTCGTTTGGCATTTCAGGGGATAGCCATGTTTCACTTAAGATTATGATCTTTAGGTCAACCCGAGAGCACATATTCATGATTTCTGAGAGCTTACCCCTTAGTCCTCTTACGTTGCTTTAGAGGCACTTGATGTTTCGTCTCAGCACCTGGAACATCTCTGCAGCAACAGCCGTCGTCGGATTTTCAAACAAAGTTGGTCAGTTATTTCTGTGGGAACTGGCCTTCGAAGGTTTTTTGCATGTGTCGCGCGTTCATTTGGCGAGATCACTATCTTGATATTTTGTGCCAGGTGTTGTTGATCGATGTCAAATGTCAACTCCGTGCCTTTGTTATGGCTTCCCCCTGTTGTCTCATAGATCCAGGCTGGCTTTCGCAACACCTGTGGCCAGAGAGGTCTTTCTTTGGGCTATTCCTTTAGGCGCCTAAGTTAGGTCTTTCCAATTCCTGAATTCCACTTGGTAACTTAATATATGTGAGGTGTGATGGGCGAGACAACCTAGAGATGCAAATGACGATTGTGGTTTGAAGACTCAGGCTACGCGATAGCCACTGCCACTGTTGCAGGTCATGTACGTGAGCTTCGTCCAGGCTACCACTATCCAGTTTGGGCACTCTGTGAACTACCATGCTGGTCTGCTCTTGTGTTCCAGGTTTTGTGCCGGCTGCTGCTCGTACTGACCACGTCTTATCGTAACTGATGCGGGTCGGGGAGGACAAGTTCATCGACGGTCTTTTGGATGAGGAGTATGGCTTCGGCAAGTTTTGCCAAGTCTGATGTTACCCTCATTGAGGAGGTTTCCCTTTCGAGATATTCTGACTTTTGAAAAGGCGGCATATTTTTCCGGGGTATGGAACATTTCGAGGATTGCGCAATACTTATCCCATTGTTCTTTATCGAAGGTGGCCCTGCCTTCTAGTAGGCTAACCTCTGACGTTGAAGCATAAGATAAAATTGGTAAATTTAGTCCAACATCCCTGCCGCTAATTGGTAGCCTTTTGTGAGTTGAGGCGTTACCGTTCCGCTCCTTCACATTCACTCATTGTTCCGTATTGTTAACAGGAATTAAAAACAACCGGCAGTTTCTTCACCGTGTTGATTTAGGTTTGGGCTGCTTTAGTCGCCTGTTTCACTGGTTTAGTGCAGGGTAAATTGAATTTATCCCTTGGGACTTTTGAGCTGAATTTGGGTGGTGCCTGTGGCTTCACCAGTACCTCTGACACGCTGCAGCGTGGACAGGTATACCAGAACCTCGTAATAGGTGACTGAACACTAACCCTTAGTACTCTTTAGGTTCTGTAGTATCGCAGTGACACTGGACCGATTTACTACAGAAATTGCGTTCAAAAGCGGATGAAATTGATCGGGTAATGCAGTCATTCTTGTATGATTTCCGGACGACAGACTGCGTGGACTGAACTTTAGGACTCCTTTTTCTCCCATTCTTATGCTGCCTACTGGTACTTTTAGTAGCACGATTCTGAGAAGTGTCGTTTTAGTCTCTCTGTGGTAGACCCAATGGCGGTTTTTCGATCGATTGATCCGAATTATGAGCACTACTAAGAGGAATGCTGTTGAATTACGGTTTGAGTTTTTCACAACCCTGTCGTTCGAGACTTGAATTTTTGACTCACTATTAATCTCGTAATTTATACCTCTACAGGTTTTCCTAGTTGTTGTATTGTAAGAAGAGATTTAGAGGTGAGAAACGAAAGAAGAAAATAGGCGAAATAGGAGTTTTGGAAGGAGGAATTCGGTAGTGTTGTGGCGTTAGACTTTCGTTATCTTCGATTTCCCTCAGACCTCAGTCTTGATTATCGCTACTAGAGAACACGAGTCGTTGCCACAAGCTTTCTAATATTCAAATTATTTAATGATCGATACAAATATCGGATTAAATTCAAGCATGTATGGACGATATTGCTATCGAATTATTCAAAATGTTAATCGATACAGCTAGTCAAATAACTATATGTGTAGGTGGCAAGTAATGCCCAAATGTACATGCGCATACAAGCTCAACAATGATAAAAGTACAAGATATATGTGAGGTGCTACAATAGCTCGCTCCCAGCAAACAAATATGCAAGTGTCTGTTTTCGAAAAAAATCATTCGAAAATATCAAAATTTTGCTAAAGATAAGGTCATCTTGTTTGCGTAAGTTTGAGTTCGTATGTGTTTGTGAGCTTGAATAATAACAAAAAATCAAAAATCGAAATACACAAAAATTTTCGACGTACAAATGCGAAGCGAAGAAAAAAATATATTCGAAACGTTGAAAGAACTTATCTATTCAAAATCGTAGCTATATATCTTTCCGGCCACCTCACCCTTGGTCCATATCTAGTCGTTCATGGACTTTCTTCACTTTTCTGCGTTGATGTCGCTGATGGTTGTAACTCGCATTTCGGTGATTCGATGGCTTACGAAGGATTTGTAGTTATCAGCTGTATCTAACTTTCAACAAAAGCTGGTTTGACTCGGTCGACGCTAACTACATCCGTTTTTGGAGCTTTACCATTTGTAATAGTTTTATCGTTTCTTTTAATTACTCTAAATGGACCATCGTAGGTCGGTTGTAAGGGACGTGGAACATTATCTCTTCTGATAAATACATAGGAACTGTCGTTCAGTTGTTTTGGAATATACACCCGATGTTGATCTTTCTTCGGAAGCGTTATTCTAAGATCATGTGTTCTTTTAGACGATTTACGTAGTTGGCTATATCAGTTGGAACACTTTTACTTACGGTGAAAAACTCTCCCGGTAGACGTAAAGTAGTTCCATGAACTAACTCTGCAGGGCAACATCCAATATCTTGTTTAATTGTCGATCTTAAACACAACATGACTACTGGAAGCCTGCTGACCCAATCATTATTGCTGATAACAGCTGTGAGAGATGCTTTCAGTTGTCGGTGTAATCTCTCTACCATACCATTCGCCATCGGATGGTAAAATGTCGTGCGTATACGTTTAATGCCGAGAAGTTCTGTAAAATGTTGGAAGAGGCGACTTTTGAATTGGGCTCCTCTATCGGTTGTAATATTAGCAGGCACTCCATAATATGAGATCCAATGTTAAACTAAGGTTTTGGCTATGGTCTCTGCTGAAACATCTTTGATGGGCACTGCTACAGGCTATCGCGTGAATCTGTCGATGCAGGTAGAAATATAACTGAAGCCATTTGAAATTGGCAGTGGTCCCACAATATCGATATGTACATGCTCAAAGCGGCTGTCTGGATGATGGAAAGGACCTACTGTGGATCTTGTGTGACAATGAACTTTAACTTTCTGGCATTTTATGTATGCCTGCGTCCAGTTACGAACATCTCGGTTCACACTTGGCCATACAAAACGCTCGCTGATCAGACTGATCGTGGTCTTAATTCCAGGATGTGAAATATTATGCATAGTTTCGAAAACTTTTCGTCTAAACGGCTTCGGAATCAACGGTCATGGTCAGTCTGTAAAAATATCACACATTAGGTTTACCTTGCCGAATGGAGTTTCTCGGAGTACTAAAGGAGTTGTACTGGATGATCTTAGCCTGCTTAGCTCAACATCCAGATTTTGCAACACTGCGAGTTTGTGATAATCAATGTCAGATTGGATGAGAGCATTGATCATCGTTCTTGATAACGCATCTGCTACTTCGTTATTATGACCTTTAATATATTGTATGCTAGACGTAAATTGGGAAATAAATTCCATTTGTCGAATTTCCCTCGGCGAGAAGTTGTCGTATTTGGCAATTAATGCTTTCGTGAGGGGTTTATGATCTGTGTATACTGTGAAAATGGTGTCCTCAAGCATATATCGAAAGTGCTTTATTGCCAAATAAATTGCTAGCAGTTTTCTTCCGAACGTACTGTATCTCGCTTGCGTGGGACTTCATATTTTAGAAAAGAATGAAATCGGTTCCCATGTGTCGTTTACAAACTGCTGTAACACGGCTCCAACAGCGATTTTTGACGCGTCAGTCATGGCAGCTAATGGAGCTTCGTTTTTTCGTCGTACTAACATTGTCTTCTCATTTAGCACGCGTTTAGCGTTCTCGAACGCCTGTATGGCGTCTGCTGACAAGTGAATTTTTCGAGCACGTCCTCGCAAAGCGTCTGCTAACGGCTGCAATATTGTTGCGCAATTTGAAATGAATCGTCTATAGTAGTTAACTGGCTCGAGGAATCGTCGTAATTTCCTTTGTGATTTGGTCGACGGATAATCACGAATAGCTGCAACTTCTGATGGAACTGGTGTGATACCTTGAGAATATATTGTGTCCTAGAAATTGCAGTGATTTCTTTCCAAATTTGCATTTTTCAACATTAATGGCGATACCGTGTTCTTGTAGTTTATTGAGGAACCGTCTTGGTTGTTGTATATGTTCGTCCGGTGTAACACTAGCGACAAGTATGTCGTCGATGTATACATATAGGCCTGACAAACCTATAACGATCTGGTCGATGAATCTCTGGAAGTTTTGAGCTGCATTTGTTAATCCGAATGGCATTCTCAAAAATTCGAATAATCCGAGTGGAGTGATTACGGCCGGGTTTGGTATATCCTCCTGCGCCACGGGGATATGATAATAAGATCTAACAAGGTCATTCTTCGAAAAGATAGTGGCACCTTCCATGTCATTAATAATGTCATGGATAAGTGGCATTGGATATCTATCAGCAAAAGTTTGTTTATTAAGAGCTCTATAAACTCCACCTGGTCTGTACTGTCCATTCTTTCTCTGCACCATATGCAGAGGAGATGCCCAGGGACTACTCGATGACCAT
>OX103971.1:11045527-11101851 GCA_944470395.2 Schistosoma turkestanicum
CACCAAACATGAGACAATCGTGTGACGATGCATAGTGACCTCGGCGGGCGCCGTGGATGACAGTTGCCTTCAATGTCAACCTTCAAACTTTTTACACACGGGGGGGGGGGGGGGAAGGCCAACCGTTAGTGACATATTTCATCGTCATCTTGATGATGGGGTCGTTTCTAGAAGCATTTTGTATGTCTGTTGTAGACACCGGTAATGCGCGAACTGCGGTTGTCAGATAACATTCTGCGTGGTTCTTCGTATACGCTTCTGGGTCATGTCGTTGTGATACCAGGTTGCATATGGTATTTAGCGGGACATCAGCCAATTTTAGCTGGTCGAACCAATCTAAACCAAGTAAATTTAGATCAGCTGGCGTTATATAGCATACCCCAGTAAACGACGAATCTCGAAAAGCAACTTTACATTCCAATTGTCCTAACAGACGAAGATAATTACCACATGCTGTACGCGGCTTTTGTGTTGTGTGCTGCAGGCTTGGGCTGCCCAACTTGGTCCAATTTTTGCGTGAGAGGATAGTGACATCAGATGCAGTATCTATTTGCATTCTACACAAATAACCGTTAATATTAAGAGTAATAAATTTCCTCTCACCTGGTGATGAACTTTGGCAGGAAGATATTAGGCTCAATGCATTGGTACTGGATCTAGGAACAGGCTTCTTAGCACTTCTGGATCGCTTTGGCTTTTTCTGTAGGCAAAAGCCATCTTTATGACCGATGACTTTACACTTCCTGCATCTATGCTGCCTAAATGGGCAGTTCCGTACATAGTGCCATGAACCGCAGTGCCAGCAAGCAGAAGGTGGATTCATTTTGGGTTTTTGGGCCGAATTGGAGCGGGGTGAACTGGGTGTAGCATGGGCAGACTTATAATGATTAGGTGGCTGCTGTACCGAATGAATTTCAGATCGGCTTGAGCTACCACTCTGAACTATAGTCGAGTCTCGTTGTAGGTCAGTGAGACGTTGGTACTCATGAGCCATATCATTAAGTGTAAGCTTTGGATCTTGCTCCAACCGACTTAGTAGCCTTGTTTTAATGTCACTGAACTTACTCGACTGGAGGCTGCAGATGAGAATGAGGGCTTTGAACTGGTCTTCCGACAAAGATTTCAACCGAAAGCGTTCGCATTCACGGTTGACGATGCCCACGTGCGTAAGAAAATCATCATCTTCGTTCATAATAAGCTTCAAACATCGATAACGAGTATTAAATAGTGACGAGTTGTCTCCAAAGTGTTGGCTTAAAGTCTGAACAGTCTCAGAAAACGAACAATCTCGTGGGTTCAAATTCATTTGTTTCATTAACAGCTCCAACATACGTTCCTGGAACTGTTCATATCGTTTACCTTGACGTTCCAGTAAAGATTCTAACTGTTCAAGGTTAATTGACATTGTGACTTGTGAGCCCCGTCGCCACTGATATGTTTTGTGGATATGGTTTTTACCCCGTCGCCACTGATATGTTCGGCACTTAGTATGCTGGAGGCTATTACGAGTTTACCTTAGTCGATAAACGCGAACGATACTTCTACCAGCTTCCAGGAAGGCTACCTTGAATCCAGAATCGAAATAGAAGACTTTGTAGGCGTAGAAAGTATATTCTACAAACACCCAGCAATCCAGTACAATCAAGCACACAACTCTCGTTTATTTATACAACATAACAACGTCCTTGAGACAGTTAAGAAAATAGCATACTAAAATACACTGTAGCCAATCACAGCCATTGATTTTGCTGGTGGGAATTGAAATCTCAAGGTCATTTGATCAGCCCCTGCTGCGAAACGTAAAAACCAAAATACGGCATTATCATGCGAATTTTGGGGATCTAACATCCCCAATTTGTTTAAGAGCGATTTATATGGATCGTTATTGTCTCTTGATACTACTAAATTCATAGATTCGTGGTCAGTGATTATTCCTCTTATCACCACTGTACGGTCTTTGTTCAACAGTTCGTTTCGTCGAGAATCTTAATTCGAAATTCTTTAAGAAATCAATACCGATTAAAGGTACTGATACATCTGCGATAACAAACTCCTGTCGAAGCGAAAGTTATTTTTCGCTTTCTGTATGTTTTTATGACGGATTTGTTTGCTGCCTGTAGTGTTAGTGCCGTATTAATATTTCGTCGTTCATTACTCGCTGGTTGCACGACACTTATTTCAACTCCTGTATCTACTAAAAATTGGGCACCTGTTATTCTGTCCTGAATGTAAAATAGAAGACTGGTTTTTGGTGTTGCGCCAGTTGTCGCAGCCGTTACCGGCAACCGGGGGGACCGTTTCCCTGTTGTATTATTTTGAACCCGCATGGCGGTCTGCACTTTCTAGCTTGTTTGCCGTAAGTCTGGTGATAACAGCATAACATAGATGCTGAACGTGCGTGAGAGCTTGATTGAGAGTTGTCACGAGACCTACTTTGTGGTCGTCTTTTTGGTCTCCCTCTGAGATTTAGCTTGGAAAAGTTTTGAGATAAATGGCGAATCTCTTCTTTTAAATCTTCGATTTCAGTTTTAACTGAGGTATGATGTATCTGTGGACTTGATGTTTCCATTCTTTCGTAGATCTTATCAGCTATTTCCGCGATATGATCTATGTCTACTTCTCTATCTTCAATTGCTAGGATTTGCTGAATAATTTGCGGGAGTCCTCGGAGCCACAATCAATAAAACATGTAATTATCCATCTTTCTGTCGCCTGTTATGCTCCTCATGTAATTGTTTAGTTGTGACGGAGTCTTGTCACCAAGTTCTACTCGATTGAGGAGTTGGTGTAGTGCTTGTTGGTCGGTCAGCGAGACGGCCTTTATGAAAGCAGCTTTTAATTCTTCGTATGGCATATCTGGGTCCGATTTAACTAAAACATCGCGAACTCTTTCAGCTACTTCGTCCGGCAGCAGTGCACATGCGTAGCCGAATTTATCACGTTGTAAAATAATACGAATAACTAAGAGGTAATTTTAGGCCTAATAAACCAAAGGTGTGGGTCGCTGACTTGAAAAAAAGGAAAAGATAGATTATGGAACTTGACAGAAGCTACTTGTGACAGACATGGTGCACAGTTATTTGAGGCCATTCTTAAGGATTTTCGACTCTTGCAGTTCACTCCGGCAGTAACAGTGTGGGTTTATACGCGTTCACGCAGTCAGGCACCAAAAACACGATAATTCTGAGAAAAAACGGTTCAAAACCACATTACATATTCGAGTTCCCAATCACCATGATAGGTTCCATTTCTGGAAGAATACATGCTTCCAGTCAGTTACTACTAAAGTATCAAATCCAAATATGGCTGTAGCCATATTAAACATCAAATTTAAACAGCATATGTACATTTCAGAAGGAAACATAAAAACTTCAATATAAGTACAAGATATAGAAATAATAACAATATACAATGATAAATTCTCAAATGGAATCAAATAAAGTACCAAAATATGAAACAGAAGAGTCAGTCATATCATAACACAAATATATATACATGGAGGGATTTTCCAAAAATAAAACCTTTAAAATAGATTCAACACCGGCCCGCAAAATCCCTCCATGCAAATCAAGCCCTTCTGACACTACAATTTAGGGTTCACTCCCATCCCCTAATGCACACCGGAAGAACGAGTAGGACTTACAGCAGTACGCCTACCCGCCCTCCAACATGGATATGACCTATCAAACTAACTGTTTTCCTGTACGTTCCCATCAGGTTCTTGATTCCCCTATCTATCGTAGCATGACCTAACGGTAGTATAAACTTCATCCAATTAACCCACATGAATATGTATAACACGTCGCAGGGCTGGTCATATCCTATTCGGCATTTACATCCCACATCATGGGGATGAGTCGTCAATCCACCACCACTTGCTCCGAACGGCAGATACGATGAAGTCAGTGATGCTGACTTATCAACAGAAGTTCCTGACCCATAGATAATATGCAACGGTGAAATCTCCTCGTCTCCCGAAGACTCTAAATCGCATAACATAGGACAATATTTAACTCTCCATCTCCTGGTACAGTGGATGTTTGATCAGCATTCGTCATCGTCGACAACTCATTTGTCACATCAGTGACATCCAGATTGTTATCATCGTCATCATGATTCCGTTCTGTCAGACAAGTGGCGTCGTTTCTGGCTACACTAGCATCCGTAGGGTGAAACTCTTCCATTGTTCTACAACTCATCTCGCTACATCAAAAAACAGTATTAGTGTCACAATTCGAAACCGATAAACTCACTTGTTGTTCTTCATGTTCCTTTTCAGAGACACAAGACATATGCACATCAATAGCATCGTTGTCATGCAACACTGTAGACTGGCTGTTACCATCAAACACTTTTTTCTCATTGTCACTCGACTGACAGTCAACCGCGGTAGGAACAGTTACAGTTGCACAACCTTGTGCATCTTCAATCAACTTAACATTTGCGGCAGGGTTCGATGACAACAAAACACTAGAAGGTTCATTCGATGAAGTAGATCGACTAGTCACTATAGATGGATTGTTCACACTTTCTGTCTCTTTACTACCGCTGCCACTAGTACGATTCTGATGACTACCATCTTCATTGCTAGTCAAAGCATCCGAAAGAGAACGAAGTTTACTTACTTACTTTACTTACTTAAGCCTGTTACCCCCAATGGAGCATAGACCGCTCACCAGTTTTCTCCAACCAACTCTGTCCTGGGCTTCCCTCTCCAATTCTGTCCAATGTTTGTTCATTCCTCTTATATCTTTCTCTATTTCTCGGCGTAAAGTGTTCCTTGGCCTTCCTCTTTTCCTTTTTCCTTGAGGGTTCCATGTGAGGGCTTGTCTCGTGACGCAGTTAGGTGCTTTCCGCAATGTGTGTCCTATCCACTTCCACCGCTTCTTCCTGATTTCCTCCTCCACTGCAATCTGGTTTGTTCTCTCCCACAGTTCCTTGTTGCTGATGGTGTCTGGCCAACGAATACGAAGTATTTTGTGTAGACAACTGTTAATAAATACTTGTATCCTCTGGATGATGCCTTTCGTAGTTCTCCATGTTTCGGCTCCATTAAGTAGAACTGTCTTGACATTTGTATTGAAAATCCTGATTTTGGTTTTGTTTGAAAGTTGTTTGGAGTTCCAGATATTTTTCAATTGTAGAAATGCAACCCTCGCTTTGCCTATCCGCGCCCTCACATCTGCATCCGATCCACCTTTTTCGTCGATGATGCTGCCCAGATATGTAAAGTTGTTAACGTCCTCGAAAGCATCTCCATCAAGAGTGATTTGGTTGGTGCATGTTGTGTTGCATCGGAGAATTTCGCTTTTTCCTTTATGTATGTTGGGACCTACTGCTGCAGAGGCTGCTGCTACACTCGTCGTCTTCTCTTGCATTTGTTGTTGAGTGTGCGATAGAAGAGCCAGGTCATCTGCGAAGTCCAGATCGTCCAGCTGTGTACTAACTGTCCAGTTGATACCGTGCTTCCCTCCAGATGTTGACGTCTTCATAATCCAGTCGATCACCAGGAGAAAGAGAAAGGGTGAGAGTAAGCAACCTTGCCTGACATCGGTCTTCACCTCAAACGAGTTTGTCAGCTGACCCCCGTGCACGATTTTGCAGTTGAATCCATCATAAGAATTCCGTATGATGTTGACTATTTTCTCAGGCACACCGTAGTGTCGAAGAAGCCTCCACAGTGATTTCCTATCCACGCTATCGAATGCTTTCTCGTAGTCGATGAAGTTGATGTAGAGTGGTGAGTTCCATTCAATTGATTGTTCCACAATGATCCGTAATGTAGCAATTTGGTCAGTAAACGATCGATCCTTACGAAATCCGGCCTGTTGATCTCGAAGTCGGGCGTCTACGAAGTCCTTCATTCTGTTTAACAATACCCTGTTGAAGACTTTGCCTGGTATTGAAAGAAGAGTGATGCCTCTGTAGTTCTCACACTTGCTGAGATCGCCTTTCTTTGGTATTTTGATCAGGTATCCTTCTTTCCAATCTGATGGTACTTGTTCCTCATCCCAAATCTTCTTGAAGAGGATGTGAAATGTTTTCGCAGTTGCTTCTACATCTGCTTTCATTGCCTCTGCTGGAATGTTGTCTGGTCTCGCTGCTTTGCCGCTCTTGATTTGTCTGATGGCTATACTGATCTGCTCAATCGTAGCTGCGCCAATATTAATTGGGAGGTCCTTGGATGCTGCTTCGATTTTGGGTGGGTTCAGTGGAGCTGGTCGATTCAGAAGTTCCTTAAAGTGCTCTACCCACCTATTTCGCTGTTCGTCAGTGTTGCTGATTACTTTGCCTTCCTTGCTTTTCACTGGTCGTTCTGGTTTACGATGGTTTCCAGCGAGCTTCTTTGTTGTACCGTACAATTGTCTCATGTTTCCTTCTCTTGCAGCCTTTTCCGCCGTCATTGCTAGATCTTCCACATATTTTCGTATGTCAGCTCTGATGCTCTTCTTCACTTCCCTGTTTGCTTCTGTGTATGAAGCTTGTGCCTTAACTTTCTCCGCTCTTGTTCGGCTGACATTGATTGCTGCCTTCTTGTTCCTCCTTTCTTGAATTTTTTTCAAGAGTACCAACAGAGATCCATTCCTTGTGATGGTGCTTCATGCGACCAAGGACCTCCTGATATGTTGAAGTGATTGCCTCCTTAATGCCTTTCCAATTGTTCTCCAATGTTGCTTCCTCTCCATTGAGTAGATCCTGAAAGGCCTGGAACCTATTGGTGAGGGCTATCCTGAATTCGTTGAGCTTTAGAGTATCCCAAAGAAAGGCCGTATCAAACTTTTTTGATGTTGTGTCCGCCCCGTCATCCAGTGTTTCTTGAGTTTCAGTTTCATTTTGGCGACCATCAAGTAGCGATCTGAGGCTCTATCGCCTCCTCTCTTGGTTCTCACATCCTCCATAGTCCTTCTGAACTTTTTGTTGATACAGATACAGATATGGTCGATTTGGTTTTGAGTAGTGTAATCCGGTGAAACCCATGTGGCTTTGTGAATGCGTTTGTGCGGGAATATTGTGCCACCGATGACCAGTTTGTTGAAGGCATATAGGTTTGCAAATCTCTCACCGTTTTCGTTTCTTTCTCCTAGTCCATGTCGTCCCATAATGTCTTCATATCCAGTGTTGTCCATGCCAAAACCTTGGCATTTACGTTTCCCATCAGAATCGTCAAATCCTTTGATGAGCATCTGTCGACCATTGGCTGCAGCCTTTCGTAGAATTGATCTTTAACGTCGTCATTGTAGTCGTTAGTAGGTGCATAGCATTGGATGACGTTCATTGTAATGTCCTCTTTCTTTGTTTTGAAGGATGCTTTGATGATCCTAGGTCCATGAGATTCCCATCCTATCAGTGCCTTTTGTGCATGTTTGGACAGCATCAGTGCAACTCCTTGTGTATGTGAAGCATTTTCCTCTTCATGACCAGAGTATAACAGCAGTTCCCCTGAAGCTAGTCTCAGTTGTCCTACCTGTGTCCAATGCGTTTCACTGATGCTGAGCACCTCGAGGTTGTATCTTTTCATTTCTGCCGCAACTTGAAATAGTCTTCCAGTCTCCCACAATGTACGAACGTTCCATGTACCTAAAAAAATGGTTGCTCTGGTTGTCAGAAGAGGCATCGGCGGGTAATGGTGATCAAGGGAATTCGAAAGACACTCATCTACGTCGAAGTGTGCGTACATTACGCTCACATACTGCTACCCAAAGTAAGAAGCAGGAGAAACGGCATGATGCTACTATTATTAAGAAGCGTAAACTTCGTTCTCTTTCGGATGCTTTGACTAGCAATGAAGATGGTAGTCATCAGAATCGTACTAGTGGCAGCGGTAGTAAAGAGACAGAAAGTGTGAACAATCCATCTATAGTGACTAGTCGATCTACTTCATCGAATGAACCTTCTAGTGTTTTGTTGTCATCGAACCCTGCCGCAAATGTTAAGTTGATTGAAGATGCACAAGGTTGTGCAACTGTAACTGTTCCTACCGCGGTTGACTGTCAGTCGAGTGACAATGAGAAAAAAGTGTTTGATGGTAACAGCCAGTCTACAGTGTTGCATGACAACGATGCTATTGATGTGCATATGTCTTGTGTCTCTGAAAAGGAACATGAAGAACAACAAGTGAGTTTATCGGTTTCGAATTGTGACACTAATACTGTTTTTTGATGTAGCGAGATGAGTTGTAGAACAATGGAAGAGTTTCACCCTACGGATGCTAGTGTAGCCAGAAACGACGCCACTTGTCTGACAGAACGGAATCATGATGACGATGATAACAATCTGGATGTCACTGATGTGACAAATGAGTTGTCGACGATGACGAATGCTGATCAAACATCCACTGTACCAGGAGATGGAGAGTTAAATATTGTCCTATGTTATGCGATTTAGAGTCTTCGGGAGACGAGGAGATTTCACCGTTGCATATTATCTATGGGTCAGGAACTTCTGTTGATAAGTCAGCATCACTGACTTCATCGTATCTGCCGTTCGGAGCAAGTGGTGGTGGATTGACGACTCATCCCCATGATGTGGGATGTAAATGCCGAATAGGATATGACCAGCCCTGCGACGTGTTATACATATTCATGTGGGTTAATTGGATGAAGTTTATACTACCGTTAGGTCATGCTACGATAGATAGGGGAATCAAGAACCTGATGGGAACGTACAGGAAAACAGTTAGTTTGATAGGTCATATCCATGTTGGAGGGCGGGTAGGCGTACTGCTGTAAGTCCTACTCGTTCTTCCGGTGTGCATTAGGGGATGGGAGTGAACCCTAAATTGTAGTGTCAGAAGGGCTTGATTTGCATGGAGGGATTTTGCGGGCCGGTGTTGAATCTATTTTAAAGGTTTTATTTTTGGAAAATCCCTCCATGTATATATATTTGTGTTATGATATGACTGACTCTTCTGTTTCATATTTTGGTACTTTATTTGATTCCATTTGAGAATTTATCATTGTATATTGTTATTATTTCTATATCTTGTACTTATATTGAAGTTTTTATGTTTCCTTCTGAAATGTACATATGCTGTTTAAATTTGATGTTTAATATGGCTACAGCCATATTTGGATTTGATACTTTAGTAGTAACTGACTGGAAGCATGTATTCTTCCAGAAATGGAACCTATCATGGTGATTGGGAACTCGAAGGTGTAATTGTATGAATTTCCCTTTTGTGATTAAATACAGAACCGTTTTCTCCTGGAATTATAGTTTTTGGACTTGTACTGGGCGGCACGCGTATGAACCTACACCTTTCGTGTTTGGAGCGAACTGCAAGAGTAAATTTTCACTTTACAATTAATTCCCAAGTGTACATGCGCATACAAACTCAACAATGATAAATGTACAAGATATATGTGAGGTGCTACAGTGTATAAATATAACTACGAAATAATAGAACCTGAAAGTACTTCAAAATTACAACTTTATCTTTAAACGTATAGTAAGCAACTTCGCGTGGATCCAGCATCTTGTCTAAAAAATCTGTGATTGCGAGTGAGTGAATGTGTGTGCACTGCCAAAGAAGCTAGGAAGAGAGCAGTTGATGGAGTCAGCCAAACATACCGCACAGTGATTTCGACTTGGAATGATTCCCTATCCTACTTTGTAAGATAACGCCAACTACTAACAATAGCTAATGTAGCTAGTAACATTCCAGGGTAATTAAAATGACTTTCTACGCCGTTATTGTGACAGTTTCATTATCTAGTCGACCAGTGACATCCGTTCGAACTAAAGCTAGATTAATTTGATCTGCCAGTTCAATCCGTATTTAAAAATTCATCTAATGATACAATTAGTTATACCACTGAACAACAAAACGCATGAGTAAATGACCATATTCAAGTTGATTGGTGAGAGCTAGAAGAAGACATTACGCAGCTTCATAATGTCACGAATCTGTCGACAGTGATCGTATGAAAAAAAAAACTCGCCATCGTGGGGCCCTTTTGTGCTTGGTTTTATGTTTTTTCACTTTCATATATTTTTGTTTGCAAAACTTTTCCTTATGTGCATTTTTGTTTAAACAACACCTTGTTCTACCCCTACATATAAGGCTACTCAATCGACACTTTCAATCGCATATTCCTTCGAGTTTTTGTTTCCACACTAGGACTGTTATCAGTAGTGTAATTTCATTTTTGGTTTCTGAAACGTTATGTCTGATCATGTGATCTGAACAGACTAGATATTTTAGTTAATGAATTTGAGTACTGACAGTTGCCTTCCTCATTCTGCCTTTTTAGTTGTCACTCTTCTAATTTTCATCTTATTGTCAGAGTACAGAGTAGCCAACGGTAAATTTTTACGGACCAACAAAAAACAGGATTTTGAAATAAAAATATTATAGTTAGAATCTGCATTTATTTATTTCACTATTTTATGTAGATATTTCATTCCCTATCTTCCTCTGCTGAATGGTGAATTTTGTGTCAGTTCACTCTGGACGTTGAACCATTTGAAGAACATCGTCAAATTCAGAGATGACTAACTCCAGCGGCAGATGACGCGCCAGATATTTGGTCTCGTACTTCTATAACGTGTTATGATTAGTATGTTTATCCAATCTTGTCATGTCTGTTTTAGGAAGCCATCAAAGTAGTCATAGTGCGTGAATTCTATGAGAAAATGGTCCACATTGGGCATTAACTGGGGGTTAGACTTTAACGAAATCTAGGTCGCACAATTCCCGTTCCGATCGAACAGACGCCAATCACCCAAACAAATCACCTACGTAGATAATTGTTATATCCTCACTCCAATCAATACTGAAGATGACCTTTAAGTAACTAATATACAGCAAGAACAAGAACAATTTACCACTTAGTGCTCGAACGACGGCCCAGTTATAACCTACTCTAATCGAAAGAGAGGAATAAAAACCAGTGACTTCCAGCGCAAGATTTTTCGTTATCGCATTTCAGAAATTGTTTTCTAGACACACAGAAACAAACCGCATCCCATCAATGAATGGAAATTAACAGCTATACATGAGTGGACCGAAAAGTGGCTGTAAGTAGGATGGTTGTAAATGTTAAACTGTTGGCAAAGTAGGAGCAATAATAATTCGTGGATTAACAGAGAGCCTGTGATAAAAATGATATTTATATATCATATTCTAGTTACTATGTATACATGTAATCACCTCAGAAAAAATAGCGTTTAAGGTTTGTTGCCTTCTATTTATATCGTCCCTTACAAATGACGGATCGTGGCAATCTGATGTTGATCATCAACCCCCGCTGGTCGTATTAAACTAGAGGCATATATTTGTATTATAGGCATAAATATTGTAACATACAATTTATAGTTTGACTTGAAGATTCGTTTTTTACGATGAGCAGGAACGTGATCTGACGTGGATGCTTGATTGGACACTGAGCTAGTGTTATGTTTTCGAGTGACCTGTGCTGATGATGAGTCTAGTTTAATAGGAATGATCTGGCTTAAGTTACAATCACACTTGGTGATTATTATCTAACTTGGATTAGTCCGTTGTGATATTCAGTTTCTATGGGTACTTTAATGACTGTATTAAACAAATGTTACTTGAAAAACACTGTAGAAGCATATGGTATGCCCACACTCGTACGGGCCAGTTCATAGACTACATTTGGTTAACTTAGGCTTGTCATTCTTGACCTTGAAATTGTTCATTAGGCTTCCCAACACGCTGATCTTGCACCTAACAAATAAATAATCCAGTTTGTCTGACGATTTGGTTAGGACTCGGAGAAATTACACTGGCCTCATATGTTTTGTTAAACCAAATGACCAGCTTCAGCTCCGAACGCCTGCAGTGCTGTGTATTGTGGGGAGTCTAAAAAGAGTAACCGCATGAAATTCAAGGAAAAATACCAGATAGGGAATACTAATAATCGAAGTCATTCATTTATTAAATAGTGTACAGAATTGCTTTGAAAATGGTAGTCTTGATGACCAAAGATTTCTTGCGACATCACCAAATACCTGTAACCCGAAAGAGTGTAGTGAGCGAGTCAAGATACCACCACTAACTGTTCCATATGGTGCCGTCATCCATAGCAAAACAAAATAAATCCATGGTCCAAGGTTTTATTTAAAGAGACAGTAGGCATTACACTGGGAACAGCAAAAAGAGAAAGATGACAGCAACGCGAAGAGAACGTTGCGCGCAAGAAATCGTAGAAGTGTTTTTGGTACAGTTAAACAAAACGAGTACAATAATGTTTATTATTCACAAATCGTACTCTCTTCGTAGAAGCGTTCGACTACAAGAGCAAGAATCGAACGCGAAGAAATCAATTGGTTTATATTAGTTCGTGAGAACTGCCAACTGACTAGAATTAGACAGTCGAGTGACTAGACCTCCATCCATTGGACATTACCGAACACCTGGAACCGTACCGAAAAAACAAGAATCGAGCGCGAAGAAATCAAATTGGTTTACACTAGCTCGTGAAAAAGATATTAGATATTGGATTATTCCCACTGAGATACAGGAGAATCAGAGGTGACCTGATTATGGCGTACACCATATTGAACACGCCAAACCATCCCAATGTGAGCATCTTACCGATGCATCACCACCACTCCCCTCGAGGCAATCCTCAAAAGATTGCACATCAAAGAGCAAACACTCAGATTCGTGCATACTTTTTCTCATTGCGAGTAGTCGCAACCTGGAATGCTCTCCCAGCCGAGGTAGTTACAGCCCCCTCAGTGGACTGCTTTAAGAAGAGACTTGATAATCACGTACTTACATGCGGACTATCATCTCCCTCTTGGACAAGCAGTGCCTGATGCATATCTTGAGACCCGCAAGTTGTTACCATTGCCATCTCCTCAGATCACTCAATTAATCTATCTCGCCTATTCCTCTCCCTTGCTTACACTTCGGTCCTCTCTCACAATCTTCACTACCGATTAATAAACTAAATTCATCTATATATTACTCACTTCTGAAATTTTACTCATATTATCATTTTAATTTATCCTTATTACCCTTATTACTCTCCACATTGCAACTGACTGATCTCCCGTTTGGTAATGTGACGGCTGCTAGTATCCAGAAACCCTACTGCCCTGAAACAAACGTTTCATTCAAATCCCGAGACATACAAACTCACAACCAACTGCCAACTGACTAGAATTAGACAGTCGAGTGGCTAGACCTCCATCCATTGGACATTACCGAACACCTGGAACCGTACCGAAAGAACAAGAATCGAGCGCGAAGAAATCAAATTGGTTTACACTAGCTCGTGAAAAAGATATTGGATATTGGTTATTGGATTTCGAAGGTCAAGGTGACTGGCTGATGACCTTAATAAAGTCAGTCTCCCGTGTTTCCAATCTCGTGTCAAGAGGTTGTCGTAGGTGCTTTTCGATGGTATGTCAAGATATCGCTTCTTCTTAGTTTTTCCGTTCAATATTATCTCAACGATTCATTTTTAATGAAAGGAATGCACAGACGTTGAAGAACTTCAAGTCAATTTAATTTGTACGCGACATTCGTTCACCGTCTTATATCAAAGGATGAATATTCATTAATTATTTGGCGTTGGAAGTTTTCTAACTTTTTCAGTGTTATTTTTGTATCTGAGGTGTAACAATTAAGTAAATGCAGCTTTCGTTGGCGCTCACTTATTCCGAATCCTAGAAATGATTCGTTTACATTCTCAGTATTACTTCATTGATGCAATTTTTAGCTTAGTATCTATTGAGCGTGTAATGCTAAGAATAATATGTAGTTCGAATTCTATAGCACTGACGGCCACCACTTTATAAGTGACGCAACCTGATATGAGCCGATCGAGCCTTCTGTATCCCTGCCGAAATTTCGTCACTCATGATGCCATCAACATTGATGAGACTCTCAAGATTAGTGAAGCAATCAATACGCTCAACTACTTCACTCCCTATCACTAGTTCCGGTGAAGTCGCAAGCCAATCTTGAAGCAACATTTTGCATTTCGATGGGGAGAATCGCATCCCGAACATGCTTGCATTGTTGCTTAGGGTGGTCAGAAGACTGCATTTTGTCAGCGTCTTCACCAAATAGAACTATGTCATCGACATACTCTAAGTCAACAAACGAATCACCTGGTAGAAGTCCAACAACTCCAGAAAAGTCAGATGATGCAAGTGTCGTATCTAAAAGCATGTCAATGATAAAGTTAAACATGAATGGGGAAAGTGGACAACCCTGATGAACAACACTTGAAGTAATCAGTTCTGATGACAGTTCGCCATAGGCACTAACTCGACCAGTGGTGTTCGAGTAGAGAGCATCTGCAAGGTTGATATACTTCTTTGGTACTCCTTTCAGTGACAGACACTGTCATGGAACCTCACGATTGACAGAGTCAAGTGCCTCTTAAGTTAGAGAAATACAATTATATTGGGATGCCAAAATGTGTGTCTATGCTCTAGGAGCTGATGAGTTGTGAATATGTGGTCCCAGATTATAGCTACGATTTCAGTCAGTCTAACTGCCAAAACTGGACCACCATCCGTAAAAATCTCGGAGATTAACTTGTCAGGGCCCGCTGCTCTCTCTCGTTTCAGATTTCAGATAACTTTTTCAACTTTATTAAAAAGTTGGAGCACTTACGTCGTTTTTGCGATTCAGGTTGACTGGAGATTGTGGGCAACCGAAGTGTGGCTGAAAGCCAATTGAAGTGATCCCTAAAGTTTTCTGCACGTCGATCCAATCTTTTGGATTGAGAATGATTAATAAGCTCATCCTTTTCAGAGATAGTCCCACTAGCAGTCGGATTCCCAATACGGTTTCCTTGATATGTCTAAATAGTTGTCTATTGTTGCCTATCGCCTCTGCCTTTTCCGTTGTCCTTGCTTTCACTACTCACTACTGTCGACGATCATTGTGTAGGCTTTCTGTCAGCCTGTGCTTAATCTGACTCCACTCATCATCGTACTCAGAGCCGTATGGGATGAATCTTCGAGCGTCTATCAGTTCAGTAGTTGCTACTGAAATCCACTGTTTCTCCATAACCTTATGGTTTACTTTACTAGCAGATATCACTGCAGTTTCCAAAGCCTTTTGAATATCATTCCAAGCTGCCTCGAAGTGGACATCACTAACACGGTTGCACGTTTCTCTAGTCACTCTAAAAATATACTCTTGGCTTTTTCCATTTAGTCTACCTACTTGAGCATTGAAGTCACCAGCCAATATTACTATATGAGAGCATCTAACTTTTTGAAGAAGGTCCGAAAGCTTTCTATAAAATTCAACGTCTACTTCATCTGAACTGCAGTCAGTGGGAGCGTAGGTAGAGACAACAAAGAGGCAACGGCGGGTGTCCGTATCTTTACGAGTCCTTACTGTCGGGCAGCGCATAAGCGACTATTTACTGGAATCCAGTCTGAGAGAGCTGGTTCTGCCCTAGGACAAAATGCTATGCCTACACCAGCGAGGTCATAGGAAGCAGCATCAGGACTTCCTGAAACACGGAGCGTTAACTGAGTTGGTCCTTTATCTGGACAAGGTGGAGTCAAATTAACAGATCTACTCGGATCCTGTAGGTGTGTTTTGGCGACGCGGCATACATCGATGGCGCGAGGTCCTTAAGTCCTAGCTAGAGAAGCCTGTTTTCGAACATTAAAAGCTCCAACATGTACTTCAGAGCGTGGTTTCAGGAGACCAGGAAAAACGTTTCGTGAACTCGGAACGTTTGTATCAGCGGCGCGAGGTGACAGCTGAATGAAGTAAGGGTTGGTCGTGGAGATGAGAGAGTTATTTAGAGATGGGAGAAGGATTTGATTATGACCAATTTGGTTTCCTGTGCTTTTACGGGTATGAGGGCGGTTATCATTTCCCGACTGCCCACACTATTGAAGGGTATTTCTTGGGGAGCCTGAAAAAGAAATGGAGTTAGAGTTGGTTTGAGTGACCTGGGAGCGTGACCACAGCCTAAGAAATGACTGCTTCAGGTCGGTCACACGCGGACTTTTTTTGTGGTTATGCTGGATACCTGTTCTTCAAGCGGTTTTAGATAAGCTAACTCTTTACTTAAAGGGTTTTACAGCTATCGACGATAGTCCTCGGGGCCTAGACCTCCAACCCTCTCCTGTTAGAAGGCATTATTACTGTGAATGTTTTTCGGAGAGAATTAGCTGCCTACCGTCACACTCATATAGTTGGCAGTATGAAAGCCTTCGAACCACAAGTTTATCCCCAGTCTTACTGCTCACCAACTAATTTGCTTGAGATAGGACCTTATTGCAAGATCTAAACCTCTCAATAATAAATTTATGCACAAATCCATCTTAAAACCCACTTATTAATGTAAAGTAAACTTCGTTCACTGACTCAGTATGTTTTCACTTGTAACTATTTGTTTCTTACGAAGCTGGTTCATTTTATTTTACTGGATTTTTGTATTTAATGCGCTGTAATTTTGTGTTGAAGTGATGACTACCCAGTTGGTAAATCGATAGATAATTGGATTAACGTAAATGTCAATCAATTCCTCCTGGACCTTCACCACCAATTCTTCCGAATACGAATGTTATTTAATCGCTCGTGGTATTGTCATTGGATCATCTTGTATTAATCTTCCTGTCTGTCCAGTTTATATAGGTTCCTCTTCGAGTCGAGAGAATCCTAATCACCCATTTATGATCAGAAATACCGAACTCAATTTCGATTAATAACAGACCTAAAGGAATGAATGTTCTAGCCAGTGTAGCTTGGTTGGTCATTGCAGTGTGCAAACCCGATCACCGCGTCAAGGTAGCTGCTGCGGTTGAATTTGCTAGTCGCATGTCTCTTCGAAATCTTAGTATCATCATTCTAATAATCCTACCATACATAATTTAAATAAAAAGGTTGTTAAGTGGTCTATTTTCTCTTATGTTCATAAAAATTCTAAAAGTAACAGCAATTCTCCTGCTGTCCAAAGTATCACCATATGAAGTGGGTGATCTAGAGTACTAAACGTTCAGTTTGCATAAATGCACATAGAAAAAGGCAGAAGCAAGAACTATATGTATATATAGATATTTCACACTAGATCTTATGGAAGCTTTTCCTGAGTACCGTGTAAACTAGTTTCTCAGTTTTTTGATGAATAAATTCCATAGATTAGCCTAGTAACCATAGTATGGTCATTATGAACACTGAAATGTCATCATTATGTTGTGTAATGAGTAGATTAGGTGAACAGCAAAAAGTGATTCTATTGACATGTATCTAAAGTAACCTTTACTGTCGATATAATTAAAATCTCATTTTTAACTCAAAATCCCGACCGAAGCTGCTACCTTGACATGGTGGTCGGGCTTGCCTATCGTGATGACCCAACCGAGCTATACTGGCTGGAACATATGTTCCTGCAGGTCCTACCATGCCAGGCTGGTCGATTGGAGAACGATGAGACTAAAAGCAGCTACTTCAGGTCTGAGGGCGAAGTCGTACTGCTGACTGCAGAGGGATGTGACAGCAGTAAGGTGTTTCCCTCGGACAACCAGCATCTGCAGCGATGCTGCCTTCTCATAAGGAAGTAAGGGTTAGAAAAGGTCGGCCCTAAAAATGTCACACCTCCCCTACCTCACGGATTTCCGTTTCCTTGGGTAAGGGTGCCCACTAAGGGCCTTTAGGAACAGAGCTAATCCTCAAAATACCTTTCATAAAATGGCCGTGCGTGACCGGCCTCAAGCAGTTGTACCTTGGGCTCTGCAGTCACGCATCCAGGTCTCCAAGACCAACACTAATCTATTTTCCTTTTCAGGTCCCTCAAGAAACACCCTTCCACGGTGTGGGCAGCCGGGAAGTGATAACCGCCCTCATACCCGTAATAGCACACGAGACCGATTTGGTCGAACTCAAATCCTTTCTACACCCACACATACTTCTCTTCTCTCCACAACTTACTCTACTCACATTACCTTATCTGACTGCACCACTAATGCAAACGATACGAGTTCACGAAACGTCATTCCTCGTCTCTTGAAACCTCGTCCTAGTCTACACGTTGGAGCGTTTAATGTACGGACATTGTCAAATAGGGCAACAGGCATCATTAGCTAGGATTAGAATCTCGGACCATTGATGTGTGCTGCGTCTCGTAAACGCGCATACAATATACGAGTAGCATCATTCACTTGACCTCACCATGGGAAGATAAAGAAGCGACTCGTTTAACCTTCATGTATCCGGTAGCCTTAATGCTGCTTCCCGAAGTCTCGCTGGTGTAGGTATAGCATTGAGTCCTAGGACAGAACAAGCTCTCCTAGACTGGATCTCTGTGGACAGTCACCTGTGCGCTGTCCGATTAAACGGGACAGTAAGGACTCGTAAAGATAGGGACACTCGCCGTTGCCTCTTCGTCGTATCTGCCTATGCCCACACTGATTGCAGTTCAGACGAGGTGCAAGATGAGTTCTGCAGAAACCTTCCAGACCTCCTCCAAAAACCTAAGCACTCCGATGTAGTAATAATGGCTGGTGACTTGAATGCTCACGTAGGTAGACTAGGTAAGAAGAAAAGACACCTGGGTGGATGTTGTGGTGTCGCGGCTCAGAGAACAGAAAATGGTGACCGTCTGTTGCAACTGTGCTCAGAAAACCGCCTATTTCTAGCAAACACTAACTTCAAGCATAAGGAAAAACATCTGTTGACCTGGCGACCCCCAAAGTAGTCTCAACGTTGGACACAACTAGATCATATCGCCATCAGCCACCGATGGAGGGGTTCGATAGAGGACTGTCGCTCGTTCTGGGGCACATGTTTAGACTCCGATCATGCTCTAGTGCAAGCGCGTATTTGTTTGAGGCTTACTGGACGTAGGAAATACACCGTAAGGAAGCCTCTTAGGGCTTTACTTAATGATAATCAAGCTAAGAAAATATTTCAGGAGGAACTGGAAAAACAGTTAGGCGACCATGCAAATGATTCCCATCCGGAGGCAGCGTGGAATGATATCAAGAAGGCTGTGGAAACAGCAGTGATATCTGCTAGCAAGGTAAACCATAAGGCCAGGATGAAGCCGTGGATTACAGTCGCATCCATCGAACTGATAGATGCTCGAAAACGCATCCCACCTGACTCTGAACATGACGAAGAGCGAAGTAAGCTTAAGCGCAGGCTGATAAAAAGCCTACGCAATGACCGTGAACACTGGTGGGTGGCGAAAGCAAAAGCGATGGAAAAGGCAGCGGCGATCGGCAACAGTAGACAACTTTTCCGCCTTATCAAGGAAACCGGTATTAGGAATCCTAGTGTAAGTGAGACTATCTCAGAAAATGACGGGACTATTATTTATTCCCAATCCAGGAGAATGGATCGATGGGCAGAGCACTTTAAGGATCAGTTCAACTGGCCTCGAGCCACACTTCGGTTTCCCACGATCCCCAGTCATCCTGAATGGCCAATCGATTTAAGTCCTCTCAGTCTACATGAAGTTGAGAAAGCTATAGGAAATCTAAAGCAAAGTCGAGCAGCAGGTCCTGATAGGCTCACCAGTCAGTCAGTCAGTTGCAACGTAGAACTTCGTACGTATGTACATAAGTTCATGTTGCCATACCACATTATTAGCACAGAGACGCAAATGTCAAATCAAATCCCATAGTGATAAAGATAGTAGAGGTATTAATGTTATAATAAAGAAGACTAGGGTTTAAGATATTATTCAAAAAATATAATTCAGTGAGATAAGGTTAGAAAGACAAACGTAGAGGTGCTGGCTAATCCAGAAGATTAGGATTTGAGAGAGCTCAAAGAGTGGATGCACCTGCGCCATTGCAAACGATTTTGAGCCATGTCGTTCAAGGTCTCTAACCATTGGTGAATTTCGTCTCGCGGACAGCAACCGGGTAGTCTACATCTACCGACATGACTCAGTCCACTAGTCAGTGACTTCATGCATTTCTGCCATGTTTTGGTCTGGCCGCCCCTAACTTTCTTCCAACCTATTGCTACACTACAAAACAAAGCTCGTCGAGGCAGTCAGTGGTTAGGCATACGTAACACATGTCCCAACCACCTCAACTGATGAAGTTTCACCACTTCATCGATTGATCTGCCATCCTTACCTAGTACTCGTTTCCTAACGACAGCATTGCTTACTCGGTTGTCCCACGATATACGAGCAATGCTTCTTAAACATCTATGATCCCAGATCCACTGAGTCGAATGCCGCCTTAAGGTCCAGGAACACGACTATTGTCGGACGTCTAAATGTGTGTCTGTGTTCCAGGACCTGTCGTAGTGTGAAGATGTGGTCTATACAACCACGTCCAAGTCTGAAACCAGCCTGGTTTTCTCGAGTCTGCTCATCACGATCTCTAGTTAGACGTCTAAGTATAATGGAGGCTAACAATTTAGAAACTATATTAGTTAAACTTATTCCCCTGTGATTGTCACAAGAGGACTTCTGTCCTTTCTTGTATATTGGGACAATTACCGACTGAGACCAGTCAGATGGGATTACGTCCAGTTCCCAGATTCTACCTAGGATCTCGGTCAGTCTAACCGTTAAAACTGGACCGCCATCCTTAAACATCTCAGGGGTAAGCCTATCGGGACCTGCCGCTCTACCTCTCGTTAGATTTCCTATAGCTTTCTCAACTTCATGTAAACTAGGAGGACTTAAATCGATTTGCCATTCAGGATGACTGGAGATCGTGGGTAACCGAAGAGTGGCTGAAGGCCAGTTGAACTGATCCCTAAAGTGTTCTGCCCATCGGTCCAGCCTCCTAGATTGAGAATGGATAATAAGACCATCCTTTTCCGAGATAGTCTCACTTACATTCGGGTTACTAATACCGGTTTCTTTGATAAGGCGGAAAAGTTGTCTACTGTTGCCTATCGCCGCTGCCTTTTCCATCGCTTTTGCTTTCGCCACCCACCACTGTTCACGGTCGTTACGTAGGCTTTTTATAAGTCTGCACCTAAGCTGACTACGCTCTTCATCATGTTCAGAGTCAGGTGGGATGCGTTTTCGAGCATCCATCAGTTCGGTGGATGCGACTGATATCCACGGCTTCATCCTAGCATTGTGGTTTACCTTGCTAGCAGATACCATTGCTGTTTCCATAGCCTTCTTGATATGATTCCAACCTGCTTCAGGATGGGAATCACTTGCATGGCCGCCTAAATGTTTTTCTAGTTCCTCCTGAAATATTTTCTTAGCTTGATTATCATCAAGTAAAGCCCTAAGAGGCTTCCTTACGGTGTATTTCCTACGTCCAGCAAGCCTCAAACAAATACGTGCTCGCACTAGGGCATGATCTGAATCTAAACATGTGCCCCAGAACGAGCAACAGTCCTCTATCGAACCCCTCCATCGGTGGCTGATGGCGATATGATCTAGTTGTGTCCAACGTTGAGACGACTTCGGGGGTCGCCAGGTCAAAAGGTGTTTTTCCTTATGCTTAAAATTAGTGTTTGCTAGAAATAGTTGGTTATCTGAGCACAGTTGCAACAGACGGTCGCCATTGTCTGTTCTTTGAGCCGCGAGACCGTAACATCCACCTAGGTGTCTTTCATTTTCACTTAGTCTACCTACTTGTGCATTGAAGTCACCAGCCATTATAACTATATCAGAGCGCTTAACTTTTTGGAGGAGGTCCGAAAGCTTTCTGTAAAACTCATCTTTTACATCATCTGGACTGCAGTCAGTGGGGGCGTAGGCTGATATGACGAAGAGGCAACGGCGAGTGTCCCTATCTTTCCGAGTCCTTACTGTCCCGTTCAGTCGGACGGCGCACAAGCGACTATCTACAGGGATCCAGTCAAGGAGAGATTGTTCTGCCCTAGGACTCAATGCTATACCTACACCGGCGAGGCCCCTAGAAGCAGCATCAGGGCTACCGGATACACGAAGGGTAAATCGAGCTGCTTCTTTATCTTGACATGGTGAAGTCAAATGAGTGATGCTACTCGGGTCCTGTATGCGCGTTTCTGAGACACAGCACACATCGATGGAACGAGATTCTAAAGTCCTAGCTAATGATGCCTGTTGCCCTATTTGACACAATGTCCGTACATTGAATGTTCCAACATGTAGTTTGGAACGGGGTTTAAGGAGACCAGGAACGACGTTTCGCAAACTCGCATCGTTTGCATTAGCTGTGCACTGTAATGAATGAATGTGAGAAGAGTTAGTTGTTGAGATAAGAGAGGTATTAGGGAATGTAGGAAGGATTTGATTTTGAACAATTTGGTCTCGTTTGCTGTTGCGGGTATGAGTGCGGTTGTCACTTCCCGGCTGCCCACACCGTGGAAGGTTGTTTCTTGACGAACCCGAAAAGGAAGATGGATTAGTGTTGGTGCGTGACCGCAGAGTCCAAGGGACAACTGCTTGAGGCCGGTCACGCACGGCCATTTTATGAGAGGTATTTAGAGGATTAGCTCCGTTCTTAAAGGCCCTTAGTGGGCACTTTTACCCAAGGAGACGGAAATCCGTGAGGTAGGGGAGGTGTGACATTTTTAGGGCCGACCTTTTCTAACCCTTACTTCCTTATGAGAAGGCAGCATCGCTGCAGATGCTGGTTGTCCGAGGGAAACACCTTACTGCTGTCACACCCCTCTGCAGTCAGCAGTACGACTTCGCCCTCAGACCTTGAGTAGCTGCTTTTAGTCTCATCGTTCTCCAATCGACCAGCCTGGCATGGTAGGACCTGCAGGAACATATGTTCCAGCCAGTATAGCTCGGTTGGGTCATCACGATAGGCAAGCCCGACCACCACGTCAAGGTAGCAGCTTCGGTCGGGTGATAGGCTCACCCCTGAGATGTTTAAGGATGCTGGTCCAGCTTTAGTAGCTAGATTGACTCAGACCTTAGGCAGAATATGGGAACTGGACGTAATCCCATCTGACTGGTCTAAGTCGGTAATTGTCCCAATATACAAGAAAGGACAAAAGTCTTCTTGTGACAAGCACAGAGGAATAAGTCTAACTAATATAGTTTCTAAATTGTTAGCCTTCATTATACTTAGACGTCTAACTAGAGATCGTGATGAGCAGACTCGAGAAAACCAGGCTGGTTTCAGACCTGGAGGTGGATGTATAGACCACATCTTCACACTACGACAGGTCCTGGAACACAGACACACATTTAGACGTCCGACAATAGTCGTGTTCCTGGACCTTAAGGCGGCATTCGACTCAGTGGATCTGGGATCATAGATTTTTAAGAAGCATTGCTCGTATATCGTGGGACAACCGAGTAAGCAATGCTGTCGTTAGGAAACGAGTACTAGGTAAGGATGGCAAATCAATAGATGAAGTATTGAAACTTCATTAGTTGAGGTGGTTGGGACATGTGTTACGAATGCCTAACCACTGACTGCCTCGACGAGCTATGTTTTGTAGTGTAGGAGTAGATTGGAAGAAAGCTAGGGGCGGCCAGACCAAAACATGGCAGAAATGCATGAAGTCACTGACTAGTGGACTGAGTCATGTCGGTAGATGTAGACTACCCGGTTGCTGTCCGCGAGACGAAATTCACCAATGGTTAGAGACCTTGAACGACATGGCTCAAAATCGTTTGCAATGGCGCAAGTGCATCTATTCATTGTGCTCTCTCAAATCCTAATCTTCTGGATTCTTCAGCATCTCTACCTTTGTCTTTCTAAATTTATTTCACTTAATTTTACTTCTTGAATACTATCTTCAAACCCTAGCGTTCTTCATTACAATTAATACCTCTACTATTTTTATCACTATGGGATTTGATTTGACATTTGCGTCTCTGTGCTAATGTGGTATGGGAACATGAACAAACATACGCACGTAGTTCTACTTTGCAACGGACTGACTTTGACTCAGAACATTGTCTATAAATCATTGAATTAATAGACTTGTTCAGGTGATTGTTATTAGTAAATCCATTAAAAGATATGTAGCTGATAAGTAAAAGTTATATTTATCTAAAGTAAAAGACTTGTCTTATTTTGTGATGGTTCAAACGTGGAAAAACCCAAAAAATATTATCGGCTAGACTCAAGCAGTCAGTCTATAAAGATGGACGGATTGAAGTATCATAATTGAGAAACACTAAATATTCTTCTGATTGCAATGACTAGGACCCGTTTTAAACTAATAGCTTATTTGAAATGAAAAGATGTGATAAGTTTTTATATTATCAGGTGCTGGCAAATCAATAGTAGTTTCAATTTTTACGTTTCGCTAATAAGGATAAGGTAAAATTCATGATTTCATCACTTAATTAAATGTAGAGTTGATCATTAGTGGTGTTTCTTGGTTTATTCTCTTTAGCTTATTACTAACAATGTTGGGAGTAAAATGTGTTCGCTGAACATTATGATGAAAACCCGTACTCAGAAGTCGATAAAGCTGACATATACAGTGACCTTTATAAACACATAAATTGCCGGCAGTTCAAACCGGTCTAAATATTCTGCGAGTTTTACTTTGTAAAGCAAGTTCAGTCGGTAGAGGTTACAATATTTCTTCTAACAAAAGAGTTCCTAAGTAGTCATAATAATCACTGTTTGTCGCTAAGTTTTTGTCCCATTAGAGTTGATGTGGTCGTATGCTAGTTATCTTTGTAGTTATAATCTTCAGATCTTAGCAAATTCTCATAATACATATGTTTATTAATTTCCAGGCCAGTAATC
This sequence comes from Schistosoma turkestanicum, assembly GCA_944470395.2. Lineage (NCBI taxonomy): Eukaryota > Metazoa > Platyhelminthes > Trematoda > Strigeidida > Schistosomatidae > Schistosoma > Schistosoma turkestanicum. Next base: position 11,070,125 of record OX103971.1, read on the forward strand.
ACCAGTGTGGTTTAGCTGTATCACTGAACGAAAGGTCTTTACCACCACCGCCTGACTTTATCAAACGTCGTGAAGAGTTATGGAATAAACTGAAAAAGGAGTATGATGATTTCATCGCTTCGCAACCACGTTCACCTGTCCAGATCACTTTACCAGATGGGACTATTTTGGATGGAAAGGCCTGGGAAACTACTCCAATGGAGGTTGCTAAAAGTATTAGGTAATTAATTCTTTTAAAAATTGTAATTTCTCTTTTGATATATAAACTCTATTACAATAATAACCGATCTATTCTGTGCAGTAAAGTTTATTATGTTGTCGATAGGAATCGAGATGTATTATACAGATTATAACGCAACACATGTTCCTTCTGATACTGCCATGCCAGACATATTGACTGGAGAATGGTAAGACTAAAAGCAGCAACTTGAGGTTTGAGGATGACGTCGTACGGTGCGACAACCGTAAGAAGTATCCATCAGACATCCAGCATCTGCAACAATGCTGCCTTCTCAGAACGGAAAGAAGGGCTCCCGGGTCGGCAGAACAAACTCTAATCCAACTTCCTTTTTGGGCTCCTCAAAAAATACCCTTCCGCGGTGTGGGCGACCGGGAAGTGACATACGCCGTCATACTCCTAACGTCAAACGAGATCTACCTTACTCTGTTGATTGTGAGGTTCCATGACAGTGTCTGTCACTGAAAGGAGTACCAAAGAAGTATATCAACCTTGCAGATGCTCTCTACTCGAACACCACTGGTCGAGTTAGTGCCTATGGCGAACTGTCATCAGAACTGATTACTTCAAGTGTTGTTCATCAGGGTTGTCCACTTTCCCCATTCATGTTTAACTTTATCATTGACATGCTTTTAGATACGACACTTGCATCATCTGACTTTTCTGGAGTTGTTGGACTTCTACCAGGTGATTCGTTTGTTGACTTAGAGTATGTCGATGACATAGTTCTATTTGGTGAAGACGCTGACAAAATGCAGTCTTCTGACCACCCTAAGCAACAATGCAAGCATGTTCGGGATGCGATTCTCCCCATCGAAATGCAAAATGTTGCTTCAAGATTGGCTTGCGACTTCACCGGAACTAGTGATAGGGAGTGAAGTAGTTGAGCGTATTGATTGCTTCACTAATCTTGAGAGTCTCATCAATGTTGATGGCATCATGAGTGACGAAATTTCGGCAGGGATACAGAAGGCTCGATCGGCTCATATCAGGTTGCGTCACTTATAAAGTGGTGGCCGTCAGTGCTATAGAATTCGAACTACATATTATTCTTAGCATTACACGCTCAATAGATACTAAGCTAAAAATTGCATCAATGAAGTAATACTGAGAATGTAAACGAATCATTTCTAGGATTCGGAATAAGTGAGCGCCAACGAAAGCTGCATTTACTTAATTGTTACACCTCAGATACAAAAATAACACTGAAAAAGTTAGAAAACTTCCAACGCCAAATAATTAATGAATATTCATCCTTTGATATAAGACGGTGAACGAATGTCGCGTACAAATTAAATTGACTTGAAGTTCTTCAACGTCTGTGCATTCCTTTCATTAAAAATGAATCGTTGAGATAATATTGAACGGAAAAACTAAGAAGAAGCGATATCTTGACATACCATCGAAAAGCACCTACGACAACCTCTTGACACGAGATTGGAAACACGGGAGACTGACTTTATTAAGGTCATCAGCCAGTCACCTTGACCTTCGAAATCCAATAACCAATATCCAATATCTTTTTCACGAGCTAGTGTAAACCAATTTGATTTCTTCGCGCTCGATTCTTGTTCTTTCGGTACGGTTCCAGGTGTTCGGTAATGTCCAATGGATGGAGGTCTAGCCACTCGACTGTCTAATTCTAGTCAGTTGGCAGTTGGTTGTGAGTTTGTATGAATACATTTGTTTCAGTAATTGGGGTTTCTGGATACCGAGTCGAATGCCGCCCTAAGGTTCAGGAACACGACTATTGTCGGACGTCTAAATGTGTGTCTGTGTTCCAGGACCTGTCGTAGTGTGAAGATATGGTCTATACATCCACCTCCAGGTCTGAAACCAGCCTGGTTTTCTCGAGTCTGCTCATCACGATCTCTAGTTAGACGTCTAAGTATAATGAAGGCTAACAATTTAGAAACTATATTAGTTAGACTTATTCCTCTGTGCTTGTCACAAGAAGACTTTTGTCCTTTCTTGTATATTGGGACAATTACCGACTTAGACCAGTCAGATGGGATTACGTCCAGTTCCCATATTCTGCCTAAGGTCTGAGTCAATTTAGCTACTAAAGCTGGACCAGCATCCTTAAACATCTCAGGGGTGAGCCTATCAGGACCTGCTGCTCGACTTTGCTTTAGATTTCCTATAGCTTTCTCAACTTCATGTAGACTGAGAGGACTTAAATCGATTGGTCATTCAGGATGACTGGGGATCGTGGGAAACCGAAGTGTGGCTCGAGGCCAGTTGAACTGATCCTTAAAGTGCTCTGCCCATCGATCCATTCTCCTGGATTGGGAATAAATAATAGTCCCGTCATTTTCTGAGATAGTCTCACTTACACTAGGATTCCTAATACCGGTTTCCTTGATAAGGCGGAAAAGTTGTCTACTGTTGCCGATCGCCGCTGCCTTTTCCATCGCTTTTGCTTTCGCCACCCACCAGTGTTCACGGTCATTGCGTAGGCTTTTTATCAGCCTGCGCTTAAGCTTACTTCGCTCTTCGTCATGTTCAGAGTCAGGTGGGATGCGTTTTCGAGCATCTATCAGTTCGATGGATGCGACTGTAATCCACGGCTTCATCCTGGCCTTATGGTTTACCTTGCTAGCAGATATCACTGCTGTTTCCACAGCCTTCTTGATATCATTCCAGGCTGCCTCCGGATGGGAATCATTTGCATGGTCGCCTAACTGTTTTTCCAGTTCCTCCTGAAATATTTTCTTAGCTTGATTATCATTAAGTAAAGCCCTAAGAGGCTTCCTTACGGTGTATTTCCTACGTCCAGTAAGCCTCAAACAAATACGCGCTTGCACTAGAGCATGATCGGAGTCTAAACATGTGCCCCAGAACGAGCGACAGTCCTCTATCGAACCCCTCCATCGGTGGCTGATGGCGATATGATCTAGTTGTGTCCAACGTTGAGACTACTTTGGGGGTCGCCAGGTCAACAGATGTTTTTCCTTATGCTTGAAGTTAGTGTTTGCTAGAAATAGGCGGTTTTCTGAGCACAGTTGCAACAGACGGTCACCATTTTCTGTTCTCTGAGCCGCGACACCATAACATCGTCCTAGGTGTCTTTCCTTATCTTTCCGAGTCCTTAATGTCCTGTTTAGTCGGACAGCGCACAGGTGACTGTCCACAGAGATCCAGTCTAGGAGAGCTTGTTCTGTCCTAGGACTCAATGCTATACCTACACCAGCGAGACTTCGGGAAGCAGCATTAAGGCTACCGGATACATGAAGGTTAAACGAGTCGCTTCTTTATCTTCACATGGTGAGGTCAAGTGAATGATGCTACTCGGATATTGTATGCGCGTTTACGAGACGCAGCACACATCAATGGTCCGAGATTCTAAAGTCCTAGCTAATGATGCCTGTTGCCCTATTTGACAATGTCCGTACATTAAACGCTCCAACGTGTAGACTAGGACGAGGTTTCAAGAGACGAGGAGTGATGTTTCGTGAACTCGTATCGTTTGCATTAGCTGTGAAGTGAGATGAAAGAATGTGAGAAGAGGTAATCGTGGAGATAAAAGAGGTATTCATAAAATGTTGAAGTTATTGCTTCTTTTATCCGTTTTCAGTTGTTCTGCATGGTATCTTCCTCTTCATTGAGTGGATCGTGAATGGCCTGGAAGTTTTTTCGGAGAGCTATTTTGGTTTCGTTGGGTTTGCCAGTATCCCAACGAAATGCTGTATTAAACTTTTGTGATGCTGTTTGACTAGTTTTCCGCTGCTTATTGAGTTTCAGTTTCACCTTGGAGACCAGTAACTGATTGATCTGAGTTTGTATCAGCTCCTCTCTTCATTCTTACATCCTTCATGGTGCTTCTGAACTTCTTATTGATGTAGATATAGTCGATTTGGTTCTTTGCCGCCTATGATCAGTTTGTTGAAGGCACATAGATTTGCGAATCTCTCGCTGTTTGCGTTCCGTTCTCCCAGTCCATGTCGTCCCATAATATCTCCATATTTACTGATGTCCATGCCAACCTTGGCATTTAGGTCTCCGATCGGGATTGTCGAATCGTTTGCTAGACATTTTTTCAGGTCTTGACTGCAGCCTCCCATATAATTGATATTTATTATCTTCATTGTTATCGTTGGTGGCGCATAACATTGAGTGAAATTCACTGTAACCACCTTTCATTTTTTGGAGGATGCTGTGATGATCCTGAGCCCATGAGATTCCCATCCTACAAGTGGTTTGTGGGCTTCTTTGGACAGCATCAGTGTAACTCCATATGGGGCCATTTCCTTCTTCATGGCCAGAGTATAACAGCAGCTCTCCTGAAGCTAGTTTTAGTTGTCTAACTTGCGTCCAATGTGTTTTCCTGATTCCAAACACAATCAGGTTATATCTTGTCATTTCTGCAGCAGCTTGGATGACTCTCCCAGTCTCCCAAACTGTGCAAACATTCCATGTACCTAAATTAATGGTTGATCTGGTTGTCAAAAGAGGCATTGGTTTTATGACTTCTGGAGAAACTCGGCTTTCATCATCATTTGTCATAACTCTTCAAGTCGGTTTTTTACGGGATGGGATTGCTTATCCCATTTCTCAACCCTCCTACTTTATCTGGGCTTAGGACCGATAGTAACCCTATAAGGGCTCGAGGCGGAGGGGTACATATTACCAAGGTTTATTATTTCTTTCCATCATTCCTACTACATAATGTTGATAGGATTTGTAGCTTTCATCTCAACTCATGTTAATTTGGTATGGTGAACTTAACTATGCTACCTGTGCTATGCTCTATGTTTGATGATGACCTCTGTCTTTACATTACCTGTTATGAATTTTACTGCTTTTTCAGTAAAACTTTGGCTGAACATGCTGTAATCGCTAAGGTCAATGGCGAACTGTGGGATCTATTGCGTCCTTTTGAAAAGAGTTCTAGTCTTGAGATTTACAGCTTCGATCACAAAGAAGGTAGGTTGTTTCCTGCTGCTGAATTTTGTGGAAATACTTCATCAGTATTCCACAGAACATAAACATGTTTGTTCCCAGTTTTTTTCTTTATGTTGGTTGTTATTGGTTTTTTTTATGGGTGTCATAAAATATTTCATCCTGCCGTTGTGTAATCACTTGGCGAACTGTCTTCGGAATTCTTTACTTCAAGTGGTGTCCGCCAGGGATGTCCACTTTTCCCATTCTTGTTTAATTTTGTCGTAGACATCCTCTTGGAGTTAACATTAAGCTCGTCAGATTTTTCAGGAGTCGATTTTCTACCAGGAGCCACGCTTGCTGACATAGAATTGGCCGATGAAATAGTCCTACTTGGTGAAGACGCTGACAAAATGCAGTCTTCTGACTACCATAAGCAACAATGCGAGCATGTTCGGGATGCGGTTCTCTCCCTCGAAATGCAAAATGTTGCTTCAAGACAGGGTTGCATCGGCACCTGAACTAGAGATAGGGAGTGAAGTAGTCGAGCGTGTTGATCACTTCACTTATCTGGGGAGTCTCATCAGTGCTGATGGCCTGGTGACTGGCGAAATCTCAGCTCGGATACAAAAGGCTCGATTGGCTTTTGCCAACCTGCGTCACTTATGGCGTAGGCGAGATATCCGTTTGCTGACTGAAGGACGAGTGTACTGCACAGTAGTTCGCTCCGTCTTACTTTATGGCTGTGAAACATGGACAATGAGAGTAGAAGATATTCGTAGGTTACTGGTTTTCGATCATAGGTGTCTTCGAAGCATTGCTCATATGTCGTGGGACACCCGAGTGAGCAACGCTGTTATTAGGAATCGGGTGCTAGGTAAGAATGGCGGATCAATAGATGAAGTATTGAAACTTCATTAGTTGAGGTGGTTGGGACATGTGTTACGAATGCCTAACCACTGACTGCCTCGACGAGCTATGTTTTGTAGTGTGGGAGTAGATTGGAAGAAAGCTAGGGGCGGCCAGACCAAAACATGGCAGAAATCCATGAAGTCACTGACAAATGGACTGAGTCATGTTGGTAGATGTAGACTACCTGGTTGGGTTCCGCGAGACAATAGTAACTGATGGTTAAAGACCTTGAATGACATGGCTCAAAATCGTTTGCAATGGCGCAAGTGCATCCACTATTTGTGTTCTCTCTAATTATAACCTTCTGAATTCCTCATAATCTCTATCTTTCCCCTTACAATTTTATCTCACTGAATTGTACTTTTCGAATCGTATTTTCGCTCCCTAATCTTCACCATTGTTGCTATTACTTTGAATATCGCTATCACGGATTCGAACTGACAGTTGCGTCTCTGTGCTGATGTGGTATGGCAACCTGAACTGATGTACTTACGTACGAAGTTCTGTCTGTCCGTCTGTCTGTCTGTCTGTGTAATCACTTGTTGCATACTAGCGATTTAAAATATGCTGTAATCATCTTTATTTTCCTCCAAATCTATGAATAATTGTTACTATTACTGACAGTACGAACGACCACTGGAATAAATTCCGGTAATGGTATACAACATTCTTACTTTCCATTACTTTAGCTTAACAGTCATCCCGGAAAATTTTAATAGTACTTCATTTGTTGTTCATTTAATAAAATCGTCCCATTTCCTACTGACCAGTCAGTTTTATTAGCGATTTTCAGGTTTGGTTAATTTAAAGGTTATTCTATAATGTTACAATGCTTAGTTTTAGATTTTGTTCGGCCATATTACACGAAATTAGCTTGTCTACAAAAGCAAAAACAACCACTATCAAATCATGATTTAGCGGATAAAGTGCTCAGGTTTCTTGAGTTTTATTCTATTCTTTCTGCCTACTGTTTGAAGAATAAAGTAATATAATTAGCTCATTTTAAATGTGATTAATGTTATTGTGCATAAAACTGTAACCAGTCGCTATGTTATATTTGAATTAATTTAATTACATAGATATGATTGATCATCATGAGTATAAACCTGTTGGTCTGGTTAGATTTTTTTTGATATAAAATAGTGGATTAAACTCTTTACAGAAGTTAAATTTATTATCTGATCCTGTATAATTTTGTGTACACATTTTGTAGATGTAAGCCAATTAGTTGATCATATCACTATTCAATTATAGTTTTTGCTTCAATGGTAAATTTTCGGAATTTCGCAATGATTGAATTTGATTAGATAGCTACTCCGAATAACTGTTTTGTCTTAGTATGAGACCCATCAACAATGCACATGTGAGACTCTATCAAGGATCAAACCTTCGGAATTTCCATTCTCACAACGAGCACTTAACCTTTAGATTACTGTGTTAGCATCCAATGGTTTACGTTCCCAGCTCCAGTCAGTTCGCGGTCTGAAGTTCCTGGGTTCGATCCCTAGTCAGGTCATTGCTGAGTCCCATATTATGATGAATTAGCTATCCAGTGTTGCATTGTTTTTGATATTTATCTAACCAAAGTCAGTCTGTAGTGGAAAACTCAACAATAACAATGATATCTTTTAATTTTTCAAATTTGTTTATTATCTATTCCAAGGTCAATATGTATTTTGGCATTCATCTGCCCATGTTCTTGGTGAAGCCTTAGAACTTTGCTATAGCGGACATTTATGCTACGGGCCACCTGTTGAAGAAGGATTTTATTATGATATGTGGGTTCCTAATCAGTGAGTTTACAAATTAGAAGTTATTTATTTTTGAATTTTTATTCTTAGTGTGAGAATGCATTAAAAGCTGTGTGAAAGGTTTTTATTAGGAGGACTATTTCAAGATTTTCAGTGGTAAGATGCTTAAACATAAATATATATATATATATATATATATATATATATGTTACTGGTCATACTGTTACGAATAAACAGTACTCATTCTAGCACCTAGCTACCCTGGTACCACCGAGATTGGGGAGAGTTCGCTCTCCTTCTCAAAATGCACTCGTCTGGGCACACGTGCATAACCACTGCTAGGGAAGTCCTACTCACTACTTTCTATCAACTGAAGTATTATTTACAAAATTGAGAGGATGAAAAGCGAATGTCCAGAGCTCTAACCGGATTGTTGAGTACGGAGGACCCGCCTTGGCGAGCTGGGAAACTCCGACTCTAAGCTGGTGTTGCACATGGATTCCAGGATCATGGGGGATCAAATGGTGTATAAACCTATTGTTAGTCACCTGCTACCGTAGATCCTCACTTTCTAGCGTCATTATTATTTTGCTTCCCCTTTGTACCAATGTTTATGTGTTTAAAGAGATAAATGAACACCGAAGATTCTCATAATTATTTATTATCACTGTTTTTTTATGAGTAGTATTTCGACAAATTTTGTTTAGTTTTGCATGAATCCAGCTAATCGTGATTTTTTTTTTCTATAATCAACTTTCCATGTGAGGGATTTATTAGTTAATATACCTAAGCTTTGACAATTAGTGGTCCTCTAGTTTTAATCCATTATTATGAGGTATTTTTTTCGTTGTCTTCGCCCGTTTGTCAATAACTAATCAGCAATTATTGACAATTTAATTTTAATAATGAGATTTTTGTTTTATGGGATAACTCTGACAAGGTAGTCTGGTGATTTTGTTAATTATCAATCTTGATTTTGGTTGTTCGCGTGTCAAAGTCGATGTTCTTGCAGACATATTATATATATATATATTGTATATTGTATATTCCATTTTTCAAAAGAAACTTTGATAATCCATATATTTCCTTCTAGAAAACACTCTGGTCTTGGTCCGGAAGATCTGTCTATCGTGGAAAATGTGTGTCATAATATATGTAAAGAAAATCAGCCATTTGAACGTTTAGAAATGAAGAAAGAAGATTTATTGAAAATGTTTGCCTACAATGACTTCAAATGTCGAATAATTCGAGATAAGATAGATACACCAACCACTACAGTTTACCGATGTGGTCCTCTCATCGATCTTTGCCGTGGACCACATGTTAGACATACTGGTTTGTTCTTATTTTCTTAAATTATTTAATCTAAGCTTAAGACAAATGGATATATATTAGAACAATAATCGTTTTCTATGTATACATTTATATTGTTTCGGATTTTTTTTCGAATATATTTAACACTCGGACTGTTATGAATTCAATACAGTCTTGCTAAAAGGAATCCTACAAATTTCCTTTCAGGTTCGCGTCCTTAGCTTTTATCAATTATCCACTTTGACCTGTCATGATTAACCTTGAGTTAAAACCTAAGTAATCTTTACTTCTATTAATCCATCGATATGCATGCTTTTTATCTCCAGTTTTGAGTCTGAACGAGGCTTCCATTATTATATTTCGAGCAGCTAGTTTATTTATCGCAAGCCCTAATTACCAAACCACAATGCATCTCAAAATTACACTTTACAAACATTCATGCTATAAGCGGTAGAGACCAGAAAAATCGATGCATAATTAATTAACAATAATTAAGGAATAATAAGACAGTAATAGTTAGTAGATGTAATTCAATTATGTGACAATTCTATAATATAAATAAAAATGATAATTCTTCAAGACAAAGTTTCAAAAGTTTCAATTTCTCCGTACCAGCACACGAGAACAAATTGGTCACAATCAAATCCTTTCAAATTCAATTTTTCCAATACTGGCTCCTTGACAACATCACAGAACATGATATTATTAATCCTATCATGAATGAATATCTTTATTGTTAAAGCTAATGTAATGTTTGGTGTAAAACTATATTGTGGGCAAAGTTAGTATTGTCGATATGTAGCCTGGTGTTTCGTAAAAAACTATATGTTCTTCAGAGAAAAGTCAGTCAGTCAGTCAGTTGCAACGTAGAACTTCGTACGTATTTACAGAAGTTCATGTTGCCATACCACATTAGCACAGAGACGCAAATGTCAAATCAAATCCCATAGTGATAAAAATAGTAGAGGTATTAATTGTAATGAAGAACGCTAGGGTTTGAAGATAGTATTCAAGAAGTAAAATTAAGTGAAATAAATTTAGAAAGACAAAGGTAGAGGTGCTGAAGAATCCAGAAGATTAGGATTTGAGAGAGCACAATGAATAGATGCACTTGCGCCATTGCAAACGATTTTGAGCCATGTCGTTCAAGGTCTCTAACCATTGGTGAATTTCGTCTCGCGGACAGCAACCGGGTAGTCTACATCTACCGACATGACTCAGTCCACTAGTCAGTGACTTCATGCATTTCTGCCATGTTTTGGTCTGGCCGCCCCTAGCTTTCTTCCAATCTACTCCTACACTACAAAACATAGCTCGTCGAGGCAGTCAGTGGTTAGGCATTCGTAACACATGTCCCAACCACCTCAACTAATGAAGTTTCAATACTTCATCTATTGATTTGCCATCCTTACCTAGTACTCGTTTCCTAACGACAGCATTGCTTACTCGGTTGTCCCACGATATACGAGCAATGCTTCTTAAAAATCTATGATCCCAGATCCACTGAGTCGAATGCCGCCTTAAGGTCCAGGAACACGACTATTGTCGGACGTCTAAATGTGTGTCTGTGTTCCAGGACCTGTCGTAGTGTGAAGATGTGGTCTATACATCCACCTCCAGGTCTGAAACCAGCCTGGTTTTCTCGAGTCTGCTCATCACGATCTCTAGTTAGACGTCTAAGTATAATGAAGGCTAACAATTTAGAAACTATATTAGTTAGACTTATTCCTCTGTGCTTGTCACAAGAAGACTTTTGTCCTTTCTTGTATATTGGGACAATTACCGACTTAGACCAGTCAGATGGGATTACGTCCAGTTCCCATATTCTGCCTAAGGTCTGAGTCAATCTAGCTACTAAAGCTGGACCAGCATCCTTAAACATCTCAGGGGTGAGCCTATCAGGACCTGCTGCTCGACTTTGCTTTAGATTTCCTATAGCTTTCTCAACTTCATGTAGACTGAGAGGACTTAAATCGATTGGTCATTCAGGATGACTGGGGATCGTGGGAAACCGAAGTGTGGCTCGAGGCCAGTTGAACTGATCCTTAAAGTGCTCTGCCCATCGATCCATTCTCCTGGATTGAGAATAAATAATAGTCCCGTCATTTTCTGAGATAGTCTCACTTACACTAGGATTCCTAATACCGGTTTCCTTGATAAGGCGGAAAAGTTGTCTACTGTTGCCGATCGCCGCTGCCTTTTCCATCGCTTTTGCTTTCGCCACCCACCAGTGTTCACGGTCATTGCGTAGGCTTTTTATCAGCCTGCGCTTAAGCTTACTTCGCTCTTCGTCATGTTCAGAGTCAGGTGGGATGCGTTTTCGAGCATCTATCAGTTCGATGGATGCGACTGTAATCCACGGCTTCATCCTGGCCTTATGGTTTACCTTGCTAGCAGATATCACTGCTGTTTCCACAGCCTTCTTGATATCATTCCAGGCTGCCTCCGGATGGGAATCATTTGCATGGTCGCCTAACTGTTTTTCCAGTTCCTCCTGAAATATTTTCTTAGCTTGATTATCATTAAGTAAAGCCCTAAGAGGCTTCCTTACGGTGTATTTCCTACGTCCAGTAAGCCTCAAACAAATACGCGCTTGCACTAGAGCATGATCGGAGTCTAAACATGTGCCCCAGAACGAGCGACAGTCCTCTATCGAACCCCTCCATCGGTGGCTGATGGCGATATGATCTAGTTGTGTCCAACGTTGAGACTACTTTGGGGGTCGCCAGGTCAACAGATGTTTTTCCTTATGCTTGAAGTTAGTGTTTGCTAGAAATAGGCGGTTTTCTGAGCACAGTTGCAACAGACGGTCACCATTTTCTGTTCTCTGAGCCGCGACACCATAACATCGTCCTAGGTGTCTTTCCTTATCTTTCCGAGTCCTTAATGTCCTGTTTAGTCGGACAGCGCACAGGTGACTGTCCACAGAGATCCAGTCTAGGAGAGCTTGTTCTGTCCTAGGACTCAATGCTATACCTACACCAGCGAGACTTCGGGAAGCAGCATTAAGGCTACCGGATACATGAAGGTTAAACGAGTCGCTTCTTTATCTTCACATGGTGAGGTCAAGTGAATGATGCTACTCGGATATTGTATGCGCGTTTACGAGACGCAGCACACATCGATGGTCCGAGATTCTAAAGTCCTAGCTAATGATGCCTGTTGCCCTATTTGACAATGTCCGTACATTAAATGCTCCAACGTGTAGTTTAGAACGAGGTTTCAGGAGACCAGAAGTGAGATGGCGGCATTGCTGTAGATGCTGGTTGTACGAGGGGAACGCGTTACTGCTGTCACACCCCTGTGCAGTCAGCAGTTGGACTTCGCCCCCGGACCTTGAGTAGCTGCTTTTAGTCTCATCGTTCTGCAATCGACGTGTTTGGCGTGGTAGAACCTTCAGGAACATATGTTCTAGCCAATATAGCTCGGTTGGGTCATCACGATAGGCAAGCCCGACCACCACGTTAAGGTAGCAGCTTCGGTCGGGCCTTGAGAAAAAAAAGAGGGTGTCACTAACTTTGATCTTATATTTATGGATGTATTGAAATATCTACTTAGGTAAAATGGATATAGTTTTGTGCCTGTCAACCCCCGTATAACCGATTGGTGTTAATGCCATTGAAATATAGATCCTACTTAAATTGTCATGCATTCTGTTGATTTTATACATTTAGAACAAAGTTATATCAAAAGCCGAAAGATGAAAGTATCTAAGCTGATATATTTTATTTATTCAATTATGCAAACAGGCGAAAAGAAATAGATATGGATTGAAGTGGTAATAATAGATGACTACTCACTAAATATTGTACGGTGATTAATGTTATGATTTTCATAGTTTATATTACGAGCCACCACTAAAAACCTCGAAGAACTCCTGGACGGCCCTTTCTTTATGGTATGGGACTCCTTAGCAGGTTAAGACTGGAGACCTTCAGTTGGATTCCTGGTTACGGGGGGCGTTAATGCAGACCGACTAGGTGTCCTATACTATGACGAAATGGCCATCTAGTAGTACCAATAACAGAGGTACATAAAAAGGTCATAAATTACTTAACAAGGTAGGTTACAATCACATATGTAATGGACTACACAGTAGTGCAATAAAAAGAGTTGCTGATAAAATGGCGGTAAAAATATTTTTACCGCCATTACTTATCAGTGTGTTGCTGATGACTTGATATAGTAGCAAATTATTTACTTCTTTGTATCTACTCAACTGAATACAGTTTAGTCAAATTAATTGTGCATATATATGCTGAACAGCAGAATCCAAGGTGCATGCTTCATCCTATTTGGAGCTTGCCGGCTGGATGTATAACCGCATCCCAGGGTTGATATCTATTCAGGGATTTGAATCCCGTTCAAACGCCAATGCGTTATCTATCCACTTAGTGACTGACTTCAGCTAGCCACTCACTTGTGCAACGAGTATGAATGTTAATTTTAATTGATATTGGTTTTGATTATTTCGTTGATATTTTGACTGAATTTTAATCAGCACATCGGGTGCATCCGGTTGATGAGTTCCGAAGAGGACGAAAGATACGTCCTAGATTTCATTGTTAGCCACATTGCTTTTATTCTATAATAACTTGTGTCATGATGGTTATATGATTTCAATTCACACAGGATACGCATATTTTAACTAAGACTGATTAAGATTCAGTCAAAATCTCAACAATGGGTCAGTTCAAGCCATTATCAACTAAATTATTTGTTAAGTAGTTTTCATTTATTTTATGCTTTACTTTTGCGTTACTATTGTTGTGTGCATAAGTCGACGTGAATCGGTGAACCTTTGTGTCATCCTCTGTCTAAATCGTATTTGAAAAAGAACTAGATTTATTTTTAAACCCATACATTTCAATATGATGTACGGTTACAAGTCTGTCGTAAAAATGGGACTTAAGCGAACTATTAGTTGAGGTGACTGTTTCAACCACGAAGTTCGCGGGCAAGTAAGTAGAAAGTAGCCTGTGAAAACAAAGGGTATCAGTAGGTTACTGGTGTTTGATTATAAATGTCTCGAAAGCATTGCTCGTCCATATTATCACGAATATTCAATTTCCTTTCTACAATGCATATTCTCTTCTACTAATATTTATGTAGTTACTACTTTAGCTTTTATCTTGACAATTTCATCTTATTGTGTAGATTTGGTTTGTCATTTTGTATGCCAAGTTTTAAGTTGCATATAACTAATTGATGAAATGACTAAATTATCTATTTCTTGTTGTTGTTTAGATGAAAGATGAATTGTTTATTGTTTAAATGAATGATCACACTGTTTTCTCAATCAATCAATTATAATTCAATTTTTCAACAATCATGTTTACGTTCTATACAATCATAAGTTTTCTATTGATTTTTCTAGGTTGTATAAAAGCTCTATCAGTTACTAAATGTAGTTCCTCTTATTGGGAAGGTCGAATAGATGCTGAAACTCTACAACGTGTCTATGGGGTTTCATTTCCAGATCCAAAACGTTTGAAGGAATGGAAAAAAATTCAGGTAGGCTAATAATAACTTGAATTACTTCTGACTTTTTTTAGTTAAGTTAATATGAATGGGCAATTAATTTTAACATTGTGTACATATGTCTATAATTTGAATTAAGAAATATGTATACTGTGAAAAATTTTTGCTTTTTACATATACTTCATTTGTTTTGTAAATTTTTTTTGACATTTAGATGAGAAAATGAAACTTATAAAAATGTTTTATATATTATTAGATTCATGTGTATTGTCCCTGTTGTAAATCTCAAATTGTTTTTCCTCTTACACAATGTCTTTTGATATTTATTCACTCTTATCTGAAAAAAATAAAGTGGAAAGATATTTAATGAAGCAGTTCTGAAATTCAAAATCGAGGGGAAGAAATAAGATGAATACATTTACATCAATATGAGCCACTTTACACAAAGTCTCCAACCTTTGATCACGGTTATCACGTGGAAGACAATCAGTCAGTATGAATCCACTAAAATGACTCAGATTATCAGTAGTAGATAACTGGAAGGACGGATTTCAAATTCGTGTTTGGCTGTTCCTGGCTTTCTTCCAATCTACTTTTGCTTTAGCAAGCACTGTTCTTCGAGGTAGACGTTAGTATACGCAACGCATACTGGGACAAAATGTTTTAAATTTTCTCTGTGATTATAGAATTCAAATCCAAATTGAGAGCCTACCTGGAAAATTAAGATTATATTGATTGTTTCATAAACTTGTGTCATGGAATAAATAGCATCTTTATCAATGACATCTATTTTCTGGGAAAAAAATGGAATGTCGCATTAAGCCAACACATGTTTTATTTCTTGATCATCCCGAATTTATGAATGTAAAACATTTATATCAGTAGGACTCATTTTAACTAGTTAAAGTAAACGTTAAATGAAAGAAAAGATTGAATATTGTATGACTAATAGTTCATTGTTTCTCTCAGGCACGATAATATGAAAATCATTTAGAATACTTTTTCTACAAAATTCTTACTGAAATTATTTGCATTTGAAGTAATTTCAATTAGCAAAGGTTTGATTTTTACGCGATGTACACTATTCACTTTAAGATGTAGGTTTTCATGCATTGAATTAAAACAAGGAGATTGTTTATAACTAACTGTTGAAAACCATTTATCATGTGCTAAACCGTTAATGTAAGTGTCTAATCCGTTAAATGCTCATTGTTTAAGAATTATTAGTATTCTATTTTTCAATATTCATTTTATTTTCTGCTCGATTTAAGTGGTTAGGACATGTGTTAGGCATGTCTAGTCCATTACTTTAATCTCCGTAACTCAGAATGATGGCTATTATAAGAGTAGGCTAAAAAAATGATAAACAAGGTCAAACTATTCCATGCCCTCAGTACATGCAATAATCAGTAAGTATAGACTTTGTATTCGAAATCTGCTGTATGATATATAGTCTATGATTGATCAATTGGAGGTGTTCATTAACCAACTAATTGACTCAAAATCTGTTAGTCAGTTAAAGGCTCTCTAGACGTTGATTAAATTATCGACTTTGATATCATTTATATATTTTGGACCATATATCACACATTTAAAATTTCATTGCAATTGATATTAACTCGTTTTTCGTTTCTGTTTTTCCTTGCACTAATTTTCATCTCTGTGCTGGTGTGAGGTGTTGTATTGATTGTCGGTGCGACAGTACACATTCATATCTGGTCCTACGTTATCAGTTAGAATGGTTATGAGTTGAAGTTTTAGACCTTTATTTGATATTATTCTTTTGTTCACTTTTTTGTGGTTTAGGAAGAAGCAGCTAAACGTGATCATCGAAAACTTGGAGTTGAGCAAAAATTATTTTTCTTTCATGAATTATCTCCTGGCAGTTGTTTTTTCTTACCTGCCGGTGCACATATCTACAATACATTGATTTCATTCATTCGTTCCGAATATTGGAAGCGTGGTTTTCAAGAAGTAATCACTCCAAATATTTATAATTCTGCATTATGGGAACAAAGTGGACATTGGCAACATTATAGTGTAAGTTTTTTTGCCTTTTATTGGTATGCTTTTTGTGTAATGTCATTCTTATAATTCGGTTAAAAATAGAAGAACACACATTTTTGAATCTGTAAAAGTCATTTCCTGTTCTATTTATTGATTTTGGTGTATAGGACCATCTGTTTAAAATTGATGTTGAAAAGCAAACGTTTGGTTTAAAGCCTATGAACTGTCCTGGTCATTGTTTAATGTACGCAAAAGAGATTCGTTCACATAAAGAATTACCATTGCGTTTTGCTGATTTCGGTGTATTACACAGAAATGAATTCTCAGGTGCTCTATCTGGTCTTACGCGTGTTCGTCGTTTTCAACAGGATGATGCACATATTTTTTGTCGTGAAGATCAAGTAATAATTTTTTTTTAAATCTCATATATATATATATATACATATATATATATATATTAACCGACTGTTGTCGTATGAATTGAAAAGCCTACCTGTTTGCTGTACTCAGATCCGTGTACTTGCTCTGAGTCAAATTCGAAACATGAGGGCAGTTGATGTTACACAGTCACCTAAACCAAAGCCCGAGGAGCGGGTTTCGTACTTAGGACTTAGCAGGTAGCTGAACGTCGGACGACGCTTTCTGAAAATTCAGCTATCACTTTACTCATATATTGACTGACTACGTTTGAAAATATCCGTTTCTCGTGGTTGATTTCTCTGAAAATTTTGACATTATTATCCAGTTAGACAGATTTTATCATATATGCAATTTATCTGTCAGTTTTAATGGCTTTATAGTCTGAATTTTTTTCTAGTGTTATGATGAAAAGTATGTACACTTAGACTGCGTATTACAATTTCGGCTATTGGTTTTACCTAGTGTTAGCTGCACGCTGATTGGCTAGATCTAACCCAATCAGCGCTAGTCGATACTTGGAGTACGTTCCGGAAGCTATTCATGTATAAACTATAATGATACTAACGTTGTTCATTCGCTTCGGCTTCATACTACCAATTAACCTTGCTATTTGAAATATAATCTTTTCCTGTTCAACCGTGTTCTGATTTGGAGACTTGTCGAGTGTATTGTTGTCAGAGAATACTTAACTGGGTTTTACTTAGAGAGAATTATAACACCTAGGATAACACTATGCTATGACTAATGATTCAGCATTTTGGACTTAAGCACTCATCTGTTTTGTTGTTTGTAAATCGTTAAAAATAACTGAATTTCAAACAAATTTTCTGCTCGAAAGTCTCATGGTATCAGTTCGATTCATAGTTGCAAGGTTGTGGATGATAATTATTTATGAGTCTCATATTGAGACGACATGAGCATTCAATGCTTCCAAGTTTTTGATAGAGATCTAAATATGATCATTTTGTGATTTAGACTATGAAAATCTGAACAAATGAATGATAATAATACTGATAATTATAATTAGTTTTCTCTTCTTTTCCTTCTATTCTCAAGATAAAAGATGAAATCAAGAGCTGTTTAGAATTTCTAGGTTATGTGTATGGTGTATTCGGTTTCTCATTTGAGTTGTACTTATCCACTCGTCCAGAGAAGTACATGGGTGAAATTGAAATGTGGGATCGTGCTGAAAAGGTGCTGTTTTCCAACGTTTTATAGTTTGTATATTCAAAATAAGTTAATTTTCATTAATTTCATTTTGATGAGGAAATTTCAGAAACAGGTGATTTTATGTTGCATTGCGTTCCCGTTTCTTTGTGATTCATAACTTGTTCGTATATATTATCCGAATTCTGTCAGTTGGTTGAGCGGTGGTTTCTAACTTTGATATAGTTTAGTCAGTCAACCGTACCCCACGTAGAATCTAGCGCATATGTGCATCGGTTGAAGCTACCATATTGCATTAGCACAGTGAGTTAAAATTATTTCAAGACAATCTCAGAGTAATAAGAGTAGTAACATTATCAGTAGTAGTAGTGTGTTGTGTACTGCTTGCGGTGGAGCTTATAAGTAGTACACAGTGGTTGTGCAGCAATGTGTCGCTCTGAAGTTACGGCCAAACAGAAAAGTGTTGGGTACGGATTTATGGCACGATCTGTGTGTTTTGAGGAATGGAAGACACACGAAAGAGAACAGCCAAGAATACGCTTGTTTTGCAAATGGATGTTTTATGACAGGGTGTACGTTTTTCACCTAGTAGATTGTCTCTTCGAATCAGCGGTTTGTGCGCTATGGTATATCGTTTTAGTTCATAACAGTAGTGGTGGCAGTAGTAGAAAGGTGTAGGCATAAACCGATAAAATAGGAAGTACTGGATGGTCTTTAGGACTTAGGATATGAGGGGACGTTAGTAATGACTGCGTCTGCCCCATGTTACGTAGTCTTTAACCATTCGTCTCGACGACCACAGAGATCCCGAACAAGTAGTTTCCACCTATTAATATGGCTCAGTTCATTTGAAAATGACTTCATAGATTGGTGCTACGTCTTGGTTTGGAGGTTCGTAGTATTTCAAACTTCTCCTGCTCCAAATAACATCACACATTAGTAAATAACGTTGGAATAAAAATGGAAAAGCAATATTTATTATTTGAAGTTTCATCGATTCACCTTATTTGGTTGATTCTGTACAATAAAATTACAGTATTTGTCGGTTATCCTCAAAATTTACCATAGAGCACATTTATGCACTTATATGTAAGTGTTTTTTTCCGTAGGTTTTCTTTCTCGTTGGATATATATATATATATATATATATATATATATATATATATATATATATATATAGTATTTTTTTCACAAGGATTCCTTCTGCAAGTTAGAAAAAAATCAAATGTTTATATATTCAAAACCCCATATCTACACTTACTAATATGGCTCAGTCCAGTAGCCGGTGACTACATAGATGTGGGCCATGTTTTGTTTTGGCCGTTCCTAACTTCTGGTCCACCCCTACATCGGAAAACGTCGCTCGTCGGGGCAGTCGGTGGTTACACAAACATAGCACATATCCAAACCACCTCAACTGACAAAGTTTCACCACCTTATCTGGGACCTGTTTCCTAACCACAACATTGCTTACTCGATGGTCCCAGGATATAGGAGCAATGCTTTGGAGACAGCTATGGTCGAAAACATGTAACCTACGACAACTCCCTGTTCTTAATAATCATGTTTCACATCAGTAAAGCAGGACGGAGCGAACTGTTGTTCATTAAACTCGTTCATTGGTTAGCAGACAGGTAGTTACGATTGGTGGTGGCGGTTTTGAGGCATTCCGCAAAAGATGGACATATACGACGAGAATCTGATCAGTTGCAGTATTTAATGCTAACGACCGGTAGATTCAACCCCTTACTAATGAATCTGGAAATGTGTATAGTATTTGATTTTCAATTCATAATCCATTTATTGTATGTATTTATTTGTGTTTTTCTGCTTGTTATCTATTTTAGCAACTTAAAGAAAGTTTAGATGAAGTTGGTTTGAAATGGGAACTTAATCCCGGTGATGGTGCATTCTATGGACCTAAAATAGATATAACCATAATGGATGCTTTACGTCGTCGGCATCAGTGTGCCACAATACAATTAGATTTTCAATTACCCGTCAGATTTGATCTTTCTTACGCTTGGTATGTTTAATTACTTTCAAATCAACAAGGAATCAGTTCATCTTATCAAGAATTCATTTTTTACAACTACTGGTTTGTATACAATGAATGATTTCGCTTTTATTATTCAGTCAATCAATCACTAGGAAACATATATGCTAGCAAATGTGCTCATCGACTAACATCACCACATCATATTAGATACAATTGTTACCGAATATTCATAGACCATAGTGTATCTGTAAGGCTTTTTTTCAAACACTGATGGGAAGAAAAATCACAAGAGGAACTAATACTGGTTACACTTATGTATATATTATCATTCATAATTAGGTTTACGAATGATACTTTTGTCATAAAAATGAATGATTAATAAATGAGATAGCAACAGACTCTTTAGAAGTAGGTCTCACTTGTTCACAAGGGAGAAAGAAAATTGCTAAAATACAACCTGGTTAGCACCGACCAAATGAAACTTGATGAAGAAACACTGGAGGTGGAAACTTTTACGTACTTGGATAGTATCATGAATAAACTAGGGGTTCTGATACAAAGTCAAGGACACAAGATCGAGAATAAACGACAACATTCCTGCAAATAAAGAATATAGTGAAATCGAAACAACTGCCAGTAAACACTTAAGTCAGACTTCACAGTTCAAACACCAAGGCAGTTCTATTGTACATGGAACCACCACAACCATCATAAAAACGGTATAAGTATTTATAAACAGCTTTCAACACAAGATATTCCATATTCGTTGATCAGAAACCACCAGCAACAACTTGCTATGGCTGAGAATAAATCGGTTCCAAACGGAGGAGGAAATCAAGAATAGACATTGGAGGTGGATAGGACACACATTGAGGAAATCATTAAACTGTATCATGAATTTCTTTAGGTGGAGAAAGACTCAGACTAAAGAATGTGAGTTAAACGTCATAATATTGAATAGCACTGGGGAATAGCTGGAAAGGATATTCCATGACAGAGTAGGTCGGAGATTACTGGTTGGCGATCTACACTCCACGGGGAGTAAGTAAGTAATAATATACGGATTCTACCTTTATTCTTAACTGCGAAGTTTATTTTGGGGACCAGACTGATTTTCTAAAGCACTGAATTTAGTACTCTGACACTCTAGATTATTCTTGAACCAGTGGAATAATGTTTCCGAAAAGATCCTCATCTCTCAGATTTCGCTCTTCGCAACTACATGAGCTACCCGTATTAGTGTTTTGAAGAAAACAAACACAACCGTTTTTCGAGTTGTAATTTGTGCAGCTGAATTCTTCGATGATCCATCTAACTTACTAGTTGTATAAGAATTTGTGCTCAGTTGCCGATTCGTTTGTATTTGTTGCATATATATATATATATATATATAACTAGATAACTTTCTATCTTTATGTGTCTTTTATTCATCAGTGAGACTGATAATCCTGGAAGCGATCCCAATTGTAACATTACAAATGGTATAGCTAACAATCATGAAGCGATCAATCATCAAACTAACTTAAATACCCACCGACCTGTCATTATTCATAGAGCTATTCTGGGTTCAGTTGAACGAATCATAGCAATTCTCACAGAATCTTATGGAGGTAATACTTATCTATTTATATATATACCGTTGAATGCCGGCTCAGTGATTGAAAGGTTAAGTGTTCACCATGTGTGTCGCAAATGCACACTGATGAATCCTATTCTAGGACGAAACCCCACCCAGTTCCTTCAGGTTTTTTCAATGTTGGTTTAATTGAAATCAGTTTAGTATTTAAAAGCTACACAAATGATGATGCTTGTGGGTTTTTTTTCAATATTCTATGTTCAAGACAGTATGTAATTCTCAGCATACAAATATATCAACAAGTTTTTCTTACTTAACTGCACACATAATTTGCATGAAATAAGTAAATTATCTATCAACAAAATAAATATTTTTTTAAGAAAATGAGAATCTATACTACTGATTGATTCAGCTCTTAAAACATGTTTATCATAAAATGTGTGTGCTAATTATTATATTGTTCTACTGTTCTACAGGAAAATATAAAAAAAATGTTAATAAAGTAGATGATTAGTATCTGATAGTAAATCACTGACCAGTTGTTTGCAAGTTTTTAAATATCCATCTACAACCATATTCATAATGACATTAAGAGATTCACTGCATGCTTTACCAACTACCTTCAGTGTTCTGCGTAACACAGCATATTCTTTTGTCCCAAAGTCCATAGAGCAGTAATGAATTGATAATCAATAATATACAATAATTTACAAATCACAAAAGGTAGATTTTGAGTTTCGATAGAAACATGTCTCTTGTTGATGGTAAAACATGAGAAAGCTGATAAAGATTAGAAGTAAAACACCAAAATAAACGACTGTTGATATAATTTTTTTTACAGAATCTCCAATAGTATAAACTTTGTAGGATTCTAGCATAGTATTCAAGTGTTATTCATGTCTCAGTCTAAAGTGAACAGCTTAATATTTAGAAGGATTAACTGTGCGGTCATGGGGCCATATATATATATATATATATATATATATATATAAACTTCACCTACATTTTCTTCATTTTACATTTTTGTTTCTCGTATTATGATAGGAAAATGGCCATTTTGGCTTAGTCCCCGTCAAGTTTTAGTAGTGCCTGTCGTGTCAGTATGTGACGAATACGCGATTGATGTAAAAAATCGTCTGCATGACGCTGGTTTTATGGTCTCCATTGACACTGATCCTGGTCGTACTTTGAATAAAAAAATTAGAAATGGGCAATTACTTCAAAATAATTTTATTCTAGGTAAGTATTACTTATTTTTCCTTGTAAGAGATAAAATCTTCAGTATAACAAAATCAATCCATTATTGTCATTTAGATTGAATATGAAAAGAATTTAGTAAAGAAAAAAATTTTTTTTTCGCCAATTTTATTTACTTAAACTATACATTTTTATTCATAGTATTTACTAAGTATAGTAGTCTGTAGAATTGTGTTAAATAGTTTCTAGAAAAAAAACATGTAAATGTTGTTGTGGTTGTTGTCATGAGTTAATTATTCACTAATTCAGATATTGAAAGGAAGTTACGCAATAATCCAACACGGCTAATGACGATTGCTAAAGTGAAAATAATTAAATATTGTAGCAGAATGACTGATTGAATCTACTGTTTTTGTACACAAAAGTTGAACTTAATTTCAATGGATGAATATAATATTTGATGCACAGAAGTTTTGCATTTGAATTCCTTTTGAATTGATGATTTTGTATAGATGAATTTAAGGAAGGAGTTTTTTTTGAAGCGCTGATGGAATTTAACTAGATTCCTGATAATTTAGTGTACATTCGTATGTGTGACGTATGTTTTATGGGTCGACTAAGTTGATTGGTTTATTTTCCTAAAAACCAGTGCTTGATTTCGTGACAAGAATACGGTACTCGAAAGATATTTTTATTGTTTTTGTGATTAAAACTAGTCGATAGCAATCCCTGAACTTATGTGTTGTTCTTTTTGACACCCATCAAAAAGCCAGTGTACTGACATTCCTTTTGATCGATTCGAACTCACATTAGTCAGTTATTAGGCTTTTCTTTTTACTGTCTCCAGCTGTATTCACACTTCAGCATAGTGTGGACGATGTTGATTTATTTGGACTGTTATTTAGTGATCACATTGCAACTTGTTGGTTGATAGAATTTGATCAGAATAAGAAAACAACTTGACAAGTATGACAAATTGATCACTTCTCTTTAATTGTTATGGAGATAAATGAATTTCGCGCTGAAATCATTTTAATATTTAAATGATATAACAATTTAATTTTCTGTTAGTTTATTCATTTTCATTTTCTTCTATTCCTAATATTAGTGGTTGGTGAAAAAGAAATTACTAACGGAACTGTCAATGTTCGTACACGAGATAACAAAGTTCACGGTGAGCATCCAGTTGAACATGTTATTGAACGTTTTCGTCAGTTGGCTGAATCAAAAACATTAGAAGCAGAACAAGAATTTTAAATAAAAAATGATACAAATTATGAATAATGTATTTCTATTGTAATTTCAAATTGATACATAAATACATTATATAATGGATTTTATTTTATTTTATTTTCTTCTATCAATTTCAAAATTAAGGTTGTCCACATTTTTTAACTTTTCATGTTTAAAGAACAATGAAGATAGCGAAAAATATCATTATGTCATTTGTTCTGTCAGTTATTTTTACAGTTCTAAGCAATACATAGATGAAAATATTGTGAAAATATTCTAAGAATAGGTGTAACCCACAATCCCATAAAATCGTTACAAAGGACAGATGCCAAATGAAGAGAGATCAAATACAACAACTATAAAGAACACTTTTTAGGACAACGTGGTTTTCCTTTACGTTCTAGTTTATATGAACATCAACTATCTGTAAATTGCCACAATAGATAGCTTTGCTCTAGTCAGTGCAAGTCGATACCTGTGGATATGAATTTGACAGTGAAATAATCGTAATACTGGATTAGAGAAACATGGAAAATGTAAGAAAATTTTAGAATTCTGATTCTCTAGCCTCATCGTTTATTAGACATATTGAAATCGACCCAGTCGACCCGCCAATCAGTAAGAATGTAAACATCAACAAGGTCAGATTAAATGCGAAGACAAAACAAATAAGTTAGCAAAGACTACAAAACTGCCGAAAATGATGCGTCAAAATTTCAGGTCAGCTGCACAAGATATTGGCCAGTTTAGAGAAATTTTTAAAGTCTATGCACACTAGATAACTGAGGCATATCGCGTAAACGTTATTATTATAGTTTTAATAAATTAAGGCGAATAACATAATCTGTATTTTTTGAAATACTGACTAGGACTGTCAGTGATGAAGTGGAAAATGTAATCAAGTACCATAAAAAGAGGTAGAAAATACAGTTTAGTAAAATTGGTAACCTCGGTACAACAAGACAATAATACTGCTCGTTAAGGCGGTTCCGCAATTATGTTGCTTTACACATTGTAGGTATAGTAAAATAGGTTGCATGCATACATCCTTGAAACCGGCTTGCTGCTGTGCACAAATGTCTTATCCAACTTCCATTACAACCAGTTCGTCTAACTTTGTGAATGATCTCGAATGATGATTTTGATGGATTGGCATGATTGGAATTGCTCAGATGTTCTACAACCGAACTGTTCACTGATATAGGTTAATGTCTAACCGATCATGATGAGTAGTGTTTGAATAATATCAAACCAAAATGATAGGAAACACAGTGATTAGTTTCATGTCACATTTGTGTTTTGTTGAAACAATGTATTGATGATATCTGAATAAAGTTGTGTAAATTCATTCATTCAAATTAACCTAATGCATCAGTTTTTAGTGCAAGAGGATATGTGATGTTTATTTACAATGACTGTTAACTGATTGCACTGTGGATCCGAACAGTTAAACTTTGAATGGAATAGTTGTTAATTTGGTTTTGCACATGGTTTATCATTGTTCAGAAATTTTGTGTAAATCTTCAAATGCTGTTATTACAGACAATATTGGATTTTGACTTCAAGCTATTGATGGCTTATTCAAGATATCATTAAATACAGTCAGTAAGTTATATGGAGTGCAGAACATGGCACGTGTGTGTCACAGTTCATTAATACAGTGATATGAAATAATCGGGACAAATCGAGAATTGTACAGGCAGTAACACAGTGTTAGTGGTAATAGAAAATGTTAGGCATAGAAGATACGATTTGATAAGAACATATAAGTCAATGTAAGAGAAAGGTAAGTTTACGGTAATTAGAATGTTTAGAATCTGAGGGAAGATAAGAAGCGGATACATGTGGGCCTTTGTAAACAATTCTATACCAAATCAACCAAGGATTCTGATCATTGGTTTTGATAATTACACGGATTCCAACCAGTTGTGAAGTCTGTAGAGTCGATTGTTATTTCTACTATACGTGACGTATTATCTTATAAATTCAATTACTGCAAAGCAAAAATAAGCTTGTAGGTTTGATTGCAAATTATTTCATGTCATGAATTAAATCTGCTCATTTAATCAAAGAAATTGTAGTATATCGTCTGTCCGAGTTCACTTAGTGAAACATTGAAAGGAAAGGCATTTTGGTAATCTAAGCCTATTTTTTCGCGCATATTATTATTCTGGCCCTCATTAAAGTCAAATGAATTCAAAGCTGAACATTGAATAAAAGTATGATTGATGAAACAGAGTGAGAAGTAGTTCTATAAATCACAAAGATCGGGAATTTTGGTTGTGAAATCTATATAATCTTTCAGATGTGGTTTGCTTTTAAAGCATTAAACGTATTTCTTATTACCTGTTTAGTAAATTTTCAAAGATCGTACAACGTTTTTTTTCATTGATGTAAATTATTAAACAAATTGGTGAAAAAATTCATGTTTTACTGCAGACCACTAAAGCATATGCATATTTACCGAAATTATTCAGACTACTAGTGAGTAGTATATTGTATTTCAGGAAATTAGTTTCTCCCAGGGCTTCTGAAGTTTTGAATAACCACGTAATTGATATATATACCCATCTGTATATTCCTATTTTTAACCAGTTTGGTTGCTTTTGATTAGGTGATTAGGTAAAATATACAAAGTATTTTTTTCTTTGTTACTCATTATAAGTCATGTTTTGGAGATTATCAAAACTGATAACCCTGTCATTCAATGCTTCAGTTATAGACGCTAAAACAGTCAGAATATAATTCATGGACGACCTTTGAGATACAGCAAAGTGACTTTGATAAGACTCACCTAACTACTTGTATGAGGAATCAGAATCAAGATTTAGTGTTAGAAGTTTGACTAAGGATTTAGTTAGGCTCTGTCTTCACGAATTGACATCAGTTATAATCCCAAAATGCTATCAGGCTATGCATCAATGAATTTTACGCTACAGTTGAGGACTCTTGATTTCGAATTCGATTGGTTCGTCTCGCTACTAAAACTAAGCTTATTTCAAACAATTTATTCCCTTTTTTTACTTTGGTACAACAAGACGTAATTGATCTAAAAAATGTGATGTATTTGAGCTCTAAATTTCGAACAATCTGGTTAAACAAACTTTTCAAGGCACTTTTTATGAAATTATTAAAAGGTCAATTAAATAAAAGTTAAAATAGACATAAGGTGATAATTGTACATGAAGAAGAGAGAGAATTAACGTAATTTAGCAAGAATAAAAAGGGTAAGAAATTGTCACCTACCCTAGGCCATAACATGGCTTTAAAGAGAGATTGATTACTCCTGTAGGTTTTGTAGTTTTATAGTGCTTAATCTTCGAAGCTGCTTAGTTGAATTACTATCCTTTTTGAAATAGGATTTAGTTAAAGCTGAGGATTGTGGACCATCACAGTGGTTACTGCCTAGTCGTTAGTTCTTTGGATGGAATGTAGGCATAATAAAAACTTATTTGTAACTGCTCTTTATACTAACTTCATCGAGTGATGTTAGATTAGTAGATTTTCATTTATTTATTTCACTGGAGGTAATTCGTGAACTAATTTATTTGCATATTTTGAATTATTGACATTGAGATCCTAGTGGCATTGGGCTTCTGGTATTGGTCTCCTCAAAATTGAGAAGCCGTAACCCTACATTCTGGAACCAAACTCAGTCCCCACTCTGGTACATGTTTACATCACTTCAAGAATTCACACCACTAGCACAAAATCGTCAGGGAGAATGCCAGAGCAGTATATTTGGAGGTAGTATTAATTGTAATATATATGATTAATCATGTAGGAGAAAATATATATGAGCGAAATAATAGCAGAAAAGTTCTATGAGGAATTTAGAAACTTAAGCTCTAAGGGATAACTTATATGACTGAACTGTACTGGTCGATTAGATTAGGACGACACGGGCGTTCAGTGCTTCTATATGGTGGTCTAATATTGATCAATTCATGATATCAATGCAAACAGTTAAATGAATGTCTACTTATTTATACATGAACTATAAGTTAACAGTATTGAAATGTGATAGTGAATTCCGAAATACTTTTTTGTATGACTGTAGTCACAGTATTATGCAATAGTTGTAAATTACATGAGGTTAGGCGATGCTTACAAGATCGAAGCTCCTGGGTTCGATTCCAGGTTTCTGATAGCGGTCTAACGCAGATCAATTCATCATCTTAATGTAACTCAACAATCTCCGCAACCCTATGACGAAAATTAGCTATCTGCACCAAATATAATTTTTTTAGGGGAATAAAAATATTGTTTTGTGAATAAACAAGAACTGACTTTAATATTAGAATTTATTAATTCGCTTAAATTCATTTAATAATGTTGACATTTTTGATTGTGTTGGGGATGTTAGATCCCCAAAATTCGCATGATAATGCCGTATTTTGGTTTTTACGTTTCGCCAGCAGGGGCTGATCAAATGACCTTGAGATTTCAATTCCCACCAGCAAAATCAATGGCTGTGATTGGCTACAGTGTATTTTAGTATGCTATTTTCTTAACTGTCTCAAGGACGTTGTTATGTTGTATAAATAAACGAGAGTTGTGTGCTTGATTGTACTGGGATTGCTGGGTGCTTGTAGAATATACTTTCTACGCCTACAAAGTCTTCTATTTCGATTCTGGGATTCAAGGTAGCCTTCCTGGAAGCTGGTAGAAGTATCGTTCGCGTTTATCGACTAAGGTAAACTCGTAATAGCATCAAGCATACTCCTAAGTGACAAACATATCAGTGGCGACGGGGTAAAAACCATATCCACAAAACATATCAGTGGCGACGGGGCTCACAATTCACAATGTCAATTAATCTTGAACAGTTAGAATCTTTACTGGAACGTCAAGGTAAACGATATGAACAGTTTCAGGAACGTATGTTGGAGCTGTTAATGAAACAAATGAATTTGAATCACAGAGGTTTTGCCGATGATTCATGTAATCCGCATACAGACTCGATAGTTAATTCCATTCATGAATTTCATTTTGATGGCCTTGCTGGTGTGACTTTCGAGTCTTGGTTTAAGAAGTATGAGGATTTGTTCAAGGTCGACCTCAACAATCTTGATGACGCCACCAAAGTCAGAATCCTTTTGAGAAAGCTCGGCACAATCGAACACGAACGTTATAGTAATTTCATCCTCCCAAAGAACCCACGAGATTTCTCTTTTGATGCTACAATTGATACGCTGTCGCAAATCTTCTCTGAACAGTCATCTCTCTTTAATATTCGTTATCAATGCCTCAAAATAATCAAGTCAAATGAAGATGACTGGGTAAAGCATGCTGGCTTAGTAAATCGTGAATGCGAACGATTTAAATTATCATCAATGACGGAAGATCAGTTTAAGTGCCTTGTGTTTGTGTGCAGCTTACAATCTCCCGACGATGCTGATATAAGAACCAGAATCCTAAGTAAAATTGAACAGTGCCCAAACATCTCGCTTCAAGAAATAACTGCAGAGTGCCAGAGATTAGTAAACTTGAAGCATGATACCTCCATGGTCGAAAACAAGGGCCTCTCATCATACGTGCATTCCATTAGTGAAAAGAAAAATTCCAATTCGGCCCAAAAACCCAAAATGAATCCACCTTCTGCTTGCTGGCACTGCGGTTCATGGCACTATGTACGGAACTGCCCATTTAGGCAGCATAGATGCAGGAAGTGTAAAGTCATCGGTCATAAAGATGGCTTTTGCCTACAGAAAAAGCCAAAGCGATCCAGAAGTGCTAAGAAGCCTGTTCCTAGATCCAGTACCAATGCATTGAGCCTAATATCTTCCTGCCAAAGCTCATCACCAGGTGAGAGGAAATTTATTACTCTTAATATTAACGGTTATTTGTGTAGAATGCAAATAGATACTGCATCTGATGTCACTATCCTCTCACGCAAAAATTGGACCAAATTGGGCAACCCAAGCCTGCAGCACACAACACAAAAGCCGCGTACAGCATGTGGTAATTATCTTCGTCTGTTAGGACAATTGGAATGTAAAGTTGCTTTTCGAGATTCGTCGTTTACTGGGGTATGCTATATAACGCCAGCTGATCTAAATTTACTTGGTTTAGATTGGTTCGACCAGCTAAAATTGGCTGATGTCCCGCTAAATACCATATGCAACCTGGTATCACAACGACATGACCCAGAAGCGTATACGAAGAACCACGCAGAATGTTATCTGACAACCGCAGTTCGCGCATTACCGGTGTCTACAACAGACATACAAAATGCTTCTAGAAACGACCCCATCATCAAGATGACGATGAAATATGTCACTAACGGTTGGCCGTCGAAAAAGTTTGAAGGTGACATGAAGCAACTGTATCAACGGCGGGAGTCACTATGCATCGTCAACGATTGTCTCATGTTTGGTGAAAGAGTAGTGGTTCCAGAATCCCTTCGTGCAAAAGTGCTGAGACAGTTTCATCTTGGTCATCCTGGGATTAAACGAATGAAGTCCATAGCCAGGAGTTATGCATACTGGCCTCACATGGATCAACATGTCACAGCGTTGGTTGAAAAATGCATGCGGTGTCAGCAGGCGGCAAAGATGAATGCCAAAATTCCGCCGGTTTCATGGCCCAAACCTGAGCATCCTTGGTCCAGGATACATGTCGACTTCGCTGGCCCAATAAATGGAACTATGTATTTAATTGTCGTCGACGCCTTTTCTAAATGGCCGGAAATCAGCCCCGTTATGCCGCCCACTACAACTAAGACTATACAGCTCCTAACTGAAATTTTCTCACGAAATGGCATACCAGATGTGATCGTATCCGACAATGGCTCTCAATTCACCTCTTCCCAATTCCAGAATTTCTGTCAACGGCTAGCTATTAAACACTTACGCTCGCCACCATACCACCCGCAATCGAATGGGCAGGCGGAAAGGTTTGTGGATACGTTTAAAAGAGCACTGCTCAAGTCAAAAGGGGAGGGGACGCCAGCCGAAACGCTACAAAATTTCTTGTACGTCTATCGGACAACACCAAATGAATTGTTACCGGAGCAAAAGTCCCCAGCTGAAATCCTGATGGGAAGAAGATTGAAAACGATTCACAGCCTGATGCATCCGACCAATGCACCCTCATCAGTAGAGACAAAGCAGCAAAGACAATCCGCTTACGAGGTGGGATGCCCTGTGTTTGCCCGCGACTACAGAACGAACCATGGTCCTTGGGTAGAAGCGAGAGTGGTCAGAAGGGTTGGTCGAGTTATGTACGAAGTAGAGGTAGGAGGTGATAAATGGTCACGTCATCGGAATCAGATACGCAGACGGCTAGCCCCAGATCGCCCATCAAGAGCAGAAAGCCTTCCCCTTGACATCTTGCTTGATACCTTCAACCTACCGAGAGCCCCGCCACGAGAAGAAACTCAGCAGCAAGCTGTTCTTCGTTCCCGAAGGTATCCCCTCAGACAGCGGCGAACAATAGTCAAGATGCAAGTCGACCCCAGGAGAACAAGCTATTAAAAAGGGGAGGAGTGTTGGGGATGTTAGATCCCCAAAATTCGCATGATAATGCCGTATTTTGGTTTTTACGTCG
>OX103971.1:11102351-11378684 GCA_944470395.2 Schistosoma turkestanicum
GCCCAATAAATGGAACTATGTATTTAATTGTCGTCGACGCCTTTTCTAAATGGCCGGAAATCAGCCCCGTTATGCCGCCCACTACAACTAAGACTATACAGCTCCTAACTGAAATTTTCTCACGAAATGGCATACCAGATGTGATCGTATCCGACAATGGCTCTCAATTCACCTCTTCCCAATTCCAGAATTTCTGTCAACGGCTAGCTATTAAACACTTACGCTCGCCACCATACCACCCGCAATCGAATGGGCAGGCGGAAAGGTTTGTGGATACGTTTAAAAGAGCACTGCTCAAGTCAAAAGGGGAGGGGACGCCAGCCGAAACGCTACAAAATTTCTTGTACGTCTATCGGACAACACCAAATGAATTGTTACCGGAGCAAAAGTCCCCAGCTGAAATCCTGATGGGAAGAAGATTGAAAACGATTCACAGCCTGATGCATCCGACCAATGCACCCTCATCAGTAGAGACAAAGCAGCAAAGACAATCCGCTTACGAGGTGGGATGCCCTGTGTTTGCCCGCGACTACAGAACGAACCATGGTCCTTGGGTAGAAGCGAGAGTGGTCAGAAGGGTTGGTCGAGTTATGTACGAAGTAGAGGTAGGAGGTGATAAATGGTCACGTCATCGGAATCAGATACGCAGACGGCTAGCCCCAGATCGCCCATCAAGAGCAGAAAGCCTTCCCCTTGACATCTTGCTTGATACCTTCAACCTACCGAGAGCCCCGCCACGAGAAGAAACTCAGCAGCAAGCTGTTCTTCGTTCCCGAAGGTATCCCCTCAGACAGCGGCGAACAATAGTCAAGATGCAAGTCGACCCCAGGAGAACAAGCTATTAAAAAGGGGAGGAGTGTTGGGGATGTTAGATCCCCAAAATTCGCATGATAATGCCGTATTTTGGTTTTTACGTTTCGCCAGCAGGGGCTGATCAAATGACCTTGAGATTTCAATTCCCACCAGCAAAATCAATGGCTGTGATTGGCTACAGTGTATTTTAGTATGCTATTTTCTTAACTGTCTCAAGGACGTTGTTATGTTGTATAAATAAACGAGAGTTGTGTGCTTGATTGTACTGGGATTGCTGGGTGCTTGTAGAATATACTTTCTACGCCTACAAAGTCTTCTATTTCGATTCTGGGATTCAAGGTAGCCTTCCTGGAAGCTGGTAGAAGTATCGTTCGCGTTTATCGACTAAGGTAAACTCGTAATAGCATCAAGCATACTCCTAAGTGACAAACATATCAGATTGAATTCTTAAATGTTAAAATTTGACCTGACAGATTTAAGTTTATTCATTCATGCGTACAGTTTGTGCATTACATTAGAATAAGATTCTAATAGAAAATGTTATTGACTCACTTGTTTACTTCTTGGTCATTCCAATCTAAATTTTAGGCCAATTTGTTATATATAATGTTAATATCAGTTCGATTTTATTCATAAATCTGGTCAATTTGTAAATAATAATAACAATAATAATAATAATAATAATGACAATTTAGTGAACGTTATTAAAAATTGTTCAAGTGCAAAATTGATTTTTACGTGATAAGAGTTTAACTAAGACGATGATAGGGCCATTTATTTCTTGCTAAGTGAGCTGCTTATTTAAAAATGAATAAATAAACTAGTCTTTTTAATTTTAATAAGTTCTTATAAGGTTTTTAATTATATAACATTAAAATTATAATCTCATTCTATCATTGACCTTTAAACTGTGATTATTTATCTTAAAAATTTTGTTTCATCTATGAACTGAAATATCAGATATTTCACAAATAATTAACTGTGATTGAATTAGTGAGCAACTATAAGTACTTGGTATGTATGTTTCAAGAGCGACAACCAACTAGTTGTGAATTAGTCGATATCCGAATTATAATGTATGTTAAAATTTTTCATGACATATCAGTCACCGTTTACTTTATAATTACTAACTAATTTGTGTTATTTTAGTAGTTTAAATTGCGAACTCACTGCCCTGAAGCACTGGATGAATGTTTCATTGTCGTTTGGAACCCCTCACCAGTGCTCATTCACTACCCCGCATCCAGTACTCCAATCTAGGACTTCCTGTCTCTAAGGCACATGACGAATCAATAGCCAGGGTTAAAAGGTGTTCGTTCACTCGAAAGACCGTAAATCGTGGGTTTGTTTTTTTTTGTCATATCCAAATCCTAAATTCTAACAGCAATAATTTATTCAATTATTCTTGTGTTGTTTGTTAATTCACTAAAACAGATTAAAATCTCAAGGTTGATGAGCAGGTGCATACTTTGTGTACAAAACAAAGATGATGCTATAAGTTAACTAATTGTTTAATAACTTAGTTTATTTACAAGTTAGTTATGCAATTATAGCGATTTCATCAGTAACGAAATTACGTATTTTTTGCAAACTAAGAGGGAACTATAAAAAATATCATAAAAAGCGGAAATTATTTTAAATAAACTCTAAAGAATTTGTATTTTTATTTCTCAGTATAGGATTTTGAAGATTGTTGAGTTTGATTGAAATCATGAACTGATTAGTGTTAGACCACCATAGGGGTTTAACGGGAAGCAATGAATAATTGTTTCGTCCTGGTATGGGACTCATGAGCAGTTGCTAATCAATCTATTCGTCCTATTTAATTAGCAATACTTTTCTTATAGATTGAATTAATTAGCATCACTAGATAACAATAATTGTGAATATATGAATATTATTTGAATGGTATTTAATATTCTTTGTAGATGATTCTTAAAATTTAGCTATTAATTGTAGTGGATAACCACCAATGGTGACAATTTGTAGAGGAAATATCCTTGAAATGATTCCCATACTTTATATATCGATGGTCCAATTAATCGTTATTCGATAACATGTATAAATTTCAGAGGATAATCTGAAGTGGTGATGATAGTTTTTAGCTCAGACTGTAAAACCGTAGACACAAGAAGCGAACACAAACAAAATTACGAATGTGAAAGAATGTAAGCGATGTAAGTGTAAATGACCTGCTATAAATTGTAATTTATTTCAAGAAAACCATACTTACTACAGTCATGGCATACAGACCTTTTAAGAATAAATTATCTATAGTTTCTTTGTAGTATGACGCTTATAATAAATCTCTGGTGATACATTTTTTTTCTTCAAATCGAACGTTACTTCTGCTTTCCGAACTTATATATATATGCATGCTTTTGACAATATTGAAATATAACTTTGGCTATGAGTACAATAGCTTATTTGATCATTTAGCTAATATTTTCGTAACTTTCTGATCACTATATCTGCTCTTATTTATATGCAAAATAACAAATAATTTTTAACTAAAAAAAAATGAATACCCCAAGCTGGTAGTAGTGATTTGTTCATTGCAAAGTCTAGTAGTTTTAATGTATAGTCGTTATGTGGCCATAAATTGTTAAACTCAATCATATATAAACTAGAGGGTATGCCAAATTAAGCAGCTATAACCCTACGTTTTTTATAACTTCATCTGTATGGTACGATCACGTGGCCGAACTGAAGTAAATGTAACAGAATTTGAACTTGCTACCAACGAGTTAGGGATCTAAGGGCCTTAACTTTTAGGACGCCTCTCTGAAATGATATAAGTTTTTATCACGTTTTATTTTTCAGGGATTTTCTGTCTAATTACGCTTCGTCAGAAAAAGTTGTTTATTTTTGCTATTGGTGGTTTGTTGAGATTGCTGTATTTCATAGTTTACACCATGGAGTGATCTCGTTCAATCAACTATTGAAAAACCAGGAAACACTGGGTAGCTGTTTCATCCTGGTATGATATTCTCGATCAGTTCACACTCAAAATACAGTCATGGATGAAAATCAAGAATTTAAGTTTCCCAGGGAGCTCTGAAATTTTAAATCACTGAGCCAGACTATCCTGTTTAATTTCATCCAGTTAGCGATATTAGGTGTTGGCAGTATGTTGTGGCGAAATGAACAAACCGTCCAATTTTTCTTGATTTTCAGTGATAGTCAAGCGCAAATCTGTCAGTGGTGTAAACAGTGAAACAGTTAACTTGGTCTGTTCACCCTATTCAGTCTCTTTCAATGTTTGCGTCAATAAAATGAGCTCAGAAAATTAGTGAGAAGTCGTATACCCACACACAAAGTGAGTTATAAAAGGAAGGAATACACAGAAAGAAAAATTATGAAATGTGGGAAAATTTTCAATTTTTTCTCCTCATAAGGTCAAATTGATATGCTTGACTGGAAACAAAAAATACACACACACACACATTTCTTCGATGTTAAGTGTTGAATCAAAATCTAGATGAGTTCAAATTGCGTTGTTAAAGATTTTTCGCTTCTGATACAATCCGTATATACAGTATACACTAATTTACTAACTCTACCTAACTACCATGTATGCTTATGTCATTGTTATAGCGCAACTTAATTTACTGATTAGAAAGGGAAATTGAGTGAAGTTGGAGTTGAAAATTAACTCGTCAGTGAAAATTATTCTTTCACATACCGCGCCTGCTCAGTAGATGGACGAAAAGAATATCTGGAAATTATCTATACCCCAGATATGTTGAACACTGAAAAGGTAATTAAAGAATGAAAAAGTGTAAAACATAGTGTTAAGCAATTTAGTTAACAATGTATAAATCTAATTTTTTGAATATTAATGTTAATTTTCTTTTTGGCAGTCATTGTCCTATGCTTAGTTTGAAATTTATTATTATTATTATTTTTTTGATGTTTGTATGGCTTCTAATTTTTTTCTCCTACTTACTTGTCGGAAAAATCCTCCTCCTCCTCCTCCTCCTCCGCCACCTTCTCCTCCTTCGTTGAAAATACAAATGAATTTTAATGGTGTGTGTAATGTTAGCCGATTAGCATTTTGGTTCTGTTTATTTTCAATTTTTATAAATTTATCACATTAAAAACAGGTCAGAGCATTTGGTATGCATGTATGATGAATAATGTCATGGATATATTTTTTGTTTCTTCTTAAATCAATCCAATTCCATATTAATAAAGAAATAAATATTGGATTCAGTGACCAGAATGAAAGTTATAGAATAAAATCAAACAGAAATTCACATCATATTCATATTTGTTTTAAAAAATATCAAGTTTCTTATAATGTAAGCACATAACTGAACAATTCAGATTTCATGTTACTTATGCACATTAAACTGAATCACATTATAGAATGTAACACTAGGAATAATTATTATGTTTCAAGAGGGCAATCAATATTATGTGAAAAGTCACCAAT
This sequence comes from Schistosoma turkestanicum, assembly GCA_944470395.2. NCBI lineage: Eukaryota > Metazoa > Platyhelminthes > Trematoda > Strigeidida > Schistosomatidae > Schistosoma > Schistosoma turkestanicum. Next base: position 11,107,603 of record OX103971.1, read on the forward strand.
CCCTATTCTAATTATACATCTTTCCATACTGCATCTACAGGTTCATTTGTAGCCTGGTGTCCAAGACTTGATCAGTTTTACCTTTCAGTTTCTCTTCTTTTATTACCTTGACTTGAATTCAAACAGAAATCAGCGGCCAGTTTCTTTCTCAATATATTTTAAACACATGTGGGTTTATTGCACAAGCCCAATGGATTACATGATATACAACAAAAAATTACAATTAAGCAAAAATCGGCCAAAAGTGACTGGGAATATAAGCAAGTTGTAAATAACTGATCAGTAAGTAATAAAATAGAAATAATAAACCCTCTGTAAGTAGTGAATAGGTTTAACAAAAGTTCACATTATACAGTGATACAATGACATAGTAAATCTAAAATAAAAATGTTACTAATTAGAAAAATGATTCAAATTGTTGCAACTTTTTTCATCATTCATTGCATTATATTATAACAATAATGTTGATTGTATATATCTCTCTAACTTACGAAAACAATTCAATTTCTTTTTAGAAAATTTTCTATCATACCTGTTCGTATACTGATCACATATTGTTTATTGGTTGTTGATAATTCAATTTAACACTTTTCACATCCATTTAACTTTTTTTTTTGTCAATTAATGCAAATTCATTCTTTTAGTAGAAAACAATTCTAAGAAGCATTTATAGCAATTCATGTTCGACTGAGGATTTATTAAAAAACTCTAAATATTTCAGAACATAAGCAGGATTATTGAGCTGTGATGAGAGAATAAAATATATATCCAGATTTGAATATTTCTACTGTTACGAATAGTTATTGTATAAATAATTGCTCGTTCATGTGATTGTTTACATGAATCATGGATCAATAAACAGATTGAAATAATAATTTTTATTAATAAAGTGTTGGAAATATACAAAATCAACTATTAAAAATATCAATATTAGTGTAAATATTTGTACTTAATCGAATTATAGTGTTATTGTAAACCAAATTATCAAATATAGCAAAGTAATAAGAATTTCGATTCGTAAACACTTCAGTCGAATTCAGAGAGCAGGTATATTTTTTAGAAGCGAAAGCTGATATAATAGGCATATCAGAAATCACCAAGCTATAACTATACATGATTGGTCAATAGATGGTTTTCCTTCTCAAATGATAAGATATAAACAACTGGTAGGCTTAATTACCTGAGATATTTCATACGAATGAGTATATATATATATATATATATATATATATATATATATATATATATATATATATATATATATATATAAATTCATAAACTCCTTTTCTTGTTCGTTGTCCTTTTCACATGAGTAGCCAAGTTCTTGTATAGAAAGAGTATGAATCTACATCAAGCTATGGACTTTACAAACCATAATAAATGCTTTTTGTAATTTATATACCCCTCACAATTGAATTTAAAACAATTTACAAGTAAGCACCCACAGTATCAAATAGAACATTTGCTTTCGACAGAATTTACAAAATATAGATGATTTGAAATCAAAACATTATAGTTTCGTTATTACTCTAATATTTTTGTGTTAACTCGTAACACTAACGATTATGTCGCTTAAAGGTTTTCGGTTGGTCTATGATATTTTCAAATTAAGGGATAATTGAATTATTCTAACACAAGTAGTTCTATAGTAGACTTGTTGACATCAACTAGCATATAACAATTCATAGAATATACCCAAATGTAAGATTAAGTGCAAGAAGAACTACACATTGATGTAGAACAATTTACAATGATACTATTTAGTTTATTCTATTAATGAAAACATGAGCCTTATGTATGCAGGAAATTAACGAACTAAAAGTATTCGTAAACAATCCGAAAAAAGCATTAGCCTTTACACAGAAAATCAACTAGAGAAAAAGCACTTAGGAAATAACGGTTTAACTAATAACAATTGAGTATTCTGATGATTGTTATAATATTTTATTTAAAACTAAATTCAAATTGAGACTTTTCGAAAAGAAGATTGTGGTTTTATAGGGGTTTCATATAAATTTTATATTTCCGAAAATCCTGTAAACATATTCCCATTCTAAATTATGCCCTAGTTATTCAAAAGCCACCTAGCTAGTATGATATTATTTTGACTAGTTCATATCTTCAACTTTAATTTATAATTGTTTAAGCTTGAAAAAAGTTATTATTTGTTCATAACCATCTCATATACTGAATCAGGTCTCTCTGTAGAATTTCGAAATTGCAAAAGTTGACATATATCAATGCCATAACTTTCATTTTTATGCCCCAAATATATGCAAATGATGGTATTTTTGTCGAACGATTGAAGAAGTTCGGCTTATTTATGAATCATGATTCCATATTATTTCGAAACAAGTTCTGAGGTACAACTACTTGAAGCTTCAAATCATAACTGCATAAGCAACTGGCTTTCTGCACTCATTAGCTAATTGGGCAACTCACTGGATGTTTGAATCGTAAGGCTTGAGTCCGAGTCCACGCAAATCCAGTAGACGAGTGCCGAATAGAAGTAAATGCAAGTCAACAACTATAAATATCCACTTAAATACTTGTGATAATATCAATGAAGTGGATTTGTGGAGAGTGTATTGTTTTAATACTCGAAATCACAGGGTAATCTAAGCTAGACCCCCCATTGAAGCTTGGAAGCACTGGCCAGCCACTTCGTCCTAGTATAGGACTACTCCCCGGAAGTGAGCATATTCTAAAGGTAAGGCGCTCACCGCATGTCCGAAGGTTCTGGATTCAGTCTCCTGTGGTAAGATCACAAATAATCAATGCTGAGAATTCTTGTACTGGGTCGAAACAGCTGTCCGGTCCTTCGGGGTTTTCAATGGTCAAACTTAGATTGATCCGTGATCTCGATAGCATCTTGGTAAATAGTGATTAGTTTACAGTCTAAGTAAGTGTTTTCATATCTCATTCTATAACTTCCTATTTATGGAAGCTGACGATGTACAATAAAAACATTTTTAGTGTGAACGAAAAATAATGACTTGCCCACTTAAGTCACCGTTTCCTTTTTGGACTATGTCAGTTACATATGTCACTTATTTAAAACATAAAACATTCTAAAAGTCACCATTTTTAATTAAAAAAAAAAAATAAATCCTTATTGTTTGCACGATACATGATTTTATGTGTCATAACCTATCTACGTGAATTTTATTTGAACATCACTTTATGAACTGATTCGTCTGATGTGTTATTGACAGAAGTCGGTGAAATATCGTCAATATTCTAAAATAAAAAAATAATAATAATATGTATTTTTGATATTCCAATGACTAGAACATCAAATTTTGAAACGAAAGGCACTTAGTTCGATTGTCAGAGTTAACATAATCACTGGAATGTAGATATACTCACTTGAAACCTCCTGAATAACGTCCTGTTGTTAGCAGTAATCCATTTTTAATTAAGTTTACACAGTTTATTTGAAATAATCAAGTCGAATCTTTGAAATGATGCATAATCGAATGAGGATCCGTGGCTCCATCATGAAGAATAGAAGTCCGAATCCTCGGTTTTGCGCGCGAATATGTAATCTTTAAAACACCTACTTGGCACCAGTTATGTATATGTCTAGTTCCCGTAGATTAACGATGGCGTCATGTGTGCACACTTTCTAAGAGTCGTAAACCAGAACAAAATACGTATTTACTACTTCCTGGCTTTCGATGTATGTTTCTGATATCAATAAAAATCATACTGGTAGAGTAAAATAGTCGTAACTTCTTATTTTCGAAATAACATATACTTAAAAAAATCTTTTAAGAGTAACTTGTAGTGCTTGTACATGGGTTATTCTAGCTTTTGAACAAACTAATTAATTTATTCTGCTGGAGTTATTATCTAGACCTGTTTTGACCTTGCAAATTATTCGCTTAGTATTTAGTTTTTATTTTAGCGTGAATGAGTGTACTGCTTGTTCCGTTCATCACATATTGTTACCTTATTTCTGACTGTAAATAATGAGTCATACGTTGTCATTTAGAATTGTCAAGCTTGTCATCTCAGTTTTGCTTTAATTTCCTGTTTCTCATCTTAATATCTGTTTGCGCAAACGAGTATATGAAATAAATTCACTCAACTTAACCTATATACGGCTTCTTATTACCTCCATATCTCAAACAGCATTAGCCTAGGTGTAACATGCGGAGTTAAGGTTTATGGTCACGGCATTATCTCTCGTTCGTCCAAATCGAAGTCAGATTGGCTATGAAAAACTATCTCAAATATTTTTGGTTGTAGAACTTCGTTGATGTTATCATTAACGATGGTTAATTATATCAGAAATATTTTAATAAAATGTTATTCAAATTCGATATGGTTTAATTTTCATTCAGTTACATATAAATTTAATAAATTAATATTTCTGCAGCTCACAGGTTTTCAAATGTTATCTATAGAATCGAACCTAATTATTTTCATGCATAGGAAAATACCGATCACTTTTTGAATTATACATTACAAAATGACTGGATTGTAGTAGCCTGCAGTGGTTCAGTGTGATTTCATTTATTTCTTGACATGTGTTTAGCTTCGTTATTGATATCATAGACTGACTGTAGTCAAACAGCCATTGAGAACAACAAATCACTGAATATATCTGTTTCTTCCTAGTATAGGACTCTACCAGATAATTTATAACATATCAAAATTATTTTTCACAGAATTTTTTCATTCAAATGTAATCTGATGTTATTTTCTTTTTTTAAAAGGATGAATTGTAATTTTAGGCAGAGACGAAGAGTGGCTATCCCTAGAAGCCGGGAAGCTTATTTCATTTCATTTGGGATCTGTCTACTGGATGTATCTGGATCCCTAGGTTTGATGTTTACCCTTGTACTAGGTAGCATCTAGCAATTTTCATTTAAACCTTCATTACATTATCCACTTGGTTTGTTCAATATGGTTCAACCTAAACTTATCGCTTCTAAAATAATAATAATTAATTTAAGTTAAACCTATTTTTCAAGTGATTATTTTTGTTTATTAAATCAATTGGATAAAATTGGTTGTTATTTTTGGGGTTTATTATTAAGCTAACTGCTCTTTATTTCCTAGTTTGTGTTGGATTCAAGTTCGTCTATAATTTACATGTTTTCTATGGCACATTTAGGTTTTATGTTCATTTGTTTGATGCTATACATGAAGTAATATATTTCAAGTCTGATGTAACTATTCAATAGAGATTAAGAATTCATGTACTTTGAAATATCAGTAAATTCACATTTTTTCCCAGTGTAATTAGATTGTACAGCTGGGAAATAAATAAAGAGTTTGCCTAAGAATAGCAGTTAAAAAAATTGGTTCTAGTTTGTTTGTCAGACAAATCAAATCCTGTCAAAAACAATGAAAAGGTTTATGATTGGATTTATAAAAGACCATATACTATGAGGTATGTTCTCCTTCTTGTTAGATGTTATTTCAAAAAGATGCATGTCTGTACCTCTAATTTATTTTTTCACTTAAAACCCTAAATTTTGAGATGATGAAATGAGAATTTTGAAGGTGATTTTTTCTCTGAGCCGTATCCTTTAATTGTGAAGCTTCCATTATCTCTCTTGACAGCATCCGGAAGTGCGAAGAAATCCTAATAAATCCTTTCTTACTAAAGTGTATATTGATTATGTTATCGACAAAGACAGTGGAAGCTTCATGATTAAAATATCTCGCTTAAAAAATGAAATATCTTTAAAGTCCCTAAATTTGTACACAAGCCAAACGGTAGTCAGTTATGAAGTCGCAAAAATATACTTAGATTCAGAATCTAATCTGTCCACCAGGATTTTTTGAAAAATACTTCATATGATCAGTAATGATTACATATAAATATTCTGTATTCATTTTTTAGATCAGTGAAACTGGAACGAAACGTGATCGAATTGAGAGGTTACCAATGATCTATTCTGATAGTAGCTAGAGAAAAATGATATTGATCAACACTAAATGACAGATCAATTTCAATGTCATAATTGAGTTTTGGAAACTCTTGGGTTTCATTGGAACCTGGAAGTAATGGACGGTCGTTTCGTCTTAGTATGGGTCTCATCAGCATAGCACCTCAACGAACCCCGCATAAGAGAATCAAACGCAGGAACTGTAGGTCATTGGGCCGTCATCTGACGATGTTAATGATTAGCTCCGATCAATCTACTATATCGTGCGACCTCAGTCATTCTCTTCAGTGGGTAACTACCTCTTAGGCGACAGAGTTGAACTCCACTGGTCACGGCTTCTCAATAGAACTCCGACAATCCCCTCGAAAAGCTAGTCTCAAGACTGAAAATATGACTTGCTGATGAATTGTAACTTACCCATAATCCAGATCCTGGATTTTCTGCCTATTACCTTAAAGCACTTATCTATAAAATATGACGATGAGATATCGAGTTACCTAGATTAGAGTCCGCGTGGAAACTCAATTCATGAAATTCTATCAACATTAAGGTTTCGAAAAACTTGACTAATCATTACTGAGTGATTAGTCAATGTTAAACAGAACTATTTTTACTTGGGCTAATTTGAAAAAAGTTTATTCATTCGCTGGAGAGGTGATTCACACCAAGTTACCAATAATCAGAATATTAGTTTTCTACTCTTCAAGATGTCAATAGACTATTGTTTTATCATTGTAAATATTTTGCGCAATCCTCAGTTTATTAAAAATTATCAAGTCAATAAAAGTAATATATACATATATATATTTTTTTTCCGAAATGTTTGCTCAAATTTAAGAAAAATTAACGGCGTCCACAAATTGAGAGCTTAGCACACTTTTGTGTTTAAATAGAAAAAGTGGTAAAGAGGACTTTGAGTTATTTATTAGCCAATTAGGAAACGTTCTTTATTTATATACTATTTAACAGCAGAGAGTAGTAAAATAACAGTGGAATTATAATTTTGATCTAAATAATCTAACCTCAGATATCGACTTATTACGTGTAGTGAAAGGAAAAAGTTGCCATCACGTATTAGAAGTCGGGTAAGAGTTGTGAGTTAGGGTTGATCACTCTATGAAATTTTCGTCACCAATTGAAACCAGTCATAATCTCAAAACGTCAGGGTTAGGTAATTAGAATTAAGCTGAAGTCCTGAGTTGGGTTTATAAATTAGGGTTTAGGTTTTCATCACGAAATGACATTAGTTACAAAGTAATCCTTTGTCAGCCTTCTTCTAAACTTAAGAAACCTATGATTGAGACTTAGAGAAAGATTGAAGAAGGGAGAATACTATCTAGTTCAATAAAGCATTTTTGACTATGCATCAATACCTTGACATATAATCTGACTTAGCGGCAGATTAATTGTGTAATTCAGCTTGGCTAATTTTTACATTGTGTTAATAATAACATGCAATTTCGTTATCACTTCACCCTAAATGTCGCATGAAATACATGAGATGTTGTTTGAATTCTGATTGGTTAACTCAGTCTTCAGTATATTATACTTTTACTGGTAATTCCCAACCTAACTGAATCATTTTTCAATAAATTCAACGTATACATAGTTCCCTTATCTTGAAGATAAAGCTAAGATTAATGTGAAATAATATGAGTTCATTTTATTTGGTTACGTTCTCATAATTTGCTAACAACCTATAATATCGTTGAATCGAAATCAACAGAAAAATACCAATCTGATTAAGGATGAATACGTGTATACACTTCAAGAATTGAACATATCCTGATTATTTTGCAAATAAATATAAAACGAAATGGACGTTAGTTGTTTTTTAAGTTGTGATCATTTGTTATCTTTTTATTATCAGTTATGCCTTTATTTAGTAATTACTTACTTACGCTTGTAACCCCTAATGGAGCATTGGCCGTAACAAGTATTCTACAAAAAATTCTGTCCTGACCCTTCCTTTTCTGTTCTACTTGATCGCCATTGATTCTTTTCGTGTCTGTCACCGATTCTAGGTACAAGATATTCCTTTATCTACCTCTTTTCCTTCATCTTGATAATTCCGAGTTTGGGCTGGCCTCGTGATGCAGTTACGTGCTTTCTTCAATGTGTGCGTCCGATCCATGTCCTGAGCATCTTTCTAATTTCTTACTCAACTGAAATGTAGTTTGTTCTCTTCCATAGTAGGTTGTTGCTGATGCTTTGCAGTATCTTGTATAAACAAGCGTTAATAAACACATGTATCTTTTGGATAATGGCTTTCTCCATACAATTGTACTATCCTGATATTCGTATTAAATAATGACCTTGTTGTTGGTTGAGAGCTGTTTCGAGTTCCGGATGTTTTTCAGTTTTAGAAATGATGCCCTTGCTTTACCAATCCGTATAGTGGCATTTAGTAATGAGTATTATTATTCCTCTCGTTACATTGATATCGTTTCTACCGTCGGAGTATATTATTTAAGAAGAACTTCATTACTAATTATTACTTTCATTTGTAAATCTGAAATATTTAAGATTGTAATTTAACTAAGGGGATAAAATAAATTTACATTAAATATTTACAACAGAGTTATTTTATATTCGATTCACCAAGCACTCCGTTTAGATGCATAGTATATTGCACACAATTTATAGGTGTTATCTTTTAAAATGTTTCTAAAACTGGACGGCCGTTTCGTCATCGTATGGGACTCGTCAGCAGTGCGCATCCACGACTCCTGCATCTCGCAGGATTCGGACCCGGGACCTTCGGTATTGTGCGTGAACGCCTAACCGTTGGACCACTGGCTGGCATCTAACGGTACTAATGTTTAACTCTGATTGATCTAGATAGGGCAAAATCTCAAGGTCAACTGGTCAGCACATACTCGCAACCGTGAAATCCAAGGCATTTATCAGGCGAGTTCTGGGGATCTAACGTCCCCAACACAACCATCATAAAAACGGTATGAGTATTTATAAACAGCTTTCAACACAAGATATTCCATATTCGTTGATCAGAAACCACCAGCAACAACTTGCTATGGCTGAGAATAAATCGGTTCCAAACGGAGGAGGAAATCAAGAATAGACACTGGAGGTGGATAGGACACACACTGAGGAAATCGTTAAACTGTATCATGAATTTCTTTAGGTGGAGAAAGACTCAGACTGAAGAATGTGAGTTAAACGTCATAATATTGAATAGCACTTGAGGATAACTGCAAGGAATAGATGAGTATCGAGTAGGTTAAATATTCCCAGCTGAAAACTTATACTACACTAGGGATAAGAGATGTAAGTACTTACATGAAGAGTGCAGATAAATGTTTTCAAATTACAACGTTTTCCAAAGAAATTTAAACTTCATGAACATGGAATACGGAAATGATTTTCTCAGAGTGTGGATTAAACTGAATATAGAATTTTCTGTATTCTCATGAATAAGAATATAGATGGTCTGATTATACTAATCTCATTTGGTTACTTTAAAAGCTGTTTTGTAAGCACATATTTCATGATGAAATTTATTCAGTTCTATCCATTGTACCTACATGTTATGATACTATTTATAGTTGAATTATCATTGAGTAGGTGAGATTTTTGAGTGGGACTTTCGAATTAAGGGAGAGAAAATGTTTATTTAGTTTAAGGTACTTGTAATGTGTTTCAAAAAGTGTAAACAATTACAACTTAAATGGCATCTAATAAAAATATTTTCTTTTATTAACGAATTGTTAAAAATCTTTCAGTTGATTTCACTTCAGTACTATATATTACATATTTGTTTAGAGAAAATTAAAATTGAATTTCACTGACGAATTAAAAATCACAATATTGATTAATAGACCTCAGTCATAGATGAAAGTAATTGAAAGAAACATTTTTCTAGTCATAAACATATAAACTACAGTTATTTTAAAACGTTAAAGTGATGTCAAAATGTCATTAGTTGACATTTGATTCTTTAGTTTGATTTAATCAGTTGATTTTTATCATTGTTTTTTAGTCAGTAAGTATTCGTTACCACTGATTTTCAAACATAGATTTAACTCTTTTTTATTGGTAATGACACATATTTAGTAACATATTATGTAATAATCTAGATAAGTTATAGGAAAGGAGAAACAACTTTACTTATATTTCAAAAATAAATAATTTAACAAGATAGACTTTATAACGAAGTTGTGACGCATTTTTAGTTTTTAGAAATAACAACAAGCGCTGTGTAATTCATATCATCGATTGATCGTAGCTAGAAAACCAATGAAAATGAGGAAGTATTGTCTCCGTATGGGAAGCCGAAACCAGGACCTTCAGCCCTCTGTAAGAGTACTTAAGATATAGGCTACTGAGACTAAATTCAGTGGCTTGCGTTTTTTCGTAATCTGTTTTTATGTCTTTAAGTCAACCAACATTCTTGAGGAATCATCTCAAAAATTCTAAAATTCAGCAACGTTATTCTCTTTGTCAGCTAAAATTATACTGAGAACCTTTTCAGATCAGAGAATAACAATCTTTTCATTAGGTATCAGTTATCGCAAAGCGGCTTGGTAGTCTTTACTTAAAATACGGGAGCGCGGAACTTGAAAAGTCGTGTATTTAAGCCAACTTTCTTTTTTGATCTATCAATTATGGTTTACATAAATGATAATAAGAATCCTCAAATAGAATTTCTGGATCAATTTTGTCGGTGTATCTCGTGGGAATTCGACATACAAAATTCGAGTGAAAGTAGTTTCACCTGAATTCGACTCGATCTATAGCTTCATAAGTTGTAAATAAATTTCTTTAGGATTTTCAACAGTACTTTCTCATTGTCGAATATCAACGAGAGCTCTTGATAAGCTCTTCTCGAAATAAATGTATGTTATTCCGTTACGTTGATTGGTGGTTGTTTTGTCAACTTTATCAATGGTGTTAATGTCTGGCTTAAATCAGTCCATCATCTTGAGCAAACTTCATTCATTACCTGCAGAGGAAAAATGTCTCCTACTCGATATTTATTGAAATCCAGTGGCCACAACTTCTCACGACTCTAGGACTCTAGGAATGCATCTTGTGGTTACTGACTACTGAGTTAATGATTGTTTTTAATAAAGAGGATCCATGGAAATTGTATTATTGTAATTGTTTAAATCACAAAGAGTCCTATTCTAGGACAGAATGGACGTCCAGTGCTTCCAGGTTTCTAATGGTGGTCAAGCTAAGATCCCTTCATGATTTTAAGTGTAAAAATAATGCAATATTCACAGATTCACAACAATAACAAAATAAAAACTTTCCAGTTTAAATACATTTAGCTTCATTATACCGAAACTAGACTTACAATTATAAATGCTCATATTAAACATTTGAGAAATTGGTTTTAAAAATAGGACGTGAAATTTATCCTTAAGATGTGCATCCGTAAAACTCTGATTTATATATAACACACAGCTATTAAGTTTGATAATGAGTAATATGTTGCGTTATAAAAGCTACCATTTTTCTTTATGTTACAATTTATTGAAATGTTTTAAGTTATATTATCAAACAGTTGATAACTTTATGCTGAGAATCGAAATAAATTATGGGTCAATCAAGTGAAAATGTTTCGTCAAAATTTTAACGCTTGTTAGTTTAGTAGAGTGAAACAGATGGAATAAGATTTATTGAATTTTTGTAGTAATTATGCATTCAGACTATTTTAATAGGAAGTAATTGTAATTTTAAGATGTCTTATAATCATTAGGCTAAAACTATTAGAATAGCTTACATCAGGTTATATAACTTTTTAACTTCTCTCTCTCTCTCTACAGGAAACTAGTTAAATGTTGCATCAAGTTGTAGATAACGAATGCAAGTATGGAAATGTTTAACTTCGATTGAGGAAATTTAGACGCTTCAAAAATAACTTCACTTAAAATTGTAAACATAAACAAGATTTTGTTAGATCACTTAAACTTTAATATTCAAATGCTTTGAACTTCAGACTGGTTAGTTTTATTCTGTCCAGATAGAGTATTTCATGTTCAGGTTCCGACAAACTGATTGACAAGTTTGTAATTGTGATTATCATTTTATTGAAACCATGGATTATATATTTTGACTATAATTTAAATGTTTTCTACAATTGTAACTTTTACAGTGTGAATGTTTTGCTATTACACTCACTGTAATTGTAATGTGAAAAAAATTAGATTTCTTGTTACTTGATACACAACTGTCAAGATTTCCTGTTGATGAGTCATTCGAGAAACCCGATAATATTTCATAGTTCTTAATTAATCATAACAGAATAAAAATTCCATTTCAATGATACTTCATTTGAATGTTAGATTATTTTGCATCATCAAATGAAAACAATTGTTAAAATCGGAAAAAATTCAATAAATTTTATCACAATATATTTACATTAGAAACATAATGATTTGTTTAGTAACATCGATGCTCTTTAAATGAGAAAAATGCATCGTCAAAACCTCTCATTAGAACTCTAGAAATTCCCTCCAAAATCTAATTATTAGTGACCACATTTGATACGCACGAGCTTTTACGAATTAACGTTACTCAGCAAATGGAATGAAGAGCAACGATGCAGTGACACGACAGGCTATTCTAATCCAATTGTCCTGGGCCACGCTAACTGCAGTAGGAAATCTTGATAAGGCGTGAGGTAATGTATTCCACAGACACGCAGAAGTATGAAGTAAACAAGCACACAATTCAAGCTTATTTATACAATCCTAAAACTCCCTTGGTGATAGCCACAAAATAGCATACTAAAATAAACCATCAACTAATGACAGTCAAGGATTTCCTCAGTGGTAAATGCAAGCTAAAGGTCAAAATCAGCGTCTTTGATGCGAAAAAGTAAAATTAAAAATTTCAGAATAAAGTTACAAAATTAGGGCTTTTCCCAAGTGAGTTCTGGGGAACTAACGTCCCCAACAACATTATAATTATCAGCAAAGATGTGAAGACGATTGCTGAATGTTTGAAATCATGAATCAACTTGAGTTAAATAATCCTTAAAATCCTGAAAACCCTAGACAGCCGTTTCGTCTTGTTAAGGGACTCCTCAGTGGCATTAGGCATACACGAACTTACCATCAGGGATAGGACCAAAGATTATAAGCTATAAATAACATGCTTCTCATACAAATCACTGTTTACACCGGTGTTGTTGTATATCGCAACAGAAAAATTTAACAAAAAAATGAGAAAGTTTAAAAAACGTTTTAAAAAATGCTTTTTTGATGATTAAATTAAAAAACGTCGGTATAGATTTCTAAAATAGCAAACTATAGGTAAATTAGTAAATTGTGAGTTTCACCTAGATTAAAAATTCTTTTCATATCAAGATAAAAACGAAAAATAAAATGGTTTGCACATTTTTGTTGTAAATGGAAAACGAACATTGAACTTGTCTAGTATTATTTAACAAACCAAATTATTCTACTATTTGAAATGTTCTGAATACTTAGAAAAATATCACGTTGAAATAAACTTAAAAAAATTGCAGTTATAGTATGCATCTTTTTGATATATATTTAAATAATCCATTCTTTATCGAAATTAAAAATAAAAGCAAAAATTATTTAAATCTTAGACATTAATATAACTCATCCGTAGATGTACTTTTTTTAACAGAAGCAAAAATAAATTAGAACTTTTCAAGTTAGAATAAAAATGTAAACGGTTGACGTTTTTTGTCATTGGTTATATTTCATCAACGGAAATGCTCAAAGGAAAACAATTGTTGATATGTTTAAAATTTTTACTAGTAAGATTCTTATGTTCCCAAAGTAAGAAATGTACCTAAAATGATATATATATATATATATATATATATATATATATATATATATATATATATATATATATATATATATATATATATATACAAAAGCAGAGTTGGTTAGTGGCTGACAGTGGAATCCAAGACGCTTATATGATCCTATTTTAGACTTGTCAAGTGAATATACCTACATCAATGTGTTGACTTACTCACCTAAACTCAAAATAAATTCTTACCGATTCAAACGCCTAATATGTTATCTACTTGATTGTTGAGCTCAGATAGGCCTGGCTTGTGAATTTTAACTCACTTGTATTGGTTATTTGGAACTTTTCGTTGTCGGTGTTTATAAAATTTAAATGATTAGTCTTGTTTACACATGAATGCATCTTGTGTGGACTGGCTCGAGATCAAACACAAGTCCCGAGAATTTCAAAAGTGAGTTAGATAAATATTCTTAACGGCTAAGGAGTTAACGCAATGAGTATTTCGTGTGATGAGTACTGGATTTGAATCACGGAGCAAATATCAACACGGGGTGAGAATACATCCGACTGACGAGTGCTAAATAGGATGAAATGCACTTCTTTAGTTTTACGGTTAGCATTACTCAATTCTGTTTAAAATCCGGTTATATATTTCTCTGCAACTTGAATGATGCTAATAGCTTATATATATCTTATGTGTAGAGTTATTAGCAAAATGTCTTCATAATTTAATATTTCACATTTTCTCACATTGTTCATAATTAATCAGCAAAAAATATTCATTGTCATATTTAATAAGTTTAAATTATTAAATACATTTCTTTTAACTAAACTGTAAACTTATTGTGTTGGTAGTTTGAATCTTTCCGTCAACTCTGGGATGGAGATGCATCCATCAGACGAGTCCCAAATAGGAAGAAATATGCATACTGCATTTCACTGATGGCTACTATACATCTCCGTTTATAAAGCGTAAACTTTTCTAAATCGTTACATATCAGGATTCACCCATCTTGACGTTGGGGGTTCAGAAGAAACGGATTGAATCGTGGGACATAGGCTGTGTTAAAGTGTTGGTGTCATTCAACACGATAAACATATAATCATGAAATGATTCCTATGATTTGAATCCAAATCATTCAGTATCATGGTAAGGTTTCCATTAAATTAATTTATTCAAAACAGGCTTCATATATGACTAATCCATTTAGCATAATATGTCATCAATCAATGCATAATACTGCCAAGAAAATAATTTTTCAAAGAATTTTAGATTCATTTTGTTGAAATATGCCTACACTGGCATCCAAATGAAATTCATCATATCTCATAGATTGTTTATAACCATATCCGTATCCGATTGAAGAAAGGAAATAAGTTTCTTTCTAAATGAACTTTCCAACTCTTGGAATTGATCACACAATAAATTTAAGGGATTTTACAAACTTACAGCTTTTTTTTGACAAACAAAAAAAAATTGATCAAAAAAACAAAAAACAAAAAGAAAGAAATTTCACCATAGGTAATAAAAATTGGTATTATTTATACATATATGCATCTATCTATTAAATTCGATAAATTTATATTTCAGCTTTTAAACGCTTTTATGGACAGCTAAATAAAAAAAAATAAATATAAAGACATTTTAGAATCTTTTTGTTTTATTTTATGTCATAACTGATAAAGTTTTTAAATGACATTTAATCTTAGGAAATATTAATCCCTGATATTTTCATTCTGATGTCGTAATGTTTTGTTTATTATTTCTTGAATCATAAAACTTACTTCTAAAAAGTTCTATTTTGATGGTTATTTTCTTTTCTTTTTATATACGTCATATTGATAGAAAATCAGATGTCTATCATTTAATGCATTTTGTTATACTGAATTAAGGTATTTTCACTAGTGTTTTCCTTGTTCATCAATAAATTGCACAATAGATCAAAATTTTCCTGTTCCAATTAAAATTTCTTATCTAAATCATACATATAATCATACAAATTTGTTTTTCAAGCAAAAATAAAGAAAAGAAGATAGATAGATATACGTAGATGACTACTATTCGATCGTAGATGTTCTCAAGCCATTTCGCACTTATTTTGAAGCCAATCAAATTAATTATACTTGAATTATACTCAGAATACTAGGTAAAGATGGAAAACCGGTAACTGAAGTTGAGAATCTATCAGGTATCTGGGACATGCATTGTGTATGTCAAACTATCAACTAAATCACTGAGAAAAATTTGATAATAAGAGTAGGTTGTAAGAAACCTAGGGACAGCAAAACATAAATGCAACATCAATTCGGCAATCGAATCACTATTGAACTGAGTTATGTCGAAAACAGAAGAGTCACTGGTTGGAATCCGTGTAATTATCAAAACCAATGATCAGAATCCTTGGTTGATTTGGTATAGAATTGTTTACAAAGGCCCACATGTATCCGCTTCTTATCTTCCCTCAGATTCTAAACATTCTAATTACCGTAAACTTACCTTTCTCTTACATTGACTTATATGTTCTTATCAAATCGTATCTTCTATGCCTAACATTTTCTATTACCACTAACACTGTGTTACTGCCTGTACAATTCTCGATTTGTCCCGATTATTTCATATCACTGTATTAATGAACTGTGACACACACGTGCCATGTTCTGCACTCCATATAACTTACTGACTGTATTTAATGATATCTTGAATAAGCCGTCAATAGCTTGAAGTCAAAATCCAATATTGTCTGTAATAACAGCATTTGAAGATTTACACAAAATTTCTGAACAATGATAAACCACCATGTGCAAAATTAAATTAACAACTATTCCATTCAAAGTTTAACTGTTCGGATGCACAGTGCAATCAGTTAACAGTCATTGTAAATAAACATCACATATCCTCTTGCACTAAAAACTGATGCATTAGGTTAATTTGAATGAATGAATTTACACAACTTTATTCAGATATCATCAATACATTGTTTCAACAAAACACAAATGTGACATGAAACTAATCACTGTGTTTCCTATCATTTTGGTTTGATATTATTCAAACACTACTCATCATGATCGGTTAGACATTAACTTATATCAGTGAACAGTTCGGTTGTAGAACATCTGAGCAATTCCAATCATGCAAATCCATCAAAATCATCATTCGAGATCATTCACAAAGTTAGACGAACTGGTTGTAATGGAAGTTGGATAAGACATTTGTGCACAGCAGCAAGCCGGTTTCAAGGATGTATGCATGCAACCTATTTTACTATACCTACAATGTGTAAAGCAACATAATTGCCGAACCGCCTTAACGAGCAGTATTATTGTCTTGTTGTACCGAGGTTACCAATTTTACTAAACTGTATTTTCTACCTCTTTTTATGGTAATTGATTAAATTTTTCACTTCATCACTGACAGTCCTAGTCAATATTTTAAAAAAAATACAGATTATGTTATTCGCCTTAATTTATTAAAACTATTGTAACAGGAAATAAAACATTGGTAAATTTGATAAAAATCATTAATCGAATTAACCAAAAAATAAGTTATAAATAAAATTTTATAGTAACTTTTCTTATTAAAAGAATTTTTTAAATTATGGTTAACTAAAAAAATAAATTTTCAAAATTTATTAGTCACTCATTCACTGATGCAGTAAATTGTTCTAAACATGTTATCACAATGTGAAAATCAAATTCACAGATGACACTCTATTGGTATTGTTATCAGTTCACTTAAATCTAACATTAAGTTCATTTTGAAGATGCCTATGTAAATTTGTATAATTCATTTGATTGATAATTTCAAATGTGTAAAAACACAAAACCTCCGAAACTCTGCCTGTAAATAATTCATTTTTATTGGTTGTTTGAATGTTCTTATTATTGCTTGAGATTTCAATTGATCAATTTCATTTGGTATATGTATATCAATAATAACAGGTTTAGAATAGACAACATCGGACATGAAGACATCATGGGACGACATGGACTAGAAGAAAGGAATGAAAATGGTGAGAGATTTTCAAACCTATGCGTCTTCAACAAACTGATCATAGGCGGCACCATATTCCCAAATAAGCGCATACAAAAGGCTATATCAGTTTCACTGGATCACACCATACAAAACCAAATTGACCATACCTGTATCAATAAAAAGTTCAAAAGTACTATGGAGGACGTAAGAACCAAGAGACGAACTGATACAGACTCAGATCATTAGTTGCTGGTCTCCAAGATTAAACTGAAACTCAAAAAGCATTGAACAACTGGTCGGACAGCATCACAAAAGTTTAATACAACCTTTCTTCGGGATACCGGCGAACTCAACGAATTCAAGATAGCTCTCAACAACAAGTTCCAGGCCCTTCACGATCTACTCGATGTAGAGGAAACTAGGATGGTGAAGAACTGGAAAGGGATCAAGTAAGCAATTATTTCAACACGTAATCAGGTTCTGAACTACATGAAGCACCATCACAAGGAATGGATCTCTGTTGCTGCTCTGGATAAGATGCAAGAAAGGAAGAACAGGATGACAGCAGTCAATATCAGCCGAACAAGAGCAGAGGAAGCCAATGCACAAGCTGAATGCACAGAAGCAAAGAAGCAGGTAAAAAGGAGCATCTTAGCCGACAAGCTGAAATATGTGGAAGACCTAACAATGACGACGGAAAAGGTCGCAAGAGAAGGAAACATGAGACAATTGTATGCTACAACAAAGAAGCTCACTGGAAAATATATTAAACTAGAACGACCAGTCCAGAGTAAGGAAGGCAAAGTAATCATCAACCTTGAAGAACTGTGAAACAGGTGGATGGAACACTTTGAAGTAAGAATGCAGTGAATTAAAAGATTAGATAAAATAAACTATTTTTTATACAAATTTAGCCTGGAGACGTAAAACTGTTGATTAATATTAGTGATTTGAAGCACAAAGTTGTAATTAGACACTAAAGCTCGTTTTCAGTTTTTATTCATATGGCGTATTAAATGAGTTTTATATTTTCAGACGCCGATTTGGGGCCTATGCTCCATCAGAAGTAACAGGCATAATTAAGTAAGTAATTTGTATGACAATGAATGATCACTTCACAGTGTAGATACAAATGTGAACTTGAAAAATAATTCTTATCACGACGCAAGATAATGAAAAACGCATACCTTACTAGACGATGAAAATTGTGAAATAGCAGGTCAGAAAACAAAATAAATGTTTGTGAATTAAACACTGAGCTCTTATTTATGCATACGATTAACATTTGTTTGCTTGTAATGATTAAATTAACTGTTTAGAATTTGACCTTTTAGGCTGAATGACAAAATACTAAATAGTATTTTTTTGTTTTTCTTTTGTGAATTTCCTTTCTTCTGAGTAATAGTATCATCTTGACTTTATAAATTGTTTATCGATAGATCTTTACATTATTGTTTAAATTTAATAAAGTGTAAAAAAATGGCGAAACCTTTGTTTAACTGATTGGATTGCATCCATTTACTTCAAATATGATTGACCTGATATTTCATTAATTCTTCCAAAACTGTTTACTTTCTCTCACGCGCTGGAAACAGATACTCTGCCTTCGTGTCGGAAACCTACATATATCGTAGCAGATTACAAATCTGGAGATAAGTCTGAACAGATATCGGCTCATAAATATTATACCAGTCATCTCTAAGTTTATGGAAAAAGTTTTGATTATGAAGTTTCTAGCAACTTACTGCAAAAAGTGAGTACCAGTTCTCAGCTCTATCTTACATGAATTCTCATTCTGACTACTTCAGTGTAGCTTTTACTCAACATAGTCCAGTGTTACTGTTATATTTGAACATTTCTAAATGTTTAACTAGTGGTGACAACTTGAACTTGACGTTCATGGGAATAATCGTAATTTAAACTATGAATACAGATGTAATAAGCATGGACACGATCCTTTATGGAAGTAAAGAATTATACTAAATTTAATTGTCTTCTTCAAGATATCTAATCAACCAAATTACACATTTGACATAATTTATTTATTGTGCATAAAATACTTAAGTTTCTGAAAATTTACCTGATTTATACTTTGTAATTCAAATAAAAAGAAATTCATTGTTCATGGTCATGAAAAGTGAAGATTATGTTACTTTCTCGAACAGATCTATTTGTATAGTTATATGAGTATAATTATTTAACATGTGCTATCGGTTATACTTTAAACTCATAACCATTCAGTTCTTCTGTAAAAGTTGTCTGAATCTTCCTTTGGACGATAATCAATCAGTAGTAACCACACTAATTATTGGCTTTCGTGACTCTTATTAATCAGTTCACAAACTTGATATATACTGATTAAATGGGTTTTTTTGCATTAATTAAGTTAATAGAGTTTGATGTTTAGTAGCTGTTTAAGAGGAAAGATAAGTTTATAGAAATTATACAGATCTAAATGTAATTTATTGAATGACACAAATAAACAAATCAACAATCCCGCTAATATTAATGTGAATGTTATTCTATTAAATGTAAGATATGGATTTCATGTTAATATGAATGTCATTGGTTACAATACTCAGCAATTTAATTACTGGTAACTGTTTCCTGGCTGTGATGTTATTATCTAGAAAAATGAAATGATGGATATACTATGTATGAGACATAACTGAAATAATGTTTCTGTGTTGTATAATATAACAGAATAGCAAAATTTACCACTTATCAGCCATCTTGATGTAATCAGCTGTAATGTTCATTTTAGGCATAAGGATTTTTTCGAAAGAGCTTTTGCCTAGTTTTAAATAAACGAACAAAGTCTGAACCTTTACATTTAGACAATTGAAATCACAAACTGTTTAATTAAAGTGAAGCGACTAATTAAAGCCAAATAAGATAAATATGACACTAGCTGCGTAAAGCAATTAGTTCTGTGAATAATTTCAATAATTTCATATTGCAGTACTATCTAATATGCGATTTCGGTGACATAAAAATGACCATCAGTGATTGACACTTTAAAAAAAACTTTCTGAAAATCTCATTGAATTCATGAACTGATCAATGTTAAACCATAATAATAAATCTGGAAGCACTGGACAGCCGCTTCGTCTTAGTATGTGACTCATCAGTAGTGCGCGCCTAAGAACTCGTATGTGGGGATTCAACCCAGTTCCTTCGGGTCCCAGTAAGAACGCTTAACCTCTTGAACTCCTTGTTCGAAATCGTCGTTTTCGATCTTCTGATTGTGGGACATAAGTGCGATGTAACCAACTTTCACTTAAAAAATGTACTTTGATGAACTAGCATGTTAAATGTCATTGATTAAAATACGTAATTGCAGATACGTACTTCTCAATCTAAGTGATCAGTGACACGGTTCTGATTATTGAGCATCCAAAAACTTCACTTTCAACTATTGTAAGATATGAGTATTTTAATGCTAATGTACTAATGTACCTTAGAGTCATGCAACAATGACAAAAGTAGTCAACTATAAAAGCCATTTAAATATGTTATATAATATTATAATATAATATTATTGAATCCATGTCTATTTTCACATAATATAATTCATTAATAAACCAAGCAACGCCATCAAAATTTTACATTATCAGCAGTTTTAACGTTTTAATATATATATATATATATATATATATATATATATATATATATATATATATATAGTTGCAGAACCAGTAATCTAATTGCACTCCAAATTTTGCTGAAGTAGTCATGTTGTTTGTTGTATCGTTTGGTTTTCCAGTTTTCAACATTCTCTTATGCGAATCTGTTTTAACTACCTATTGATTTGATTGGTTATTTTGTGTAGATACAAAGTTTGCCGTCGACATATTTTGTTCATCGTTTCAGATTAGTTTGCGGACTTAGAGAACTATTGATCAGATTATGAAGTATATTTCGTAGCTGTTTGATGACATGTGGATAGAAGTAATAGTCATTAAATATTAGAAGTGTATTAAATTGACAATTGTTTGAACAAAATGCAATTTGATATAAATCTAACTATTTATTAGCGCCAAATGACACGAATTTAAAAAACAGTTCTCGATGTCACAATGTTGTATTGTCTTTAGACACACCAATTAATTTCGTTTCATGACAAATAATTCAATGTCATGTGTACAATAAGACTGGTTTGATTAATACTAGTATTAGAGATATAGCCTCAAATTTACTTGAATATTTGTTGATCACATTCATGTTGGGGACGTTATATCCCCACAACTCACCTGATAAAGGTTCTAATTTGGATTTTGTGAGCGGATCAGTTGACCTTGAGATTACATTCCACACCCGTAAAGTCCTTGACTGTTATTGGTTGATGTAGTGTTTTAGTACGCTATTTTGTGGCCCTCCCAACGACGTTTCTACCTACCATGCATAAATAAATTCGATTTGTATGCCTGTCAACCTCATATTTTCAGGGTGATTGTAGTATACACTTTCTACGCCTAATCAAGACTTCTTGATATATTTGAAAGGGCGGGAGACAAACGGATTAGAATAGCCTATTGAGTCATTGAATCATTGTCTTTGCTCTCATTTACCGAGTAAGTTGAACTCGCAATAGTGTTAAACATATCGATTGACGAGCATATCAGTGGCAAGTTTTACTACAAATTGCGAATTGCCAGCAAGAACCTAATATTTATTTTAACTTATGAATTCATTGTGAAGAAAGAATAATTGTATGTTATTGTGTATTTCTGATTTTCTAGTCAATCAGTAAAACATAAGAATAGCCAATTCAATATTTACTGGCTCTAGTTTATTCAATTATTTGTATTTTTGACTGAAGTCCAATTAGTTGAGCGTTTGTCAAGAAGTGCACTACGTTTGAACCCCAATATGAGCATAAACATTTGAATGTAAGTAGATCTAGCTGACTTATGTCAAAAAAAGATTGAACATCTTTGTCGAACTCCAACGCTAACCACATTCCATTTATTCTACAAAGATTAAGGAATATCTGTTTGATGTATGTTTCTCATTAAATTGTTCCAATCAAAAAGACATATATTTCATGCCTCATAACATAATCTATTTTACACTAATATTATGATTAATCACTGATTTAGAGGGGTTATAGACCAAATAAGATTCTTCGTAATTTGGCGTTACTATTTATAAATAACTTCATATCATGCGAATTAGTTACACAATTTATGGAAACACAATAATAATAATGATTAAATTGAAACAGTTACACAGAAAGTAAATATTTAACAAGTAAAATAATCTGTTAATTAATCATTTCCGGAAAAATAGCAAATTAATGGGGAAAAATTATTTTCTGTCAAATTGACTATAGCTAAACGTTTAAATAAACTCCAATAAATGCAATTAATTAGTCACTTTTTCAAATTGGTCATGATCTATGCTATAAACAATTTACTATATATCACTTTTCCATAGAAATATGTATTCAACAACACAACTAGGTCTGAATAAAGATTGTTTCATCGTTGAATTTTATGCTGTGTTTATCCAACCTCGAGTATGATAAGATAATCCTTGATTCACAAAAATCTCTTAAGCCAGATAGCAATAAAACAACGTAAATCAAATTCTTTATTTCAAAAAGCTTACATTTGATATGCTCAGGAATCGTATTTTGCACTTGCATATGAAACATTATTTGAAATAAATGCACAAGTAAACCAATGAAACAGAATTTTCTCAATCGTTCATAATGCAGACTACTATATTTAAAATTTTGAAGATTGATTCAGTAGTACACCAATATAATTACTATAATAAAAACTATGAATATTTCTTATTCAAATAGTTTAATAGATTGTTTGTAGTTTAACCAACAAGTGTCCCCTGAGTATTGTTTATGTTGTAACCCATAAATAATTATTTACAACCACTGTACATTAATGTACACCACTGTATATTAAGGTATTATAAATGTATAAAGTGAATGAATATCTATGTATTACTGAATGTGAAAATTCTAGAAGAAACATTTTATAAGGCATAGAGATACATTTCTGGAGAATGAATATTGATATCAAAGTTACGTAATCACACCTATTGAATTCGATAGAATAACAAAGTAAAATGAACAAAGCTTAAGAAGACCTGAGTATGAAAAGGGAATTAGTTATTCTGAATATGAAGTAAGATATTACGTAACTGAATATTGAAGACTGGTAGTAGATAGGGATTTACAACTAGTTCCATCAAAATACATAAGTTTTGGTTAAAACTATTTTAATCTGCTATGGCTTTGATGTGATGTAATTAATGCAAAGTTGTTTCGGTGTTCATTGTTTTAAACGATTTTAAAATATCAACATCGTATTCATCACTATCGAATTGATTACCGATGAGATACAACTGTTCACAATACATTGAACGTTTGATCGGGACTTTGTTTAGAAAATATACTCTGAGATTTGATTATATTTACTGAAAAAATATCACACTTTTTTAAAAAAAAATCAAATAAACAAAACATGTGAGTTAACTATTTAATCCATAATTAATTCATTTCAATATGAATCATAAATAGATGAGGAAATTTCATTGATCATTGTTACATTTATTGAATTAATAGGAACATATACTGGCCAATCTATTAACAAATAACAATGTTATTGTTAACTTTTCAGTTACATGTTATTGTCATTTATGATTGTGTTTTAAATATTTTTACTATGAAGAAAAAAAAAATAAAGCCAAATTATACAACTATCTAATCGGAACAATGATTTGTAGGTTGACTTGAAAAAAAATGTCAACTTCTATTGTTCTACTCATATACAAGTAAGTACTGAAATATGTAAATCCGTTATTGAAATTCCTAATAATTAGTTCATTATCATGACTAATGACAGAATAAAAATTAATTTGTTAAATAACACTTTGACATGTAAATGTACAATAGGATTTGTTTGAAATTTTTAAAGAATAACTTATGATGTATGAAATATCTAAGTCATTTCTATATATTGCATGTTTAAACTTTGACAGCAGACATCCTTTCTATGTTTTCATCATGTGCTAGTAGGTGAAAGCGTAAATTTTTAACTGTGAAAGGAAGTAACATGCATTTGGAATTCGTTCAATTTTGTCCGTCTCAATGATAGTTTAATACAGTGAGGCTGTTTTAACAGCTAGATACGTCCTCTTCGGTGCAGCATTTAGTCAAGAGTTTGTAGTAGGACGCTTCTACGAAGAAAATTCGATTTGTGAAAAATAAACATTGTTGTACTCGTTTTGTTTAACTGTACCAAAAATATTTCTTCTTCTTCTTCTTGCGCGCAACGTTCTCTTCGCGTTGCTGCCATTTTTCAGAATGCCCTGCTCCCCATGTAATGCCAACGTTCTCCTTCAATAAAATACTCAACCATGGATTTATTTTGATATACGTGACGGGACAGTATGGAACATTTAGTGGTGATCATAGTCAATCTGATATCTTGACTCGCTCACCAATAAAAGTTGATTATGTTCATTTGCTAGTTCCTCACCTATGATTCTAAACCGTTATTTTTGTTGAAATTATACATTATTCATTTGTCCTTTATATGTAACTCGATATGTCTCTGAATGTCATAATACTATCTTAACGGAAATATACATACATGAGATTCAAGATACTATCATTTTAAAGGTGGGTCGTTAGATTCTTGAATCAAAATGACTACTTTATGTACGGGCGGGACTTATTAGTTCAATTTTTGTTGGTTCATGAAGTCTCGTCGTTTTGATTTTTTTTCCAGTGATAAATATTTGGAATTACTGGTAAATAAAAAATCGGAACATAAATTTGTTGTGAAATGGAGATTCATAAGTGAAATGAAGTCGAAGTGTAGATAAAATGTGATATTATGTGATTTTAAGCCTATTGAAACATAGAGTGTATTATTTGTTCAGTTTATTTTTTGTCAGATTACAAGAGTTATAAGCAGAGTTAGATAAGGCTTATCACCCAAAATCAATATAGAGGCGATCCACACAGGATGTACATATACAACTTAACAACTTTCGCCTGTTACACCAAAGGAGCATAGGCTGTCGACCAGCATTCTCAAATATACTCCATCACGGGACATCCTTTCTAGTTCTATCCAAATATTGTTCAATTTTCTCATGTCTTTCCCCATTTGTTGGCGAAATGTGTTCCTTGGCCTCCCACCTTTCCTTCGTCCTTAAGGATTTCAAGTGAGAGCTTGTACTATGACGCAGTTGTTTGCTCTCCTCAATGTGTGTCCTATCCACTAGCAGCTTCTTCGCAACTTCCTACTTCACTGGAATCCAGTTTGCTTTCTCCTACAGTAGCTTAAAGCTGACGGTGTCTGGCCAAAGGATCTGAAGCATTTTGCGAAGACGGCTGTTAATAAACGCTTGTATCTTCTAGATGATGGCGTAAGTAGTTTTTCAAGTTTCCGCCCCATACATTAAAACTTTCTTCACATTTGTATTGAAAATTGTGACTTTGGTGTTGGTTGATAGCTGTCTGTAGTTCCAGATGTTGTTGAATTGTAAAAATGCTGTCCTTGCTTTGCCGATCCACGCCATCAAATTTGCATCAGATCCATCTTGTTTATCAGTGATGCTACCCAGGTATGTAAACGTTCTTACATCTTTCTAAACCTCTCCTTCATGCATTTGGTTTGTGCACGTTGTGTTGCTGTCACACTAGTTGTCTTCTCTTCAGTTTATTGTTACGTGTGGGATAGAAGAATCAGATCATCTGCCAAGTCTAGATCGTCCAGTTGCATCCTAGTTTTCTACTTTATACCATCCTCCCCTCAAGATCTTGGAGTCTTCATAATTCAGTCGATCACCGGGAGAAAGAGAAAGGGTAAGAGTAAGCAACCTTGCCTGACACTAGTCTTCACCTCAAACTAGTCTGTTAGTTATCCTGTGTGCACGATCATACAGATCAAACCATCATAAAAGATACTTATGATGTTGACGATCTCCTCAGGCACGCCGTAGTGTCGAAGAAGTCTACATAATATCATCCTGTGTAGAGTGGTTAATTCCATTCAGTTGATTGTTCCACAATCATCCGTAGTGTCATGATGTGCTCACAATCAGCATGTTGATCTCGAAGTGGGGCGCCTACGGAGAACGTTATTCTGTTTAACAAAACTCGGTTGAAGACTTGACCTGATATTGAGAGAAGAGTGATTTATCTGTAGTTATCGCATTTGCTGAGATCGCCTGTTTTGATATCATGATGGTGTGTCCTTCTTTCCACTTTGTTCACACTTGTTCTTTATCCCAAATATTACTGAAGAGGATGCGGAGTAGCTTTGAAGTTACTTCCGGTTCCTGTTGTCTAGTACCGCTGCATTGCCACTCTTGATTTGTCTGATGACCGTAGGGATCCCTTAGATTGCTGATGAGCCTACATTGATTTCGAGGTCAGTGGGTGCTGCGTAGATGTTGGGGCGCTTCAGTGGAGCTGGACGATTCAGGAGTTATTCAAAGTGTTCCATCCACCTGTTTCACAGTTCTTCAAGGTTGATGATTACTTTGCCTTCCTTACTCTGGACTGGTCGTTCTAGTTTAATATATTTTCCAGTGAGCTTCTTTGTTGTAGCATACAATTGTCTCATGTTTCCTTCTCTTGCGACCTTTTCCGTCGTCATTGTTAGGTCTTCCACATATTTCAGCTTGTCGGCTAAGATGCTCCTTTTTACCTGCTTCTTTGCTTCTGTGCATTCAGCTTGTGCATTGGCTTCCTCTGCTCTTGTTCGGCTGATATTGACTGCTGTCATCCTGTTCTTCCTTTCTTGCATCTTATCCAGAGCAGCAACAGAGATCCATTCCTTGTGATGGTGCTTCATGTAGTTCAGAACCTGATTACGTGTTGAAATAATTGCTTACTTGATCCCTTTCCAGTTCTTCACCATCCTAGTTTCCTCTACATCGAGTAGATCGTGAAGGGCCTGGAACTTGTTGTTGAGAGCTATCTTGAATTCTTTGATTTCGCCAGTGTCCCGAAGAAAGGTTGTATTAAACTTTTGTGATGCTGTTCGACCAGTTGTTCAATGCTTTTTGAGTTTCAGTTTAATCTTGGAGACCAGCAACTAATGATCTGAGTCTGTATCAGCTCGTCTCTTGGTTCTTACGTCCTCCATAGTACTTTTGAAATTTTTATTGATACAGGTATGGTCAATTTGGTTTTGTATGGTGTGACCCAGTGAAACTGATATAGCCTTTTGTATGCGCTTATTTGGGAATATGGTGCCGCCTATGATCAGTTTGTTGAAGACGCATAGGTTTGAAAATCTCTCACCATTTTCATTCCTTTCTCCTAATCCATCATCGTTTGTGTTTCGACTACCTTCGAAGTAACAACCCTGTAGCTGAAGGATGTTCTGTTTCGGTAGATGACTCAATAGTGTCGTTTACTGGTATTCGCGGAAGTTGAAAAGTATCCAACTGAAGGCAGAAACGGAGGCGCTTCGTAATTTCATCTTTCTCTTTTACTCCCCCTGGTCATGGTTGGTCATTCATGATATTCATGATATCCTTATCATTATTTAGTGACACTTCAACGCTTGAAGATTTAAAAGAAAAAATGTAGTCACGTGAATATCTTTGTATGCCCAGTGTGTCCTCTTTTTTTCCATCATCTCAGTCCACTTCATCTTGTGAAAAATGTTTGTCTTGTGACTTGACATGCTTGGTAACGTCATGCAAACTGTCTGAAACCTCATTTTCTTCAGGCAAAGCAACTGGCTGCAGTCCCAGACCAGGGTGAAGGAGTTGAGTGAATCGGTTTTGAAGATCTGCAGCATGTTGTTGTGTAGTGGCAGGAGTTCTTACCTGATTGCAGATAGCGCAAATAGGAAGATCGGCGAGATCAAGTTTTTCGAAGCAATCTAAATCCAGAAGATTGAGAGGAGACTTGTTGATGTAATATATTCTATTGAAGGTTGTCCCTCTGAGCAAAACATAGCAAGCGAGTCTACCATGAAGTCGGAGATGACCCCCACAGGCACTGATAGCTGTCTGTGACGATGGTTTGATGCCTGGTTGACCCAAGGTTCGCCAAGTCTCTTCTGACAGAACAGTGAGTAGAGACATCGCTGTGGAAGACTGCTGCTAAACTCTTTGATGCGGCAAACGGATTTCTGGGAATTTCACCAGCCAGTGAATCGAGTCGATTGGCAAAAACTGCTTATGTGACCAACTTTCTGACGGTGATTGCACACATGCTGTTTGAATGAACGAAATTTCACATAATGCCAGGCTCCACAGTACCAACATGGTGAGAGGGGCTTCTTGTGATTCGATTTGGAGTGATTAGATACAGAACTGGCATTCGAAGGATCAAACGTTCTCGATCTGCTGCTAAACACCGTGAACTTCGGAACCACCCTGGTCCCCAGATTGAAACAAAGTGGTGCCATGCTGCAAGTTGGTAATGCGTCGGTACTCATCTGTGATGGCATTGAGTGCCAGTGGTGGGTCTTGTTCAGGGCGGTTAAGCAACCAAGTTCTGATGTCAGAAAATGTGAATGTCTGAAGACTGCATATGAACATGAGGGAGTTGAATTGGTCATCAGTGAGCGATCTGAGTTTGAACCGTTCACACTCACGGTTGAAAATGCTGATTTGGATCAAGAAGTCATCGAACTCATTCATGACCAGTCTTAAGCAGCGATAGGGAGTATTGAAAAGAGAGTGCTGATCACCAAAACGTTTGCTGGGGGTCTGAACAGTAACGTCGAATGAACGGTCTCGTAGGTTCTGCGGTAGGATGAAGTTGCTATGCTTGTTCAGCTCTGACGGACCAAGTTTTCGAATGAGAAGATGCACCTTCCAGGAATCATCTCTGTCCGTAAAGTCAACCTTGAAAAGATCTTCATAATGCCCGAACCAACTATCAAATGTAATATTGGCTTCAGGATTATAAAGAAACTTTGAAATACCACTGGTCATATCATTGACTGACTGAGGAATTGTCGGTGTAAAGGAGACTTGAGAAGACGTGTGCGTCTGAGTAAACATCTCCATCAGTTTCAGCTGTTGTGCAAACAGTTTTCATAATTTAGCTGCATCCATAACTAGTCACCAACTCGTTTGCCAAAGTCCCGTCGCCAATTGTTATAATGACGCTATGTAGATATTCGAAATCCTACCGACTGACCAAATTCAGATATTCCAGTACGACTCCAAATACTGTTCACAAATCTTTAATATATCAGTACACAACACCGTTTGATGGGGTCGAGTACAGAGGGAATGAAGGAAGAAATGAATGGAATAATAAACTTTAGCGATAGCAAATATTTATACAGTTAGGTCGAATAGGAAACAACATTGTAGTCTGTGACGTTGATCGTTAGGACGACCAATGAGAAACAACATAGAAGTACGTGACACTGACAGTTAGGATGACCATAATATTGACTAGTAGGAATCGATCAATAGGATTTGACTTCCAAAAATAGTTCTCTTTGGATATTTGATGACTATCCTATCACAATGTTATGATATTCAATAGTAAATAAAAAGATACACTGTCTGCAACTCACTACTTCAGAACCTCAGAATAAGCAGGTCAGCATGACTTTTGGTTTTGTTGTTCCAAGTAGATGTTTGAAACAACCCAACTAGATCAATCAAAGTAATTAATTATTACTTAATGTTAAAAACTACAGTGTTTGCTGACGGTGAAATCGTAGTGGGACGCTCAGAGAATTACACTTTCGAGCTTTCGAGAGGTAGAGCGACAGACGGTGAACCAACCAAAGTTCAAACACTCAGAAGTTGTATTCCCCTGTTTGATGCTCAGCTTAGATCTTTTTAATAATCTCCCGTACTAATACTCACTCTCCTTGAAATGTACCCTTATTGATTTTACCTTTAGCTAACTCCTTTATTATTGTGAACCCTAATCTTCACAACAACTGAAATTCCATAGAAGCCTTTGTTTTAATTGATGATAAAGGTTTTTATAGCGAAAAGAAATAGTCTTTTAGCAAGTAATTTCTCCAGTAACTTCATCTCATTATTGATACTTAATTTAAAGGATCATTGAAAAATCTTCATATTCACACTTAGCTCAAGATATCAATAGCTTAATGAGTGTACTTTAAATTTTGAGAACAATTGATCTCTGTCCATCAGTTGGTAGATAGTCACTGAATCAATTACTTAACACATTCTTTAATACGATATTCTGAAATATTAACCTTTCGATCTACAATGTATTTGAACATGAATCGTTCAGTTTCATAGTCAAAGTAATTGGACAAAAACTGGTCAACCCACAATTGTTCTCCTACAAACCCAAATAATTCAATTACAGACTAAAGCTAGATGACACAAAATTAATTTCTGTTGGCAGGATATCACACACCTGAATGAAAAGATGAAGTAAACGTTTGTCGATTCAGTAAGAACCTACAATTCATACAAAGTTTTAAATACATCTTACAGACGATTATTAATCAAAATGAAATATAAACTAGTTGATTCTTTATGATTATTGTCAAATAATTCATTGTGATTTACAGTCAGCAAAGCTGATTGTCGAATCTTCACATTGGAAATCTTATTTTATGCAAATATAAATGATTTAGGAGCAAACAGTATGCAAAACATAATTTGATTTTGTGTACTTGATGAACAATTTAGATCCACTAATAGGTTAATTCAAAACAAAACGATTCTGACCGATTTACATTCATTTTATTCTATCCACATATCTAGTCAAGGTTTTGAAAAAGAAAAACATCGAGACGGATTCATTTAGATTAGTTTTTTAAATCTTTTCTTTGACATTGATGGATTCAATGGCTAAGTGGATAACGAGTCAGACGTTTAGAAGCAAAAATCACTTAATGTGTTTGTTAATACTAGAATGTAGGTACATTTAACTAATGTGTTTCAAACAAAATGAAACACGCGTCCAGAATTCCAATGATATCTACCATTCTTCTCTACTTAAGATACAAACAGAACCATAATTTGGCTCTATTAAAAGACAATTTTATTTATTTACTTTGATATTACACATGATAGTACAAGACATGTTTCCTTCTGCATTTAGAAGTGGAAAGCGACAAAGCAAATCCTGCAATCATATCTCACTCATAGCAGATATCTTTTCTAGTAAGCTAAGACAGTGCTTTAGGAAATTTAATCTCAATCAAATGATGTTCTTTATTTTTATGTGACTTAGCGAAGCATGAATATTCAAAGTCCTTATGTATTAGTTAACTTCTTGTGACATCCACTAAATACCTAACAGACATGAAACCTGGTTTCAGAAACCTGTGAATCAGACAAAACAAGCCGAACATGAAGACAATAAATGAGGATTTATTTAACGGCCAAAAATAAATCAGAACGACATACTATTAAACTAGTTTTTACACAATTTATTACAATTATAGTCTAGAAAATAGCATACTGGTTTATATGCTACTATGCAATCATGAAACTGCATGTGTCGTAAAATACTTTTGTAACCTGAAGCCAAATATATTTTTAAACACTTTATTGACAGAAGCTATTTGAAGGTATTTGAAGTATGTTAAAATATAAGGAGTTAAAAAGACCAATAGGTTTTACACACAATAACAAGGAAAAATATTGCCTCATTCCTAATTAATACCGACAGAGAGATGAAATTTTATAATTGTAAAATTCAAAAATCTAGCATGTATTAACACATCGTGTGATGATAAGTTTTCTTCAAAAAATATCGTTTTTTGTCACATATGTGAACATAATTACAATAACTTATGAAATACTGTAAGTGGCTGTCGGGGTTATATCCCCACAACTCACCTGATAAAGGTTCTAATTTGGATTTTGTGAGCGGATCAGTTGACCTTGAGATTACATTCCACACCCGTAAAGTCCTTGACTGTTATTGGTTGATGTAGTGTTTTAGTACGCTATTTTGTGGCCCTCCCAACGACGTTTCTACCTACCATGCATAAATAAATTCGATTTGTATGCCTGTCAACCTCATATTTTCAGGGTGATTGTAGTATACACTTTCTACGCCTAATCAAGACTTCTTGATATATTTGAAAGGGCGGGAGACAAACGGATTAGAATAGCCTATTGAGTCACTGAATCATTGTCTTTGCTCTCGTTTACCGAGTAAGTTGAACTCGCAATAGTGTTAAACATATCGATTGACGAGCACATCCATTCATCAAGTTATCGATGTAGGTTAGTATTATGGCTGTTACTGTCTAAAATGTAACACATACAAGTGTTAAGGAAAATATGAAGTGAAACAGAACTGAAATGTTGCGTAAATAACGCTAAAAGTTGCTACCAAAATTTCTAAAAAGCTACCATGAATTTTAGCTTATGATCAGTTAAAGAAAATAATGTTAACGTTCAAAAAATTATTCCTCAATCATTATCTTGTAATAAATACATAGTGCGATTAGTTAATTACTCTTTATAAACGGAAGTTAGTTTTAGATTTACGAAAAAAATAATTGAATGAATAAATTATCATATGATTGAATATTTGTTTAAATTCAACCGACGTAATAAAACGTTTTTAATCATTGCATTAAAGTATAAAATTCACCAAAAAATTATTCTTTGGAAATTCTAGAGTTTCTTAATTGAAGTAAAAGCTTGATTTGTAGTTGTGAATATTATATTCTCTTTATATATATATCCTTTCTACTTACAAAAAATGTCAATGCATGTAGCCTTTATAAATTGTGTATCTTTAAATGACTGTAACCACCTTCTTTGTTGTTTATTTTCAGGAATCCAATTTATTTTTTTTTCTGTTTCTTAATCGATCTCTCTGGTTGTTCAGCTTTGATTTCAGTAGTCGTAAAGGTTAATCGATTTAATGTTAGTTTTCAACACAAATTGAGATTGGCAGATAAAGTATTTTTATTTAAAAGAGTTTAGTAGTTTTTTGCTCCTATACACCATTTTTTTCTTTAACGCCACATTGTCTACCTTCTATGAGAAATTCTGGACTGCCTACTCATCTTTCTTAACCTAAAATTATCCCGAAAATAACATTTATGCTGTAGTGTTCATTTGATTCGATTAAGTTAGCCAAAACTTATAACCTTTTGTTATTTTTAACCCCTACTTATTCAACATTTTTACATGTCTTGCACGTTTTCAATCTACAGTTGAAATGCAAAATGCACACCGACTTATCTAATTATCCGTAAATGCTGTAAATTTAATACTATAATCCAGTACTGATGAATTTCTGAGTAAAGAATCAGAAACAATTGACTTTAGAAATAATTTTTTTAGTACTTTAAATAGCCGATCTTTCGATTGTGTGGCTGTTCAGCAGTATTTGTCTACAGTTCAACTGTTATTATATAATTTTAATTAAGCTTAATTGTAAATTCACTTTATTCTTACTTACTTATTCTTTCAATGCAATATATTTTTGACTGTTTTTTTTTAAATGGTGAAATAGGTAGTTATTCCAAATGGAATGAAAAATTATTGATTCTGGATATTGGACATGAATACATTGTTAAGAAGTAATTTCACTAAATGAAACCGGAAGTTGTTGTTTCAATCAAAGTATTGATAAAAAATTTCATTGAATTCTTGTAGTTACTTAGAGAAAGTAAATTTTGTTTAAGATATTTCATTCTTAAGTAACAGGAAATTGTTTTTATCAATTCGCATATCCGATTATGATAAATCAAATCATGTTTCAAATATTAATTGTACGTGATTTTGTCAACAAGAGAACTCACTTTTGTTTCTTGTTTAAAATTATCTGTTGTCAGTTATCATTTTCTTAAATTTCTCAGTTATTGTTTGTAAGATATGTGTTACATAGATTTTGTCTAATTGTATTATAGTGAGTTTTTCAAAATGGAGATGATCATTCCATTGGATAAACATGTCACTTAGAAATTACAAGAATTGTTCACGATTATGACATGGGCTTTTATCAGAGGTCTAGACATTTCGATTTAGGTCAAACTGTAAAGTCAACGAATTTTTAGACAGATTAGTTTATCTTCCCTTAGCGCTATTTTGATCTACACCAATCGCAGTCAGTTTTGTGCATTGATGAAGGTGGTGATTGAAGACATGTAATGCCTGTTCACACTACATCATCTGATATTGTTTCAAAGTATCAGTATCTCATTTTTGATTAATAAGAGCTGTTGTCACTCCAGTTGTCACCGTAGTGAATGAAGTCAAACGAATGATTAATATGTTAGTCACATTAAATACAATATTTTAGGTGGATATGCATTTTTAATTGATAAACTGTTAGTGAACAGACTAAAGTTATTTGGAACACTGGCTATCAGAATTATATGATTCACTAAACATATTTTTTAAAAAAATTCGATAAAATAACATTTAGGTGTAAATAACTTTGGAAATAACATCAACTGTTATAAAATTAACAATAATTCACTATTTAAATATAACTAGATTATTAAAACAAGTATTTTTCAAAATATCATGGGCAAGATAATCGATATCTTTCCAAGACAAGGAACTCAGAGAACGGACGATATGTAATATTCAAAAGTAATAATGGTGGTAGTATAGTGCATTGTTTCTAAAGATCTTTGTCAAAAAATTTATTCTCTAATATATAACCGTCTAGGCGTATTTAAATCCATAATACTCTTTGAGGTAACTCACTAGTAAGAGATAGTATTATTAGTGAAAATGGATTGAATTACTAGTATTTTGTATTTTTACTGCTTTACACGGTTTTAATAAGAATCTTTCACTGAATAAATTGATGTTCAAGTCATCTTACTTAAGAACCCAAATTCTCATATGAGTAAATGTTAAGCATCAGTTTTCAAAATTTATAGTTATTTACTCCAATTGGGCTTACTTCTCCTTCTGTCATCTTGAGTTGTTTCTTCTTACTATTTAACTTAGTGTTTAGTTGCGTATAAAACTCTCGAACTGTGCGATCAGCATAAATGACCATTAAAAACGTAATGTACACATGGCTAGAACAGTTATTAC
Source organism: Schistosoma turkestanicum (assembly GCA_944470395.2). NCBI lineage: Eukaryota > Metazoa > Platyhelminthes > Trematoda > Strigeidida > Schistosomatidae > Schistosoma > Schistosoma turkestanicum. Next base: position 11,143,222 of record OX103971.1, read on the forward strand.
ATCGACTGCAGCAAGACATTGGAGTTGTTCAGAAATGAAATTCAAATGAAATAGAATTTCTCTGAATAATGTTGGTGAAATTAAAATATCAACTGTTTCATTAACTGGTTAATGAATATGATACGTTTTTTATATGTTGGTCGATTTCAAATGATAGTGAACTTATTTTGATGTTTACAAGACATGGGTTTCATAGATATTTTGAAATTATTATCCTGACCTCACAGGCTGATCCTGAGTTAAACATCTACTGAGAACCAGGAAATACTGGATAGGTGTTTCTTAATAGTATAGGACTCTTCTATAGTGAGCAGCTACAACCTTGTTACAAGACATCGAAGTCATGACTATCGGTTTCGTGCGCGAATTCTTAACCTCTTAGGTACTGAGCAGACAACTGGTAATGTACATATTTAACTTCCATCAATTTGTAATATGGTGCAGCCATTTTCCAATCTATACGGTGTGTATTTACCTTCTGTCCAACTTAGTCGAAATCCATTGGTCATGATTTCTTACTAGGATTTTTTATTTGCCTCTCGAAGTTAATCGTTCTTGAGCTGGACCGGAGGTCATGGTTTTAGTCACTGATGCCATGATCGTGTAAACAGATTGCTGAAGAGTTATCTAGGAATACGAAACAGCCGTCCAGAACTTCTTAGCTTTCAATCGATATTTGGATGTTACGTGAATAAGACTCAGTCACCACCTCTCTTAATATGTTTCTGTTTACAATAAGCGCTTTCGAGCATCGTGTGTAGACATTCGATTTCAGTTTCACGGAAGTTTGTTTGATTTGAAATATTTTGATGAAAGCTCTAAATAATTCGGTTTGTTTTATTTTCACCTGTCATATTTACAAGAAGTCTGAATATTTTTTTTTTCAGATCAAAAGTTTACCATAAAAATATTTTACTTGGTCTGATAAAAGGCAAACAGTTATTGAACATTAACACGGTTGGTAAAGATGTTATCTGATGTGGATTGAAGGTTTCGGACAAATACCATTTTAATTGAAATTTCACTTTGATCAGATTATAAATATTTTGAAGGAGTTTAAATATTCATTATATCGGAAAATTCCAAATATCTTGTGGAAAAGATTGGAACCACAGAACGACTAGAAGTTAGCAAATCAAAGAAGTGGAAATATGTTGTTAGTGCGATAAACTGAACCAAAACCATGCATATTTATAAATTTTAAAGGAGTCTCATCCGTTAGTGCACAAAACACCAACCTAAAACCTACCCAAATATGGAATAGTTATTTTTTATTGAAATAAATAAAAGTAGATTTATTTGACTAAGTGGACATTTGGAGCTTGGTTTTAACTTACCATCGATATGTAAAAGTACCAACTCTATAAAAATATCTTTGAAATTAAGTAATTAATAAACTTTTGACTGTTACCATTCTGAAAGAAATACACTTGACAATACTACATACACTTAAACACATTCAATCTGTAAAGGTTTTTGAGTTATTCAGTTGTCGGTTTTCTTGACTGAATTTTTATCCATCTTATTTAGCATCTATTTATAGATTGCCCTGACAGATCCAGCTGCATTATATGTTACAATTGCAAGCAAAAAGTGTTGGGTTGGAATCTCACAGAAGATATTACCTCTGTGATCAGGGTACATCCAACTGGCTAGTCTCAAATAGGACGAAACGAGAATGCTGGATTCTGTCACTAGACAGTTCATTCATTCAACAAAAACCTAAACACGTTAATTTAGGAAAAGTAAATCATAGATAACAGGCGATGAATAATATAGTTTAGATAGTAGGCTGTTAAGTATTTTGGAAAATTTCGCCTACAGAAAGTTAATTGCCTATTCAAAATGCCTGATCGTTATGCTCTTAGAAGTGTATGATACTTTGCTTCCAAAGGTAGTTTACTGTAAAAAAGTACCACTCTTTTCGTATTTGTAAAGATCTATATGTGATCCGTCCTTCTAAAGAAATGTGATGGTTTGGAACTCTAAGCAAATTGGTTGAATTCGCATTAGACCCTACGAGTTCACTGTTTCGTGCATCCATATATGTCTTGCAAAGTATTCTCTCACAGGATCATATTTGTCACATGATAAGAAATAAATGAAATGTCCTTCAAAATAATTTCCAATCTAACATTATAGTCTGACAGCATCACAATCATTGATTGTCAAATGTAAGCTGATACAACAGTAAAAAAAATGAACAACTACCGTAAATTATTTTACTAATAACAATTAGGAAAGTTAAACAAACGGAAATAGACTTATAGAGATTTATGTGTGAAATTATTTTGAATGTCATTTCTTTAGCATTGAATGTCCTACTGTAAGCTTAGAATTTTTCCATGTATAACAAGAATCTATTTTTTCTTTTTCTCACTCTGTTATTCCGTATTTGTATAGACTGAGAAAGTTTGAAATCTGTGAGTTAATTAAATTCTCAGGATCAAGCAACAGTAATGTGATTTGAAGTTATTTTTCATTTTTAAGTTTAAGCAAATTAACTTTGTACATTAACTCGGTTGAATCATGTAGTTTAGTGGACTTAGAGCGTAATCATTTATTCACAATTCTATATATCATTACTTTCTTCAAACTGAATTGTAAGAGTTTTAATCTTTTCTTTATTAGTGTTTTGGATAACAGTTGATCAGTCTTTTTAAAATATAAATTATAATTCAAATAAGCCAGTGGCTATCAGAACTTCATAATCAAAGGGATAACGCATTTAAAGTAAAAAGGTATAAGGTTTTAATCTCAGTGTGAATGTCAAAACTGGAAAACTAGTTCATCCAGTTGGAAAATAAAACTTATGTTATAAATTTCACTTCTAGCGACTATCCAGCTGTGCTTAAAAAGTACCTTTACGGCCAGTAGTAATTTAATGTTAGCAATCATTTCACCTTATACTGAATGTAAGTCGAAGATCGATTCGGTGTATTTCGATACATTTATGCTTTGTAACTGACTGAAATACCAAAAACTAATATTTAAGCATTGGACTGGATTTCGAAAATTTATGATTGACTTATCAAACTGTAATATATACATATGAAAAGTATTTTACTGTTAAAGCATGGGTTTTCGGTGAAGAGAAATCAAATTATTCATCATTTTGGCTATAACATGTTAATTATTTTTCAATGATTGCATTCATATCAAATTTAATGATTCAAACGAAAAACAGCCAATGCATCAGAATATCAGTTTACTCCATAAAATCTAACATTGAATATTGCCATTTAACCCATTTTCACGGTAATTATATTGGTAAATTACATTGAAAAACATTTTGGGAGTATGAAATTTATAAGTTACTACATATTCCATAAAGAGTGTAATAAAGACAGAAACATATAGATGGAAAGGTATATTTGAAATCAACAAAATTTAATATTAAGGATCATTGAATTTATCAATGCAAAAAAAATTACGTGACCGACCACCATACATAGGATTAATGTAGTTATTCAGAAATTTATACTTTCACTCTTGATGTATGATTGAATTTAAGGTTAAACCACAGACATTTTTAGTGAAGAATAATTCTTTGCGATAAATTGTCTTTAGATTTCGCAGTTATGTATCAAAATTAATTCGAAAAGTGTCCATGGCTAGAGGAAAATACATATCATTTAGAAATGTTTATGAAATAAAATAAAATTATTAATGTTGGGGATTATCAATATCAAATGTTAACTTGAATAAGTTTATATGTTGAAAGAAAATGTAATATTAGTGATCAGAGTAAATGTAGGCGAGAGAAATAATGATGTAACTAAAAATTAGATCGAATGTTTGACGAACAACTACGTAGTTTATGAAGTGATTTAAATGATCTCAAGATTTATTTCAAGTGATAAAAATACCCACTGAAGACAATGGATGAGATTGCTCAATACCGTAGATTAATTAAAGTTAGACATAAACACTGTTGGATGCCAACTCAGGGGTCTAGAGATCAAGCGTTCGCGCGGAAGACCAAAGGATCTGGTTCGGTCTAACATAGGTCGATTCATGACTTCAATGAAACTAAACCTACAAAAGTTTAAATAAAACAAAGGAACGAAACAAAAATATTTAGTACAGTCAATCAATTAACCAAAAAACAGGTCTGACCAAGTCAGTGTCATGTCACTCCGGTCAAGGTAATTGATATTAAATATGTTTGTGTTGAAGGTGTGAAAAATGGGATGTTTGTCATGTGTAAGGATAGAGTTGAATTTGTATGCATGATAATAGTGCGAAGTGTGAATAGAATCAGACGTGGTAGCTCGGATAGATGATAGAAGTCGGATAGGTATTCTTTTCGATTAAGGGTAGTTGGATTTTGCAATATATGCAAAGATTTATCTACTCACATTTCTTTGTAATTCAGAAAGTCTTTTCGTATTATTTTGATATTCTTAACATCGACCCGATACACTAGTATTGCCAATTTAATTTGGAATCTTTCAAGTTCTACGGGGTTATAAGGTAGTTTTTTCGAGTAACTAAAATGTAGTTTGACTCGATTGAAGGTTTCACGAGGTTACTTTCCAATATAGGAGGCACCAGAATCGACATTCTAACTTGCAGACACATTTTTATGTTGACATACAGTGGAAATTTATCCCTCAGATGAACTAAAGTATTTGAAAAGTTGTTGGTTATTTGGTAGTATACTTTATTTCTATTTCTGTGTTGGTGTTTCGTTCTCTGAGCTGGATGTGTTGGTTGTGGAGCTTTCACTGTTCATCTGAACAACATCGTCAGCACAAACTTCGGATAGAAGTGAAATATTCGGATTTCTCCACGTTTGACCTGTAGCCTGTTCTGTTAACCTCGATCTTGATTGGTTGCGTTTGATCTTGTTGGGGATTTTAGATCCCCAGAAATTGCTTGATAAATGCCTTATTTTGAATTTCACGTTCGCCAGCATGGGCTGATCAGTTGACCTTGAGATTTGATTTCCCACCGGGAAAATCCATGGCTGTGATTGGCCACTGTGTATTTTAGTGTGCTGTTTTTGTGATTGTCCTAAGGACGTTTCTATGATGTATAAATAAACGAGAGTTGTGTGCTTGATTGTGTTGTGATTGCTGGGTGTTGTAGAAAGTACTTTCTACGCTTACCAAGACTTCTGTTTTACAGTTTGGGATTCAAGGTAGCCTATCTGGACGCTGGTAATTGTCTCGCTCGCGTTTATCGACTAAGGTGAACCCGTAATAGCTTCAAGCGTATCTAGTGACTAATATAGCAGACCTTAAATCTGTCGTTGTTTGCAGCTTTTTTTGATTGTATCCGCTTTTTGATCTGTTTCGTGATCCTATGTTGCCTATGATATTTCTGATTGTTTGATAAATTGGGTCAAAGGGGGATACAATCAAAACAAAGGTGCAAACAACAACAGTTGTAAGGTCAACAGCAGCCAATCAAGATCGAGGTTAACAGAACAAGCTTCAGGTCAAACGTGAAGAAATTTCAGTACTTCACTTCCATCTGTAGTTTGTGCTGACGATGTTGTTCAGATGAACAGTGAAAGCTACACAACCAACACATCCAGCTTAGATAATAAAACACGAATACAATCATCCAACTGATCTACAAATTCTCTCCATGATCACTTAATTCTATGTTGTTTTCAAACTCTTTGAAATTCTACTTCTGTACCATGGTGATATGGTAGATCATCTTGACCGAAGTGACATGACGTTGATGTGGTCAGACCTGTTTTTGATTGATTCCAACACGAAGTTTTGCTGCATTCCTTTGTACTAATTCAACTTCAGTTAAATTGATTTGTTCATTGATTTTCTAAAGAACTGTATTACACAGGGTCACGAAGCAATTTACTTATTTTGAAAGTTCAAGTGACAACCAAATAACCATTGAAAATGTGGATAGATAAGATAGCGGTTTCATCCTACTGCAGAACTACTCAACTGTGCTCATCCACAATCGCGCCTGAGGAAATCGAGCCGGGGACATTTGGCTCTTTACCTAAACGCTTAACCTCTAAAACACTATTATTCTATTATGTATAAATCTAAATTCAATCAATTCGCGACAGTGCCCTATACATATATATATGTACAATCGTATATAAATGTTATTCGTTCATAATATAAGTGGTATCATTTAGTTTTTATAATAATATTTCTGAATTATCGGTCGCTAAAAGGATTTCTATTTCTTCGAATTCAAAATTATTAAAGTAAAGCATTCACAGTGCTAGATGACAATCAAATATCTATTCATCACTTCCAGGTTTTCAATAATGTTCGCGCTGAGATCAGTAGATGGTTAAAACTCTGAAAATTCTACGATTTCCACAAACTTTATTCCTTATACAGAAACGAAATAACCCGTGTGGTATTATAAATATGAAATTAATGAATATTCATATAAAATGGTAATTATTTATATATTAAACGGAGTAATATGATTTCTGTGTAATATTAGATTGACATGTTCCCAACAATGGAACCCCGAATTCTGACACGCGTCCGCCGAACACAAAGACTGGTTATATGGATGTACATGACTCCGAAATAAATCAGAATGATACATCAAAAATTCAAAGAATTTATTTTTCTAAACATTCGACCTTGGGTAGGATTCTTTGAAATTTTGGAAAGGAATATGAAAGGCTTACAAACTGTTTGTGTATATAGATACCGATACCTTAGTATTTTCATGTAAATTTAGAACTTGGAACATTTGAAAGTCTCTGTATCTCATAGATAGAGCATGGTTTAAACTGAAAATATAAGTTAAAAACAAATTTAATCTTTAGATATTACACTTGAGCATTCCAAAATTCCACCATCATGGTTAGTAACATTTTGTACAACATTCACTGTTTTATAGGATGTCGGATTCGGGTCTAAACGTGACAAGGTAGAGTCTCTGATTATTGATCTGACTGGGAATCACTCAAGATGGAATAGCCTATTCGAACTAGACACCATCGAATATAACTTCTCGAGTCTCTCCATTACTCTCTTTTGAAATGTTTCAAAACGATCATTTCACCATTGCAAAATCGATTGCAATTTCTCTGGTCGTGATAACATTATGAATTTATTGTCCCATGTAAATTTGAAAGACTCAGTGTTAGTGTGTTTTCTACCACTGCTATGTCAACAAAAATGATTGCCTATTTATTTGGTTGATATTTTTGTCTTCATGGAGAACATTATTTAGTTTTGCTTAAAAAACTCACTCTCCACTAGTGACGTTATATTTAAGATGTTGCTTTGTCATCGTTTGACTGCTAGTTAGTCATAAGCGTTTATTATCACTTTTTTAACATTATTGTTATGGCTAAACAAAATAAATATTACACTAAGGAATTATCATATTAGATTAAAAACGAAAGTGTTGTTAAACGTGTTTGAGGATGCTTGATAAAGATCTAAGTTTTTAAATAATTTTTGGAAATTTAGTTTCTTTTTTCCGCACCAAATGCTCATCTTATCACCTTTAGTTTGCATTTCCCACTTGGAAGGACCTCAAATCCTGCTGGCTAGTCTTCTCTGTTAGTATGCAATTTTATAAATCTTCCAAAGTTGCGTTTTGTACTGTATAAATTATGCTTGAGTTGAATGTTTATTAATTCGTTCCTTCGTGGCTGCTCGTGGATTATACAATCTTCCTTCTGATTTCGGACTTCTTACTCAAGTTAGCTGTGCTGGGCCTTAGGGATTAGATTAGCAGTCCTGTTAGTATGTCATTAGTTTACGTACCGTTCACCGATACTCAGTCGTCTCTTAATTAGTACAAACATAGCAGAAGGAAAATCTATAAATTAAGGATTAGTTAACAACTAAAAATTTTGTAACATTTCCTTTCTTAAAACCTATGCTGTTAAGTATGACAGTAGTAAGAAGAGATTAACCTGCTTTATGTAGTACTCAGTAAAAGAAGTAAACCATATCTTCTCCTATCCAACTAAATAAATGTTTCAAAGTATGTATTATATGATTTTGAGTTCAAATTACTGATTTCTTTTCTTTTATGTTCCGTAGAATAGAAATGACACTATTTATTAATATAAATTATGTAAAACTATCACTAGTCTGTTCAATATTTTCACTCTCAGATGATCGGACAACTGATTTGATTTTTTATACAAAGTAAATAAATATTTATCTATCGACAAATATACAAGCTTAGATCATTGGATGAATGCGATTAAATGCAGTAGTATTTCAGTATATTATTTTTCAATATTTTAATCATGGTAGAATATTTTTATTAAATAATTTTAAAAATCTCACATGTTTTATTGATGTCCACAAACGATGAAATTTCCTATGTTAACCTTATTTAATTATAGATATATGGTTTATACAACATATTATTATTATTATTATTATTATCATTTACAAGAAATTTATACACAGTCCTAAAGTAATATGGTTCATATTTTATCTTAAAGTAAATTCTCATAAATTATTCAATTAAAATAAGTAAAATAAATAAATACTTTGTGTTATTTTGGATGATAAAAATGCATCATTTAAATATTTCATGCTCAACTTTGATAGGATAAGATTAAATTAAAAAGACAAATTCATTTATGAATATAAAGTTCTTCTTCATTAAACATATTTTAGACAATATGGATTAGGCGGTTCAAATTTATAAGCATAGTCGAATCATGTAAATAACTATCGACTTTATTCCTGTTTTTATACAAACACTATAAACGTGACCTAATTTGTTTTAAAATATTAACGATTAATCATTATTATAAAACAATATAGATTAGGGTATTTTCAAACATTAACGTCATTACACTAAAAAAGGAATGGAATTTTTCTAAAATTTTACACAGTACAGTTTAACGTGGCAGAATTCGATATCAGTTGTTGATATTAGATTGATTGGCGTTAAACAACTGTGAAAAAAATGAGATAAATAATGTTATTTCCTTCTCTTATCATTTTATGAACTTAAAAATATACCAAACAAAAATAATTAATGAATCATAAATAAACCGTGATTATATTATAAATCACCTTTAATTAGTTTGCAGAAATGAAATCCATTGGTTGATAACACTATCACATGATCAAAATCGGGTTGTTAAAATTGTTAGGTTTCAATGAAATCATGAACTGATCAATGTTAGACTGTAATTGGAAACCTAGAAACATTGATTAGATGTTTGGTCCTTAAAAATGACTCTTCAGCATTGCGTATTCACTGCTCCGTTTCACAGTTTTTATGGGAAGCTGTGACCAATGATGTTTATCCATGTAAGATGTGAGACAACCATCCACCTCAGTCAATTGGAGTTGGTTATGAAAATTTAATTAAGTTAAACATGTACACTATTGGATGCTGGCTAGTGGTTTAAAAAGTAAGCACCTATCACGAGACTGTGGGACTTAGATTTCATCTCCAGTAATCGGTCTTGGATAAAAACTGTTTTAGAGTCCCATACTGAGAAGACATATCTTCCTAGTTTACAGTGATTATTTCCTGAGATCGTTTACGCATTAGAAGCAATGAAAATAGTTTTCAGCATAGTTTGATATTAGTAAGCAGTGGAATCGTAGGTACGCATTTCTTCCCAATCGGGACTCATCAATTGGATGCATCTACCAAAATCTATCGATCAACTGTAGCGCCAGAAAAATTACTGGGATGATTCAAACAAGCACAGTTGTTTATTTGCTTATGATAAAGGTTTTCTTTATTGCGCTTCTAATTAATTCAGATTCTTTGTAGATTTCTGCTGTTTAGAATTATATGTGGATATATATTATTGAATTTCGATGAACATTTGACCTGGATGTGAACAACAACCTAAATTGTATTCTTGCATTCAGTTTTGATAATCTAAATTCGTCCGTTACTTGAAAATATTTAGATATTATGTACCATAGCATTTCTAAAGCCTCGCCTTAGGCTTTATTAATTGATAATAAAATGATAATATTCACCCTACTATCAGGATATAATAATTAATTTATCATAATATATTGATTTCATAAGAGCCATTTTATCTTACAATAATAATGAAAGAAATCCATTTTATCAGTTTGTTCACAAAATGTGTAGGTCATTGATTTTCAACATTTTGTTATTATATGATTATGTATAAGATATTATTGTAATTTGTTCTTTCCAGTGTAGGTAATAAAGCAAGCATTTTGTTATGCTCGTCTCTAGGTATGCTTAAAACTTTTACAGGTTCACCTAAGTCGAATAATCAGAACAAAACAATGAACCAGCGTCCAGATAGGCTACTGTGATCCCTTGACCAAATTGTACCAACAAGAAGTCTTGATATAGCGTAGAAAGTGTATTCTACAGACACCCAGCCAGGTCAACTGATCGGCCAAAGTAAATCCAAAATAAAGATATTTATCAAGCGAGTTCTGGCGATCTAACATCCCCAATAATTTAAGTCATACTGACTTTGAAGCTGAGTACTACGTAACCTTCACAGTAATGTCGCACTTTCCTTGATTGTACATAGGATATTTTCGGCTACTACTACCATACTATACTTTTAGTATACGTAGTATTCATAGTGTAAATTAAATCACTATGAAATCTGTTCAGTGTCACTTTGCACGTCGTATTCTTCAAAGAAATTGTAAAGATCACGAATCCAAATACACGTAGCTAAAAAATGATCTTTTATGAAAGCAACCGTTTTTTTAAGATACTAACTAAACTAAATCAATAGATTCAATAGTGTAATCAAATGATCTTGGTTAACCGAGTTATGGTATTCTTACTATTAATCTGCTCTCTACGTAAATTATTTGACGTGTAGATTGCTTTGAATCTGGATTAGTTTACTGTAATCTTTTAGAGAAACAGATTCACTAGCGCCATTTTCACGATACATCTAAGAGTTCCTGTATTATGATGATGCTTTAACATTCGTATACCAAGTGTTGTATCTCATTGGATTAACAAAATTATGTAGTCATTTTTATTATATCACAAATCCTTTAACTCGTTAATTTCAAACCATACTATCGTTCCGTAATTTTAGTAATTTATACAGATTAATTAGTTAGAAGGAAGGTTATCCATATCATGATGTTGCAAAATAACCAAGAGCATATATGACAATAGCACATAATTATATCATGTGCACTTTTTATAATTTTCATCCATTTTCCATTATTAATTTCGTAATTCTTCTATAAAATCCTGAATGTCAGTTTTCAGTTTTTGAAATCCGTAAAAAGGAAGAAGATATTATGAACATTCGAGTCATTCATCAGTAATATCTGTAAAAAGTTTATTTTGAGAGCTCCTTTGGTTGTTTGAAGAAATGAGCGTTGTATTCTAGGATCCAGGAAATCTATACATAACTCATATTCGACATAGGTTTTTATTATCAGAAAACATTAAAATAAGCAATGAAAAAGAGAAAAGTATTCAGTGAACGCTTCTCGTAAGATATATAGTAAAATTAAAGTACTCAAAAGAATACATATAACTCTTTCAAATTACTTATATTATGATAGCACTGGACACTTTTAAAAGTCAATCGATTAGGATTTATTTGCGTCGCAAATTACTCTGTGGTAACTTTTCTGATTGATATCAGTTGATTTTAGTTTGTATCCTGCTTGAATCATCAGTTCCATCAAAGATTGAAGGTACACATTGATGACAAGTATCAGTGTGGATAAAAACCTAGGACCAACTCAATTCATAAGCAGAATTAAACCAAACTACATCAGATGGTAACTGGAAATTTGGCTTGCTCGCCTAACACTGATTTACAAGTGCTTACGATCTATTCATGAAACAAGCTGACAATGCCTGGAAAGTACTACTTGAAGTAATGAGCTTTCTATTTTTAAAATTCTATTTCAAAGTGACGTTTAAAAAATGCACTTCTATTGAATAAGCACTTGGTAACTATAAATTTTCGTACTACTTTAAAAGAAGTACATATTAATCCGAATTAGTGTACCACAATGATATTTTTAGAATCGGTTTTTCAAACTATCTCCTCTACATTCCGTCATGGTTTAGCTTAATATAAGTTCAAACAATCAAAAAAAAATGTTTGTTAATGAAATATTTATTTCTACATTAGCTAGTTGTGAGAGAAGAAAATATGCGTCGCTCAAGCGAAATAAACAATTAGGAAAATTCTGTATTTCTATTAGTAATTTGAACTATATACAATGCAGATATGGCATCCTAAATTATGAATTGAAGGCAGATCATATAAAACATGTGAATATCAAAGAATGGATCTATAATTGACAGATTTTAGTACTGTAGAATTTAAACTACATGTTTAAACTATTTGTGAAAAGGATTCCATAAATTCATCAGCTGACATTTGAAATGGCATCTTCAAGGAGCTTGTTATATTGTTTCCTTGACCGGTTACGTTATACAAGCTTTCCTTTTCATATTCATTGCTATCCTCATCATCATTATTGCTTATAAGTCGAAGTTGATTGTCTGCTTTAAAGTTTACATTTTCGAAAATATTCCCGCAAAAAATATCATCAAGTTGTGCTCGAAACACTGAAGTTAAATCTAAAGGAACAGGAAAAATAATAGTCGACTGTTTCCCAGATGAAATACTGTTTACTGTTTGAAGGTAACGCAGTTGCATTGCTATTGGATGTTGCTTAATTTCAACAGCAGCTGCTTTTAAAGCACCAGATGCACGCATTTCACCCTCAGCGGCTATAACTTTAGCTGTTGCCTCTCTGACAGACTCTGCTTCTGCTGCCATTGCCCTTTGAAGCTGTATGGGCAAACGAACGTCTTTGATTTCCACTCTCTCAACTTTTACACCCCACGCCTCTGTGACCGAATCCAAACATTCCTAAAAGGTAAGCAAAATAAAAAAAATGAGAAGAATTTGTGGTTAACTATCTTTTTAAATTAAGAATATCAAAGAAATATACTGCAGTGTGAGTTTGTAAAAGTTTCTCTTACATTTATACAGTAAGAGAATTTGTTAAACAAAAAGATGATATTTCTGTAAATCATAAATACATGGTTTTTGCATTATGGAATCTGCTAGATCATCAAAATATGGATGGAAATGTCTTATTTTAAACTACGCTAAAAACATTATTCCTAAAAACAGCACATGTTATTTTTAGCAGGTATTTAGAATCCTAAATATATTTAAAAGTGGCACTCTCAAATAATTTGTAGTTAGAGTGAATAGTTCAGTTTTAGATAGAATTAGATGCAAAACATCTAGTTGAATAAAAAAATTTTTTGTATAGTAATCACCATGTTATACAAGCAAATCGAATGAACCAGTAAGGCTTCACAACTGAATTCAAGCTTTTTTTCAAATTATTTTAATCAAGAGAAAATTTAGATTAACTTGAAAAAGTATCCAAATACTATCTGGAACAAACAATTTGTGTAGAAGACACTAAATTAATCGGAAACATTTCAGTGTACGGTGGAAATCGAAATCGATTTTCTTTAAAATAACTTATCAACATTAAAGCATCATACAATCTATACAGGTGTTTTAAAATAGAGTAGGTGAGTGAAAACGGACCAAATAGGACGATATACGGCATTCTTTCGTCCATGTCTAATTTCCATGCTAATCGACAGCTATGTGATATAATAATAGATAGAATTTTTCATCTTCGACAGTCGCCCAGGAATTTTAGTGGCCCGCAATCTGATGAATGATCGAGTACACGATGACATAAATCTTCTCTTTCATTTCCATATAAGAAGCCATATACGGCTTTAGGTCGAGAGACTAGTGAATAAAGACTCAAGTAGAAAGGGTTAATTCATTTTTCCAAAGGCCGGGACAAGCCCAGTGGTTTCGACATATTTGCACACACATTACAGAACATTGCATAAACCTAAGAAACATTTCAACTCTGAACATTTTGAAATATCTCTGTTTAAACTTTAAATCAAACCATTTCATTATTCATCACTATTTATTGCTTTGTAAACCATGCTCTAAGCAAAATATTTTATTTCACTTGACAAGATAAGTAACTGAAAATGCAATATTATGAATGTATAAATACATAAGTGAGTTGACAATTTTTAAAATCCTTTAAGATCTTTTAAATTAAGTTCACAAAAACTTGTCATTTTGCATATCATCAAAGGGAATACATGAATCAAATCATAGTGAATAAATAAATTTCTATGAAATTCACTTTTATTATTAAACTGAATTAAATTTCAAATAAGATAATGGGAAGCTTGGCATTTTTAATCGGTAAATCGGTCCATCAGTGTTATTTCTTCGTTGTAAAATATTCGAATGATTGTCGAAAAGCGAATCATTTTTTCAAAACTGCAAGTCAAAGAAAATATTTATTTATTGTACTACATTATAATACAACATTGCATAGATTATACAAGTTTCCTTTCTTATATCTTCCCACTTTCACTGAAATTTTTGTGATTACACGAAGAGTGAGTAGTTTATAGTGCACTATGTCTGAAAACACAGTAAGTCAATAATTCTCTTCATTCATGAGTTTTAGTTTTCTGTCATCTCACGCAACATTTAACTGATAAAAAAGTCTTTTTGTTCAACAGATAAAATTTTGTTTTTAAAGCATAAAATCAAAGTATGAATACGATGCATAAATACTTCATTTTTTTATACTAATGGACTTCAAACAAATATTTGCTTTTATTAAATCAATCAAAATGTTTTACCATTTCAGCTAGAAAACAACTAAATAAAAATGAATTTAAAAAGAATTTTAAGTAAAACTGAATATTAAAATTTCATTTTATTGTAAATATTCACGTAGCGATAATGATTAATTAATTGATGCTTCCTTCAATGGAGTGTTTTTGACTTCACTTCACATGGAAAAGCAATTAATGACCTCAAAGCTTGTCAAAGATTAACTACATATTAAATAAGTTTGAAAACAGTACAAAATGGTACGTGTTAATACAACAGTTTGAGACGTGTAAAAGAGATCTTTGCGTAATAATCAATCGCAAATATTGCTATCAGTATAGGGCTGTAGATATTTTCAAGTTTCATTGAGATTATAAATCGATCAATGTTAGACCCTCATTGAAAACCTGATCTTAGTATGCAATTACTTAGCTTAATGTTTATTATGGTGTTTTTAAAATGTCAAAAATGGATTCAGATGAAGCGAGATACTTTTATTCTTTTTGAATTACGAATTTATAAGATCTTTTAGAGTTATGTAAACGTAAATGGTTGGTTAGTCATAGCTTTATTAATTAGGTTGATATGCTATTAGAAATGAAGTAAATTTTAAAAATGTATACTTCTTGTGCCCTTAAACAATGCTCCCTCACGACTCAGCCAGAAGGCATCGAACTCATAACTTTCGATTTCACGCTCCAGAACTTAATTCAATTTACAGTATTTTATCTGTTCAGAAGGTAGAGAGATCAATTTATTTGAACAAATTTCGAAACTAAAGGAATGCAAGTAGCGGATTTTAACATGAGTTTTTAAAGTGCCGATAAATGATAGTTATTGAAATTCACTTTCTTATAGAAAATTTACGCATGTGTAATCATCAGATCATATGCATTTAATTGAATATCATGAAATACTAACAATTTATAATGATTTATTAAGTCATATTGCACAGCAAGTCATTGAAGTTTTTAACACTGATCGATCACTGATATGCAAACAGTTGAAATTAATTTAATTTATCCTGCTGCGAAAACTATTTATTATTGTTCGACCATGAATGGCAGGGATATCAACATCACTCTATCCATTTTACAGACTTTACTTTGGAAATGTTACTTGTAAGGTGGAATACAAATTTTTCACAGTTTGAATCATGATCTGACAGCCAGAAGTTGAGTCCAAAACCATCTAAATTTTTGAGCCGGGGTTTAGTGATGCAGAAGTCTAACTTCGGTCGATGCAAGATATTTCGTGACTACCTTCCGATCTCATTGGTGTACCCTTTATCCACACCCGACACGGTTTAACTACACTGGTCACAGCTTCCTTCTATTCTGTGGTGGTTTTGCTCTGATAAGTTTGTGATTTCAGATATGACAATTCCAACATTTTCATAAACCCTCCTAATTGAATGCAAAATTATTGGTAAGCAGTAAAATATAAAATAATTTTGATCTTATGCATAAAATGTTTCAACATATTAAGATCTCTGTACTGGTAATTTACAGCTGATTTTATGTGAATGACTAAGAGTATCCAGAGATTCCCCACCTGTTTTTGGCTGAATAAGTTATGCATCGGTAACCAACTTCGGATGATAAACAAAGCCCGCGAGGCAACCAGGTAAAACACACAGGATTCACATATGGAACAAAAACTGAGAAAAATGTGATCAAGAATATTAAAGTCGGATAATTTAAACCATTTTACATTAAATTTAATCTATCATGAACATTTTATCGATCTGTGTAATATCAAAGTATATGTTTTCAGAGAAAAATAAGCATTGCCCTAGTAGGTCATCATATACATAAAAACAAAAGAGCAATGAACTATCGTTAAACTAAACAAGTGAAGCGATAAACAATGGATTATCATAAGCCCTATAAATGTTTACTTTTCATTTAAAGCTAAGAAACAGGTTAATATAAATGGAAAAATGACTAAGTTGTATTTTTACGCATAAAAAACAGTGAGATGAAAACCTAATCCAGTTGGGGTTTTTTTCTATAAATGGTAATTAAAATCAACATTTTGGTCAGATTTATTTTTCTTGAATGAGAAGATTAATAAAACACTAATAAAAAATTTGTAATCTATTTGGAATTAATTCAATAAACCAGTTTATAAACTGTTTGGGACTCTTAATATTTGTAAAAACACTACTTATTCTCTTAAAATACAAATAAATAGGAGACGGACAATTTATGAAATTTCTATTTGATTAGGAATTCAAGAGGTTAGATGGTTATTTCCTATTTAAAACATGTTAAATATTTATCAGGATCACACTCTGATTTGAATGGACACGTCGGTTAGCTTATGAGGAGAAATATTAATAGATTGATTAACTATTGGAAGTAGTTTAGCAGAGCATTCCACTGTTAGGCGATTCATTGAGGAAAATCAATAACTTTTTTCAATCATTTTTATAGAAGAATGTTCAGTTTCATCTGTTCAGTAATAACACTAGAAAACTCCGCCAGTTTTCTTAAGGTTTATTTTTATATGTTGTTGACCACAACTACGAAGGGTTATAAAATGATAGTGTTTGGTTCAAAATGATTATACAATAAGAAAAAATTTACAACTGAGTGATGTTTAAATAGTGGGACAGTGTTATTTATATCAAGTTTTTTTTAGTGATAACTAAATCCTAACAACCAAGTTGTAATGTATTCACTCATTTAAGTTATATTAAATGACAATGTAGACTTTGTTGCAATGAACGTTGCATCTCTTCTCTCAAGATCACAAGATCAGCTTTCTAAGATAAGTCAAACAACCTGAAATTTAGATCAAACAGCGTTTCTCGTCGACTACTTCCGACCATCACCTGACGTATGATGAAAATAACTGTCGCAAGTAAATATAAAATTTGTCGTTTAAAATAAAACCCATTTACAGCTTTTTATTTTATAAATAATTCTGGCTAATATAAATGTTCATAAGCAGTGTTCAGTTTGAATATATCAGTTGATCGATTTATTAAATTTTTAATCCATTTTACTATGAACTCACGTTTTATTAAATAAAATACAAAAAAGCGCTCATAACCAGGTAGTTCGGTTCTGATTTTATATTTAATTATAAAATCTTCATTTTACTGTACAACCATAATAACAATCTGATTTAAAATAATTCTTTGTATGATATATTAAACATATTTTAAACTTTTTAGTTTGAACTCAAATATATCAATATTTTAGTATGCACTATTGTTAGTCTTCAGTTAGATAAAATCTTAACATTTCCTGAAAAAAATATCTGCTAAGTAAAATAAAAATTCTGATCAATATTATTATTGAAAGCTAAAGAAAATCTAACTAAATTTGAGATACGATGAATAATCCCAAGTTACTATTTAATGACAGAGACAGTAAATATAAATGAATCTGTTTTTGAATTAAGCATTTTAAGTTATTGCATCTAAGTTGTAGTATTTAATAACACATCAAAATGATGTTTAGAAATTTGATTAAATGTTCTGCCGAATAAACTTTATTCTTTGTAATAACATGTTTTGGAAAGTCTTTCATTAGATTTGATGAATAATATATCGATTGTTGTCTGAAAACAGTATGTATTTCATAGTTTGTGCAGTAGTAGTCGTAACTCTAATCATTCTCAGTAAAATTCATCAGTGTGTAGTGAAAAAGGTTTAACAAATGAGATCAGTTTTATTAATAAGTTGTTTTGAAAAGTTGATTTATTTATTCATGTGTTTAACAATTATAAGCCCTAATTGTTAAAATAAACTTCCAATTCTGTAAGCTATTTAGGTCCGTATTGTAACAACATGAAAATACTATGCAAAACTCATAAAATAAATAAAGATTCAATTGGAAAAGTTAACTTATTATATTTATGCATTCCAACCTGCATCAAAGCTGCAATATCTTCTCTGGAAGTGAGTAATTCTTCCAAATTTACGGTACCTAGTACGTTAAGTAGCGTGGTCTGTCCCAAAACTCTAGTTGCTCGATTAGCGTCTTCAACATTAACTACAGCACGTACTGGATCTCTTACACGGTAATATACAACTGCATTTACTACAACCGTTACAGAATCCTTTGTAAGCACTTCCTGTGTAGGTACATCAAACGTAAAAGTACGTAAGTCCAAAAGGCGGTAACGATCCAAGCAGGGGAGGACAAATATTAAACCTGGACCTTTAGCAGTTGCAGAAACCAGTCTTCCAAGGCGAAATAGTACTGCTCTTTCATAGTGTGTTACAACCTACAATAAAAATAAAAATCGGTTATAATAATTAATAGTAAGTAAAATCATTGAAATATTTCTAGTATCAAAAATGTATAATTTAGTTGTGTGTTGATTGCATTTGGTGATTAGGTCATGGTAAATATCTATTTTGAAATATCGTTTTTACGGAAATGGTCCAAATATAGTCCAAAGTTTAATATGTTCTATAGTACATCGAGAAATGAATGAGAACAGTTGTATCAATGTAAAATATAAATATAACTGCACCTAATGATTAAATATCAATCGATATCAGAATGTATCAAATGCATGATATCGAAACTAATCAAAATGTTCCTTAGACTATCTTTAAGGAACCTATGACTGCGTGAACAAGGGCTATAACATAACTAATGATTATCATGAGTATAAGGGATTTGTGGAGATTACAAAATTTTCAAATCTAAATCACTAACCGATTAAACCTGAACCGTTATTGAAAATATAAGAACCCATGGCCAAAAGAGTTCAACCCGTATCAGGCGTGAAACAGTTATGGATGTAGATAGCATAAAATCGTGAGACATTAGTACTTCCGGATCCCAACTCAGTTATCTAAAGTTTGAACGTTCACCCGCGAGAATAGTGATCTAGAATTCAGTTATATTTTAAGGGAATGTGGATGAGCAAATTAGAGTAGTCCTATGGTAGAATAAAACATGTGTGATAAAATAAAGTCCTATCGTCAGAACATGAACTCAAATTATTTAGAAATATTAAAAACTTCA
Source organism: Schistosoma turkestanicum (assembly GCA_944470395.2). NCBI lineage: Eukaryota > Metazoa > Platyhelminthes > Trematoda > Strigeidida > Schistosomatidae > Schistosoma > Schistosoma turkestanicum. The sequence continues at coordinate 11,162,848 of OX103971.1, forward strand.
GTAAATAGTCTTCTCAAACTTGGAGAATTGAATTTATCCCTGGAAGAGATATTTAGGTCATGATAAATTCTGATGAATTCTTTAAATTTGTTTTCTTTTTTAAATTTCTTATTTAATATTTTGAAACCAAATATATATATATATATAAATGTCTAATTACTATATTTTTAAAATATGTTATGCAAAATCAAATTTAATGTGGTTATATATTTTGATAAACTTGTTCATGTGAAAGACCTTTTGGATCAATAAACTTCCCATTCTATAACACTCCTTATTACTTAACATAAATATATTTAATGACTCCAGATATATTAAATATCCAGTATCTTTGTTGACTGATTAGTTTCTTTACACCCTCTTATCTTGGCATTGATTTATTTTTTCAAGCATTTGTTATCATTCAATGTCTATAGTCTGGACACTTAGGCACACTAGTCGCTGTAAATTTAATGAATCATTGGAGGTTGCCAAGTTTTTACCATCGATGAACGCACCTGTTCCAAGGGTCATGGAACTGATGAAACCAGTAGGTATCATGTTGTCGAACCGTCAACTGGTGAGTTATGAGACAAATTTTATAAAATTAGAATAGAATGAAGTAGAAGAATATAAGTTCAGAATAGACCAACTCATTGAATAATCAATTAATAACTGATGGATGTACGGATAATAAAAAAAGTAATAGTCAGGTTAAAAAATTCCGTATGGTAGGATTTATGAATGCAAATCATCCAAAATTGTATATTACTTAAAGAGGATGACAAATAGTAAGTTTATGGTTATCGAGCTTCCAATTAACAGTGACTAATTAGCAGGCTATGGGTACGTCTCTAGGAATAGGATTGATTCCATATTCCTAAAAAAGACCCCTCCAATAGTTATTTGCTCTTAGATCTGTAGTTCGCTGGAGATTACCTCATAAGGTTGGAAGTTAGGGAGAAATATCTTCTCGGGTGTCATGGCTTACAGTCATTCATCGTGATCATACTGAAATATTTAATTTTATTTGTCATTTGGTAAACAACTAAAAACACTGTATATTTTTAATTTGCTACAAGATAATGGAGTAATTTCGATTATTTTTTTATGTTGTCACATTGTTTACGCTAAGATATGATCTTATATAGTTTTATTGTGGAAAGTATAAGTACCCAATAAATCTACCCAAAAATTAAGAACCAAACACAATCACACTATTCGGTAAAAGGTTGCTATTTAGTTTTTCGCCAATTTCCTACACATATGATGCATAGCTTTTTTTAGTACAAGTAAAAATCAAGGATATTATTATTATTATTATTTCATTCCGAATTCTTCACATAAACTAAATATTTATATTAAACGATTTGCATATGATAAATCTTGATTTTACCATTTATTACTTAACTATTGTTATTGTTTTCTTAATAGTATGCTACACTTGGAATAAATATATTATCTACAAGTGTAACATAACTCCACCTGAAGCCCTTGTACAGTTACTGCCGGTCCTAAGCCCAGATACAGAACAATGGTTGACATGGGATTAACGATCTAATCCTGTAGAAATTGAACTTGCTAAAACAAAACACTAATCAGTAAAATAATTCACTGGTCGACGACCCATGCTTCATTAGGGGTAACAAGCGTAAGTAAATAAGTGAACAAGTGTAATATAACTCATTATGATAACAGCATAATCTATAATTATTTACTAAATTCATCCTTCATATTATTCACAAGTTAACTCAATCACATGTATATATTATTGAATCCATTTATCAAATAGTTCATTTATGAGAAGTAACAGGCCTTACATATAAAAATCAAAAAAAAAAAAATTTAAATGAATGTGTATAAATTGTACGAGAACTTTTAGTCTGACAATGACTTTTCGATCTTAAAACGTTCTCTTATATTCAACACGTAAATAATAAATTACATCATGTTATTTGCAATTTAGGATAAGGATAAACTTCACATTGTCAAGTCATTCATAAATTACGATATTCCGTCATATTGGAACACCTAATACTGTTGTGACATTGATAAGTCAACGAAAAAACACAAAATGAGAAATAGCTCCCATCTTGGATTACGATAGCCCTATCTCATTTTGTCTGGTTACGGAATTCAAAGCGGTTATGTCCAATGATAGTGGAGTTTATCCACTATACACTGAGTTGTATTGAACAAATATAATAGAATATTACAATTTATGAATACTATTATATGCTTCTGTTTAAATATTGCTCTAATGAATAATTGTAATAAGTCCAGTTAATACAACACAAAATATCACTTTAAGGAATGGCTAAATACAGCTTTCAATTAATTTACTCGATATCTTCAAATCAACATGTAATCAATTACGTGAATGCTATAAATCAAACTTTATCGACAAATTGCTTTCACTCTTGAAAATAAAACTTTTGATAAATATCATAAAGAAGTGTTTAATTATACAGTTTAAAGAAAGATCTCACTAATTAAACAAGTAACCAAATTCATACATTGAAAACTAAACTGTAGAGCATCTAGGACAATCCGTATACTTATCAAAGAAGTTATTAATTAAATGTTCACTTAAAAAGCGACACATCTAGCGATATATTTTTAGAGAAAGAACTTGAAAGCTATTAAAAGAATATTTATTACAGTAAATTTAACAAACTATCATATCTAAGATTTTAGTGGGATAATGTGTTTGCACATGTTTCTGTGAAACAAGGTATAATGGTCAGATATTCTGAATTTTGTTCAAGAATGTCTACGAATAGTACTCTATCTGATTAAGGAAAAGCAACAATAGTTAACTAAACGGCGAAATCATAAAATATCTTCTTCCCATTGCTCAATCAATTAAAATAGATTTTCAGTTCGGAGTCCTCAACATGGTGAACAGAAACATACCAAAAGTAGGATAATTTCGTCTCAATCACTCGTTATGGACATAGAACAACTAGAATCATGTATATCAAACGAATCAGTTTAAATCTACCATAAAATTCATTTGCTAACTTGATTACATGAATTCTTGATTTTATTTTATTGATTTTATCTTGATTAAATTTTTGAAATTGGACAAATCATCTTATCTTTTAATCTGTTATGCTGTAGATCTTATAATCTGAACGGATTCACTCTTGCTGACATATCCTTCTAGAATATGGCTCACCGCAAATACAATTCACTTTTTACCTTCAGTGATATTATTATTTGGATTTGGATTTAGCCCCTAAATTACAACATCATTTAAATACTTTCACGTCTTTTGTCATGCTCCGTTAAGGTGAAATATATATATATATATGTACATATATTTATATATGTCGAGCTTAACAATGGACATGAAGTTGACTGGTCAACTGAATCTTATTTAAGAACAACTCTGCTTTTTTCATGAGTCAGTGAATGTTTTCTATTAATAAAAAGATCAACTTACAAAAAACAAATCAAAAACCTACATATAAAATCACAATGAAATGAATCACTTAGTCATTGTAACAAAAAGTGACAATTTTACACTTTTATTATTAATCGTATATGTTGTTTAGGTAATTTTTGCTGACTTTGTAGTGACTAGTCTACTTTTCCAAAATAACTTTTCATATCTACTCGTATCTATGCTGATATTTACTGAAAGTAGAAACCATCAAAGATACTTCACAATAAATGTTTTCTTTACAAGAACTAACCCAACTTATACATACATAATTATCTGCAATGATACTTTTACAATTTTTCACAAAAAATAAAAATTACTCTTCTCAATAAAAAAAGTGTGTTGCAGTTAATGAAAAATATTCTGCTTTCATTTCATTAATTATTATTATTATTATTAGTTTATATATCACAGGACAACTTTAACAATACATTGAAATATTTTACAGAGAATATGACAAAAATGAGTCTCCAGACTAAACAAATAAATATTTTATAGATTATTCTAAATTTTGGGCTGTATTTTAAAGATATAAATAAAATGACTTAACGTTAAATTTTGTACAGTTTTTTTTTGTTTAATGGTTGAAGATTGTATGGGTGGTTGAAAGAAATTTATTATTAGGAGAATGAAGTAAAATAAAACACTCATGTCTAGTTTGTTGATTCATTTAGTGTATAGTCTGAACGTTTTATAGGCGAATCTTTCGACTAAACCAGTCTATCTATCTATTAATGTGATTTATTTCATATTATTTTTCTAGTATAAAATTGAAATGACATTTAGATTGTTTATTCTTAATCAATGGTCATGATAACATAGAGTTTATTCTTATCTTTAAACAAAGTTAAAAATTTGAAATGTTGATTAGTATATCGAAATTTAAATGAAACTAATAACTGAGTAATTCAAGTTTTGACAAAACAACTGATTCAATGCACAACAACTTCCTTTTTTAGAACATATTGATTTCTTAATCGATTTTATCTCTCTCCTTGTCTGAAAATCTTACAATCATCAATGCTAAAGATTGGTTTCTGTGAAAATTTCAAAAATTATTATTGGGATTTCATACTGGATGACTGAAAATTACATTTACATCATCATTACATAACATATAGTCTTTTCAAGCTACACTACTACTAATATTCAAGTAAACATGGATGCTTTTAATGTATACATTTATGTGAATGTCTACGAAAATATGAGTATGCTCTGATATAAAAACAAACTGAAGAAAAATAATCTTATCAAATTCCTTATGTTCTCATCAAAATGAACTATTATTACGAAAAAGAGAGACATGAAAAACTGTGTCAGACCATCTGTCATCTTTTATACATTCTGTGATTACTGCATAGACTAGAGGTAGAAAAACACCGGCATCATCTTTATGGCAATTAACCATCAGGCGAATTTCGGCATAAAACTACTGTAGATTTTATTCTTTAACAACTTCTGACAAAAATATGACGTTAAGCTAACTATCAACCAGATTGTTGTTGGATTCACAAAATTAATACTGACTTTTTTGTTTTATTTAAAAAAAAACAAGAAAAAAGAAAGATCAAGCAAGGCAAAATTGTTTCATTCAATGTGTCTGTTCAGTTGAGAACAAAAACAATCTTATGTGATTCTGATTAGACTGATGATTTAATGATAAGTTATTAACACAATCCCAGTGTAACTATTCATGACAAAAATATAGATTTAGTTGAATATCTTTGTCAACATTTTTCATATGACTAGAAAAGTATTAGTTGAATGTTGTTAAAGTACAGGATACTTAGTACCATTTGGGCATCAAGAAAATAACTATCTTTATGAAATTTTATTCACACTATATTTATTCAACGTATATATATTAGAAATGTCGTCAGCAGTAAACATCAATCAGTCATATTCAGACATTAAAGTTTTCTAATAATTTCATCATAAATTTTCTTTTACGTTCATCGCACATAAGGTGTTTGAAATTTTAGCAAATTTTAGTTACTTAGTTTATCAAACGATAGAAAAAGAGGACGTTTTTCATGAACCCCAGTGTTTCTTACTGATGTTCAACCATCCATTCGTACAATACGCGTTTACCTGAAACAAAAGATCAACTTTAAAACTCAACTACATGATTATTTTGTTACATATTGAGTTTTCTCACCACTAAATTTGAATGAATGACATTAAAAATGACTATTATAACATTGATTTCTGTGTCATCGTAGCCAAAATGCTTATGCAACTGTGAGAATACATTCTTTCTAATTTAAAAACTGTATAATACCTGGATAATGCCAATTCAAATGATACAACCTAAGTGCATAATTAATAGTGACAATCAATCACCCACATTATTATTAGAATCTTGAAATTTAAATGTTTTATTCCAACCAAATCGTTCTTCTTTTCTTGTACATAATTATTTTTAACAAAGAAACATTTAATTCCTTTTTACTAGTCACATTTCTCACTAGTGCGTATATACACAAATGTAATAATATTACACGAATCATTTATAGTTTCATTGATATGTTTAATCAGATAAACTACAAGTAAATCACACTGACATGTGAAGTAAACAATGTAACTTTATACCAGTGATTGTGTTTTTTTTATATCATAAGATGAAAGAAAATAAGCATTGATTATCATCATCATGTATCTGTCATAAAATTTCGCTTTAAAATGAATCATTAAAGAAAAAAAATCATGTAAACGAGCAAAATTGATATTTTAATAATTAAATAAAAATATCAAATCTTCATAAATCCTTATTTCAAACTTTTCAAAAACATACAACAAAACAGAATGAATTAGTCAGATTGTGTCTATGGATAGAAACGAAACTGAAATCATGAATAACGGAAAATTTCAACTACAGGATTGTATACTTTATTTTGGAGTTGATTTTTTTATAAGCTAAACTACATGAAGCCTAAAGAATAGTTGGTAATTCTGTGTCATAATTAAATTACATGAAGAAAAATCTATTGAGTTGAAGAGTTTTAAATTCTACGTGCCTACATTCATAGATTGTAATAAAATTATTATCATCATTATATTCTACCTCTTAGTAGATAAATTTATGAAATTTGATATCTAACTAGTAAAGATTAGTTAGTTAGCCGAGTATGTGAATACAAAATCAATCCGAAGAAAATGGTCAAATGAACTGAAAACTGTTAAATAATCTTTCAGTCATGTAGAACGTATACATTTTTGAAATTGGATAACAGTGTAAAATATCTAAAGATGAGAAGGATTAGAATATGTCGAGAGACAAAAACAACTCACTAATCATAGCTACATTGATAATTTATTGTGATTCAAAGAATATACGATGACCAAACGTTAACAATAACTAAAATGGTTTGGACGTAACTAAAAAATGTAGTTCCTAGGTTACATCACATAGTAAATCGGATTATACTTAGTGGACAGAGCATTATAACTATCATTGAACACCTCTTCAAATGTGAAAACTTCCTATTGATTGTAATCATACTGACTCCCTGAAATTTGTGTTTTGCAGTTTGCATATAAAGCTAATCTAGATGGTTCAAAGATGTTTTATTTATGTTAGTTTTTGTCTGTGTTTATAATATATATATATATATATATATATATATATATATATATATTGTATATATATTAAATATTATTATTAGTGTTTTTTTTTCAATTAAAAGATCATTTGCGTATTTCTTATGCGTCTTATATTACTAGTATTAAAATGTGTTTTAATATGGGATGCTTTTTACACGTTCTTACATAACTTATATGGATATATATATATATATATATATATATATATATATATAAAACGTTCGTTTAAATCATTTGGATTGATGGATAATTACTTTATTTATCATGTATAGTAAATCGAAATTTTTCTTCTAACTGCATACAGTACATGATGCTCAACTTTTGTTTGAAAAAATGAAATGGATTGGATTTTACTTTTCTTCTGAGTAGTCATTACAACTAATTGTCAATAATGTGTTTCTTTTTAATTATTAATAATTTATAGAAAAAAAGAATATTTAAGTGATCTTTTTTGATGGAATACTTTCAACTCTTCAATCTGTTCGTGTTTAATATATGAAGAAATACCATAGAAATTTAACATACATTAATCAAATATTTTTTGCAGTTAACTCAATCGGAAAAATCTTCTCATCTATCTCCAGACGGTGTATTATTATTATTATTATTATGGAAAACGTTTGAATTCAAAAAATAGCGAAAGAGTCTATTTTTTTATTTGAATCCAGTGAAATATTTTTCACTAGGTACTTGTAGATCAGTCAGTCTACTAGATGAATTACTGTTAAGTTACATGTGACTAGTCTTTATCATGATTTTCAAACTCATTTAGGAAACTGATCTTTTTATTATTTGTAACTTATATCTTAACAGAATAGAATTAAATTTACTGTATTTTGTTAAATGAAATAACTTTGAGTGTACTTAGTCAACATTAAATGACAAAATGGTAAGTGAGTTCATCTTAAGAAACATGAATATCACTTTTTATTGTTAACTGAAATTACTTATTACAATACATAAAATTAATGTATAAATCAAATGCGCTTTCAAATGGATTATATTTTCAGGTAAGTGGTTTCTTTTACAAAGTCAGTATTAAATTCAAGTATAACTATGCTGGAATACAATATTAAAATAAAATTCATTGTCAAATGAATCAAAATTTCAAAACAGCCCAACAGATAAACTGTATGTCAATATTTATGCAAAATTCATTGTATCTTGTTATTTCCGTCTGAACAATGAATTTTACATTCAAAGAAGGACACTGTCATTCAAACATAATTGACTGTATTATTTATCCATTTATATACTTTTTATCTACATACAGTTAAATATGGTTTGTAAAATGATTCAGTTGTGTTCTAAGAAAATTAGAGCTCAAAATCATTAGTGTATAATTGTGTGTTGTGATTGAATTGACATTTGTGTAATTTTTTTTTTCTAAATTAACAAGTTGATGGTTAGGGGTTGCACCGCATCTCTATAAGAGTAAGGACATTACATTATTTCAATAATAAAGATATTTATTCAGTATTATTATCACTGTGAGATCACTTGCTTTATGATTGGAAAAAACAAAATGTAAAAAAAAAATAAAAGATACAATATTATTAGAGCAGAATTAATGTGTAAATCATGACTTAGAATAATGAACTCTTTGATATTTACTCATGTATTGATTATTGAATTGTTTTCTTAATTATGTTATAGAGAAATTTTGTGAATGAATAATCTCCTGTATGACAATGTCGAGTACACATATGTTGAGGGTATGTAAAATTAATTATCGTTGAAAAAAAAACCATTTAACAGTAACCTACAATTATTGAATCCGCATTATATACCCAAAACACGACAATGTTATGGAGAAATTTCATAATTACGATATGTTAGTCCTATTTAAAAAATCAACTTGTTACCATTAACTTGTTGTCAATAGAAACTTATTTCGAAATTTATACCTCTTCTTATCTGTCAGTATCTTTTAAATAAATATATACTTTTCAGATTTGAACGAAAATTTCACTTTTTACAACTAAAAATGGAACGGTCATTTTATCATGACTGAATCTATCATTGATAACATTGTTTTGATAAGAATGCCAAATGCATGTATATACATTATAATCAACATCGTCATTCTAACTGTTCATTATCAATTTTACACTAGTGGACTTGTCGAAACATATAATTTACAATGCAATAGATAGACAGTTTTGCTTAATCAGTCGTGTTAATATCATGATTAACGAAGTAAAACGGAAAACGTCATACTTGTCCACATACCTTTAATTTACTTTGATAAATATACTTCATGATGAAATCATTAAGATTTGTTTGAAGTAAGAACTATTTTCATTACAAATAATAACATTTATTTATTTATTAATGTAAAAAAATATATGTCATTCTTCACATAGTTATGAACCTTATTTCTTTAAATTATAAATTGTACTATTAATGATTAACAGTGTCAACTAATGCAAAATCTGATTTTGACCTCAATTATAGTGTCAACAATGATCATTATACCTTTAAGAACACTGTTTACAACGGAAGGATGTTTCTTAAAATTGTTTTTTACTTCATAGACAGTTTACAAAAGCGTAATGCATTTTTAGGTTTCTTTGTCGTTTTTTCTAATGATGAAATCATATTAAATAATTCATAATCATTAAATATTCCAAAATTTAATGATCTTTAAATTATCATCATAGCAAGTTAAAGGGAAGACACATTGGTAATAAATACTGTGGTGTTGCTTGAAAGAGCTTGTTACTCAGTCTGACGATAGTGCAGTTTCATTCTCTCAATCGGATGTTTTCTTTGTGAAGCTTTCATTGCTCTCATTGAACCACATTATCAATACAAACTTTGGGTAGAAGTGAAGTATTCGGATATCTCCACGTATGATTCATTATCCCGCACCCAAAACATCCGCCTAAAAGAACGGAACTTCAACATAATTATGGTGGTATCCTACAAACTAATTTCATTTTCTTCCTTATTACTATATTGTAAGTCAACTTTGAGGTCAATAGTTCAACGTTAACATCCCACACCTTGAAGTTCAGTGTGAAGGCTTTGATTTCCATAGGAAGCATAAGTTTACCAAGGATTGTAATTAAGGTTTGCTGGAGAGCCGCAGAGGTAGCAAGAAACCTAGTTCACAATTCTCATGTCCACCACATAGTTTGCGTGTTGGCTGGTAGAATTCTATTTGTACTAAGGATTAAACAAATTTACTTTAAAACCTAACTATAGAATTGTACCATGGACAAAGCGCTTCAATACAGTATTTAGAAATTAGGTATCAGGTTTAATACATACTTATATATCATTCCTGAACTTTATATGAAACTGTTTAAAAAAAGATATTTTACACAAACAGTCATATTTACGAACGATTAGATGTCAAGTCAACTTTATAAAATTAGTAATGACAGCTTATTCAAAACTAAGTATGATAGGATTATGATATGAATTAATACTTGCGGGAAATATTAGTTGTTTGTATATCAAGGAATTTTCCCATTGAAAAGCATATTTAAGTATTGATTGGTGATTTATTAGACTCCCTACAAATGCGTCGAACTATGCATTTTAACATTTTTGACAGTTGTAAGGTTTAAAACTAAATATTCATATTTATATCTTCAAAAGAGGTTTTCTGAATTCAACAGTAACAGTGTAAGTTATATGATAGTCACGAATTGACCTAAGTTATACTTCCGTAGAGGACATGTGTCCATTGCTTTCAGATTTTCAATGGTCTTTTAGCTTAGAAAGATTCGTGATCTCACCTACATTGAACAATTTTTCCAACCACTATACTGATAATTTGTTTGAATTTTACTTCGTTGCTTGTACGTAGTTAACAGTGGTAGATTCAAATACTTTTGACTCAAATCCCAAATAATTATTGTTTTTATTTACGAAACTCAATATCCATCAACCACCAATTGATTACAGTTAAGGTATACGAAACCAATACCTATCTTAACAAACTTATTTTTTTGCTAAAAGTTTGAAAAAGCAAATTCTCTTCGTCTGTATACATAAATTGAATTTTAATCCAATGTCATGTTTATTCATATGAATTTTCTTATGAAGTGATTTTCAAATGCTTTAAACTTGTTTGTTGTCAAATGAAAGATGTTATTTCGCTTTTTCTCCTAATGAAATCATTTAAATTTATGTTAAAGCAAAACGGTTGATGAATATCGTTTTATATTGATTTTGAACAAAAGGTTTTATTAGGGGAAAAAATCTAAGATCATAAGCGGAAGGAAAGCTGGTAAATATGCAACGTTATAAGCATTTTACTTAGAACATAATGAAATATGATAAGAAACTTCAGTTTTCTCGTCTTAAACAGTAAACTCGACTGAGGTCATTTGGGTAATCATCTCAAGAATGTAACTAAGGGGAATTTCTATACAAATCAATTGTACCACGGTTGTTTCGATTCGGTGCTTGTTATCATTATATAAAAATGATCAAACGAATAACTCACTTTTAAACAAAATATCAGAGATAACGGTAGTGTAAGTATAATCAGTAAAATGCATAAAACATGTAGAAAACTTTCCATAAACCATTCTTCATCTGTATGAACAGTATTCTGTACTAAAGTTCGAGTCTCTTCAGTGTCCTCCATAAAATCTTTGGTTATGAAATACTTTTTTAATGATGACAGCTTGCATAAACGTTTACGTTTTGCATAGGTCACATTATTTACTTGAGTGTTTATTGGTTTTCTAGGAATTGTAAGTGAGTAGTTCTTGAAAAATTCGACATTAGCAGTGTCATGTTTATCATAATCTTTAGCTAATGCTAGTATTTGTAACAATTCTTCTGGAACATCCACTGAATTTGTAGTTTCTGGTACAATAGGCGGGGGTAATTTTGACGCAGATAATATTGCTTCCGCTATTTGTGGATCAGCCATTTCTTTACGTTTACGTTTTGCAATAACAAGACCTAATGGATCGGTTTTAGATTGTTTTGGGTTTGTTAAATGAGATAGCGGAACTATTGAACTCTTTGATGATAGCTGTGTCTCACTTGGATTTGATGGACCGTTGGATTTGACTGTCTCAATATTACCTTCTTCTAAATTATCCATTATGAAAATGTTCACTTTGAATAATTTTATAGTTGGATTAAAGTTGTTAGTGATTGATGTTTTTATCTTTCTAATTGAAATTGAATCGTTATTGAATTGTTCAGTTGGAATTTTATGTTCGTTATTCCAGCTTATCGGTATAGGTAACTGCATCACATTTTGTTGATAATATTGATGAATGAAGTATTAGATAATAACACCAAAAATACGACTTTTAGATTATCCTAAGTTGTGATTGATGAGAAAATGTGCATAAAATTGGTAACCAATAATTAGACGGCTTAACTTATAAAAGTTATTACAGAAAACGCTTGAAACTGATTGGTTTAAATGTAAATTAATCTTAACGTGTTTATTGGTCAGTTTGTCTGGTTTAGTTATTTGACAGTGATAGCAATTTCTGTATAATTCGCACGTCATGTGTAGAAGCTATTCCATTACAAAATATAAAGCACTTAGTTCGTTCCATACATTTTGATTTAGTAATAGGAAGACAAGGCTGATCTAAAAAATACAATGTGAGTCATACATTTCAAACAAACTGTTCACATTTATGCTTCTTAAGATATCAATATACGTGAAAATTAAATAAGGCTGATTGTTTAAAATGTTGAATAAGTTTAAACTAGTAATTTTAAATAAAACAATGAATAAATATATTATTGTTGTCATATCACAGATTATGAAATAGTTTAAAGCTATTATCGTAGCCGTGTCAAGGTTAATACAAACTGTTGCTGTACCCAAAAAATAGATTCGGGTTTCCAACTAGCCAGAAAGCCAAAACAATAAATTTATTCTTTGAAATTTCTATGCAATATCGTATGGAGGTTGTATGGATGTTGGTTGTTTGGCCCATTTCAATTCTGTGTCCGTACTGATGAACATAGTTTTCCACATCTTACATTCATCGAAGTGTTTGATACCAAGTGATAATGAAATCATTCAATTATATCTTCTATAAATGTTGAATGAATTGTTTGATAACTCTTCTTTTACGTTTATTTTCCCACGCAAACATGTGCTTTGTAAAGATAACAGAATATGATATAATAGACATGATGGTTAAGATTTGTGAAATTTTCATATTATGGATCGGCAAATGATCTTAGCTGAATCACCAATGAACACCTGAAATGAAAGAACAGCTATTTCGGCCTAGTGTGTATGTGTTGAAATCAGTTTTGGCTAACGAGAGAAAACCAGAAAGCATGATATAAAGTTTCATTTTTCCATATATATCACTGCTTTAATGTGCTTTATCAACACTGAAACGTGTAATCACTACTGAGTAGTTGTAAGTTGGGTTATAATGAGAAATAACTACATGTGAAATTACCCTTTTCTGTAATCTGACTAATCCAGGCAGATAGCAGTCGCTGAGCAGTGGGATTACATCGTGAAGCGAGTAAACTTTAAAATGCATGAAGTTTTGTTTCAATATAATAGTTTAAAATATGTTGACCTAGGTATAGGCCAGCCCGAAATAGTGCATTCGCTGTGCGCTGAAGAAAAACATGTAGATAAGACAAAGTAACTATTCAACTTTCACAGGTGTATTGGTCTTTGTCAGTTACTGTTAGTCACTGATGAAGGTTGCTGAATTATCTTATGTTTATTAACTTTTTGAAAAATCCAATGAATACATAGTGCGCCCAACTTATTAATTTATTCGCCCAGAGTTTGACAAATAAAATATAACATGTACCCTTATGATACAATCTACATTGAAATTTATGCATACTTATATTTGTAAATGAATTCTTATTTTTATAGAACATATAATATGATTGATCATTGAATCATTGATTTCATTGTTGAAAATGTCTTCGAAAGAGAGCTTATCAGTCTTCTCCTTATCTCACGTAAGATTGATTTAGCTTTAGAAAATGCCAAGTTTATTCAACTAACCATTCATAGTTTATGATTTCTCATAGAGGATTTGATTATAATTGTGATATGATATGATAATGCATTTACTTTTTCTTATTATTTTTATTCTTCTCTTACTTATTTCATTGTTCAATGAATTATTTTTTTTATGTATAAATGTGTCATTAGATTAGTGTGTGTGTGTGAAGTGTATTACACTAATAAATTACATAAACTTCAACATGTCATCGACTGATTAGTACATGGAAATAATTCAAAAAGTTGATATTTCAACATCAACCAAAATATTGATCATGTTTCCTAGTGAATTTTTATTCTAAACTACTATGTAATAAATATGACATTATTATTCTTGAATGTCAATCTTCTCAAGTGTAAATCAACTGAAATGCTAAATATATAATTATAATTTATAAAATTATTTCCATAAAATAACAAGAAACAAAATGTGCAAACATTCAACTGAACAATACAAATCATCCGTTTAAATGGAAATAAAATTATTTATAAAGAAAATTCCAATTAATTATGAGGTATTGATTCTCTTTAATTTGTTTAAACAAACTGGAATTTTTTTTAACTTATGAATAAGTTACAACATTGTCATTTTATTTTGAATTAATTGAAAACATAATCACAGAAAACCTCTTTTAATGTCAAACGGTTGAAGAAAATTTTTAGAAATTAGTCAACATTTACTTTAAACACTCAGTTGATGAATAGACAATCTTAAGTTGGTGAAAAATTTTTTCTGACAATTAGCAAATAATAAAAAATCAAGTTTTTAGAGAGGCTCTTACAGTTTTCCTACAATTATCTAAAATGTAGAAAGACAATCGATACAACAATGTATTCTATCTGTTTGTGCTGCATCCTTATGGAATTCGATTTTTTCAATTTCATGATGAAATTTTCATAGAGTGCGTTTTAATTTACTTATTACTGAGAAATAAATTAGGAAACCTTAAAAAACTGAATCGATTTTGACATATTACACATCTCTCAATCTGTATTTATGCTAATGAGTTTGCAAATGTTTATATAAACGGTTAGATGAACTATTTCATCGCCATCGTGACTTAAATAATGAAATTCCTAACAAGTGAAATTATTCAACATGTGCTGACTACAATTCTCCTTCTGGTTAAAACTTGTTTATTCTCACTGAAGAATAAACAAAAATTAGATAGATTTATTAGAATGGTGTAAATACAGTGCTTCTGCCATTATACTGATTTTATAAATCCGACATAATTATACTAACTGAATAAATTAGAAGCTGTATCATGGTTGATTTAAGTGAACATGTAAAAAAATTAGCGCCTCATCAGTTTTAAATATGAAACATTTAATTAATTTGCATATTAAATGGTGAAGTTTGTGTTACTGGTTCATGTTCATTCCAAACTAATTACTCTGATGAATACATCCATTACATATTAATTGTTTGCGGATTGAATGTACTGAAAATGTGCAGGTGTTACGCTCGTCTCTAGATATGCTTAAACTGTTACGAGTTCACCTTAGACGTATAACGAGATCAAACAATAAATCAACGTCCAGGTAGGCTACTGTGATCCCTTGACCAAATTGAATCAGTAAGAAGTCTTGATATAGCGTAGAAAGTGTATTCTAAAACACCCAGCCAGTACACAATGAGTCCAGGCACTCAAATTGCTTTTATTTATCCAAAAAATAGCACACTAAAATGGCACAGTAACCAATCACGACCAAGGATTTTCCTAGTGGGAAATATGATCTCAAGGTCAACTGATCGCTCCATGAAATAAATCCGAAATAAAGATTTTTATCAAGCGAGTTCTGGGGATCTAACATCCCCAACACTCCTCCCCTTTTTAATAGCGTGCGTTCCCGGGGTCGAATCGCATCTTGACTGTTGTTCGCCGCTGTCTGAAAGGATACCTTCGGAAACGGAGATCAGCTTGTGACTGAGTTTCTTCTCGTTAAGAGGCCACTGGCAGGTTGAAGGTATCAAGCAAGATGTCAAGGGAAAGATTTTCCGCTCTTGATAGACGACCTGGAGCTAGCCGTTTGCGTATCTTATTTCGATGGCGTGACCACCTTTCACCTCCGACCTCTACTTCGTACATAACTCGCCCAACTCTTCTGATCACTCTCGCTTCTACCCAGGGACCATGATTTGTTCTGTAGTCACGAGCAAACACAGGACATCCCACTTCGTAATAAGATTGCCTTTCCGACTTTGTCTTTACTGATGTTGGTGTAGTGATTGGATGCATCAGGATGTGGATCGTTTTCAATCTTCTTCCCATCAGGATTTCTGCTGGGGACTTTTGCTCCGGTAACAACTCATTTGGTGTTGTTCAATAGACATACAAGAAATTTTGTAACGCATCCGCTTGTGTCCCCTCCCATTTTGACTTAACTTAATACTCTTTTAAACATATCCACAAACCTTTTCGCTTGCCCACTCGTTTGCGGGAGGTTCGGTGGCGAGCATAAGTGCTTAATGTCTAGCCGTTGGCAGAAAGTTCGGAATTATGTGGAGTTAAATTGAGACCCATTGTCAGATAAGATCTTATCTGGTATGCCATTTCGAGAAAATATTGTATTGTCTTAGTAGTCGTGGGTGGCATTACTGCACTGATTTTTGGCCATTTTGAGAAGGCGTCGACGACAAATAACTACATAGTTCCATTGATTGGACCAGACAATTCAACATGTATCCTGGACCATTGATGATTATATTTATGCCATAAAACTTTCGGAACTTTGGTATTCACCTTTGCCGCTTGCTGACACCGCATAAATTTTTCAACGAACGCTGTGTCGTGCTGATCCATGAGAGACCAGTATGCATAACTCCTGGCTATGAACCAAGATGGAACTGTTTCAGCACTTTTAAATGAAGGGATTCTGGCACCACTACTCTTTTATCAAACATCGAACAGTCCTTCACGATGCATAGTGAATCCCGCCGCTGAAACAGTTGCTTCATGTCACCCTCAAACTTCTTCGACGGCCGAACGATAATGACATATTTCATCGTCATCTTGATGACGGAGTCGTTTCTAGAAACACTTTGTATGCCTGTTGCAGACACTGGTAATGCCCGTATTACGGTTGTCAAATAACATTCTGCGTGGTCTTCTACTGACAGAGATGCGACTACCATGTTTTCCTCAGCCGCCTATTGATCAATAATAAGTCGTGACAAAGCGTCTGCTTGACTAAATCGTACAGTGCGTCGATATTGGGTTTCGAAATCATAGCACCAAGGCCCATCGCTGAAGACGATTTACGGAATAGGCTGGAATGCCAGATTTGGAAGCGAATACTGCTAGCAGAATCTTGTGATCTGTAAGGAGCGTGATATTTCGACCGCACAGAAACTTGTGGAAACGATGAACAGCAAACACAAGAACAAGAGCCTCTTTTTTATCTGGCTATACTTCTTTCCTGCTGCGGCTAGTGTACGGGATGCATGCATAATGGCTTTTTCCGACGCATCTGGAAAGTGATGTGAGATAACAGCACCTAGGCCATATGCTGAAGCGTCTGCTGCTACGATGATTGGCATGGATGGATCGTAGTATGTTAATAACAATTCCGAGCTAATTATGAACATGAGTTTACAAAACGCCGCGTCACACTCTTTAGTCCAGTTCCATGTGCTATGCTTCTGCAGTAGACAATCCAACAGAGCGCGAATATCATCCATCGATTGAACGAATGCCGAATAATAGCTGACAAGTCCCACGAAGAAGCATAGTGCCGAGACATTAGAGGGAGTGGGCATCAGTTTGATAGCTCGGACGTTCTCAGTATCCGGTCTGCGGCCGTCGGTATCAAAGATGGATCCCAAATACTTTACCGACTGCAATAAAAACTGGCATTTCTCTGGGCGTAACCGGAAACCGTTGTCACTGATGCGTTGTAGTACCAATGTCGTGCGTTCCTGTTGCTGTTCTAATGTCGTCGCAACAATTAAAATTAAGATAAGCCACGACCCCCGAGACACCTGATAAGATGGTATCCATTAGTTGCTGGAAGATAGATGGGACGGTTTTGACTCCAAAATTCAAATGATTTTACTGGAACAAACCACGATGAGTATTGATAGTAAGCAGCTCTCTTGATGCTTCATCTATTTCCACTTGCAAACAAGCACCAGCTAGATCAAGCTTTGCGAAAATCTTTCCCCCATTCAGTATGGTGAACAGATCTGTGGGAACTAAGAGAGGATAATGATGCTGTTTCAGAGCTGCATTGAGACCTGTAGAAAAGTCAGCACATATATATATAGTCCTGTTGGCATTATTGATAACAACTATAGATGCTGCCCAAGTAGAGTAAGAAACGGGCGTAATAACTCCTTGTTGTTGAAGGCGATTCAGTTCTTCATCCACTGTTACTAGTGATGCATAAGGCACGCGTTACTTTGGAGGAAAAACAGGCTTAGCCCCAGGTTTCAACCGAAGTGTTGCTTTCATAGAAGATGGTTGAAAACTGCGTCATTAGATTCCTCGTATATGCTTCGGGGTCGTGTGGTCGTGATACCTGGTGGTATATGGTATTTAATGGGACATCAGCATGGGCACCTTTATTATGACTAGGTAACTGTTAGTGAAAAACGTGAACTTCGGAACCACCCCAGCCCCAAAATTGCACCGAAGTGTTGTCATGCTGCTAGTTGGTGATGCGTTGGTACTAATCAGTGATCGCATCAAGTGTCAGTTTTGACCACATCGATACAATACTTCATATTGCAGTCAGTGTAAATGGTCATGTTTTTGTTCGTTTGATTACTAAATTGTACATATCTTGGAATAATTTGTGTTGATTGGAGGTGTGAATTTTATTATGTTATCGTTTTTCTTTCATAACGACTAACTGAACTATAGTTGACACGTCCTTGGCGGGATGACGTAATATTTCTGTCTTAAAAAGCGTCCCATGGCTTTATTCAGCACTGTGAATGATAAAATCTTTGATGCGAAAATAATAATTCCGGCTTCATTCCGATTGGTTCTTAAATACAACTTGAAGAAAGTAAATGACAATGTAGTTTATCCCTAACCAAAAAACATGACTGGTGATTAACTGGTATAGTGTTTATGTATATTCTATCGGTAATCAAATTACACAATGACACAGGAAGTAATTTTCAGTCATATTATTTATGCACATTCATCTCTCTGTTATATTTTCAATTACAGATTATTATAAAAAAGCAGATTCCAATTTATAAGCTCGTCGGATTATTAAACAATGTCAAAATTCTATTAATGTAAACAAAACAGTTAAGAGATGAAATCAGATTAATCGATAATGAAAGGGATGTTCAGTATCTATATAAATACCATAATGAATAAAAATATGTTGTTCGTTTATGTATCTACTACTATGTTTGATGAATTCATGACAACATTCTTTTTTTCAAATGAAAGTTAAAAAGTTGTTAAAGTTTGAAAAATTGAAACACAGACAAATTCAACAATCATACCAGTGAATATGAAATGAGATAGGATACTGTAGTGATTAAAAGGGTTTTTTTTCTTTTATTTGCTTTATATGATATGACAAACTAGTATGGTAGAAGAATTTGAACACCACAAATACCGACGATGTTTATTTTTTCTTTTCTTTCGTTAAATACAAATACAATTTGAATGTTAATATGTTAGAGACACTAAAGCAACTTAAAAAGGCTAACTGATTCATTTTTCTGTGAAATACACAAGAAGACTTTTGTGATAATCTGTAGACAATTTATCTTAGATAAAATCTAGATAGGAAAATTTAAAAATGAAATGAAATTTAAGAAAAATAATAATTTCTTACAATGTTAAACGAGATTAGTTCAGTATAAAAGTATCTCATCACATTAGTAAGCTTTTATTCTCTTTTAAATTTTTTACTCAATCAATACTACTAGACTAAAATAAGTAGTGAGAAGCAACTTTTTTTTTGTAAAAAAAATTCGTTATGAAATTTTTCTTCTTTAAAAACTTTTTCTACGCTACTCATTTTGATTATTTTGTAAAGATGTTTGATTCACAAAAATCTATCACCAAAGAAAGAAAACATAACAACTTATCAATTGGGGGAAAATTTAAATAGTTTGAATAAATTTTAATTTGTCATTAATCGTGTACAGTGTTTAGGAGTGAAAAGAAAACTATCTTTTTGAAATGCCAATTGTAAAATTCCCAAATGAATAAGCATTTAATTTTACTAATTCAGACATGAAGTTTACATAAATTCTTGCTTATATGTATAAACACTGATGATGATTTGCATTACTACTAAACTTAATCAATTCAATCATCTTTTCTAGTCGACATTTAACTAATTAGCCCCTATTTGTGTTTGTTAACTTCTTCCAGTAAAAACAACACCAATAACAACACTTCATCTTGCATATTCCTATGCAAAAATTGGTTGTGTTCACTTATTGGAATGAAATGCACCTTATGCAGATTTACATGATTGTTTTTCGTAGTATTCTCGTGTGTTTATTTCAACTTTGGGTACTTGTAGTTCGTCTATAAATTGTTCATTTATTTGTCGATAAAAAAGATATTATATAACATTTAAAGTGTTTGATGTAAAAATCCATAACTATATGCATATATATATATATATATATATATATATATATATATATATATATATATATATATATATAAAGGGTATAATACGAGAAAGAAAGGATCGATAGACAGACAGACAAAGTGGAAGATGTTCATTTCATAACTGTATTTATATTGTGGTTACTGAAGAAGTTTTTGTTATGGTTGTCATTGATGACATCATGATTGATGATGTTTCATTTTCGAATTGTCCAGCACCACATGCATTAGGATTAGAGTTTCTATGATTTATTGTAACTAACACCTTTGTGCATTTACATTGTAACACATGAACACACTTGTATACATGTGTTAAATACCAGTTTGTACATGAAAGGTTTATGTGGTAACATGAAACATGTTAATAAAGTTAAAACATTCGTCTTAATCGACATGAGTATTGTTGGACGTCATTCCGCTTATAATTTATTTACAGGTTATTTTTTCTTTAGTTAATAATTATACCATGACTCTGAACACATTTGACACATGGTTTATAAAAACTATTAATATTTTCCTCAAGATATTTGTATGTAAACATGAAATAAACTACAAAGATAATACTGGGTTCTAGTAAGTGTGACCTGAATGCTGTGTATTTATAATAATAATAACATTTTTGTTTGTGATGTCATTTCATTCTCTTTAATTATACTCAAGATAGTGAAATGCAAGCAATTAACAAATTCTATCTATTGAACCCATGAATCGGTCAATGTTAGATCACCATTAGAAACCTCGAAGAAATGGAAGGTTGTTTTGTCCTTATGTAGGACTCATCAGCAGTGTGCACGCCGGGATCGAACCCAAAACCTTCGGTCTCGAGTGCAAAAGCTTAACTACTAGACTACTGGGCTGGCAAACAACTACATTATTATCTAACTTCAGTCAATCCAAGGTATCGCACTACCTTATCCACTGTTTTCAGTGGATAACTACCCCGCACTACTGACGAGTACCATACTAGGAAGAATGATCTATCAAGTGTATCTTGATTTCTGATGGTAGTCTTTTATTGATCGATTCATGATTTCGATGAGGCTCATTAATCTCCACAACCTTGTAATTAAAAAGTTGATTTAATTCAAAGTAATATGTACCTCAATCAAGACTTGAAATTCATTCATGATAACGATGAAATTCGAAGTCAATGAAAGTAAAATTTGTGCTTACGAATTGAATAATATGATTTTGAAATCACTCATCTGTCACAGAAGGCATTAATCTGATAAATTAAACAAGTACATTCTGAAAGGTTCTTTTTTGTAAATAAATTCTAGATAAAACGTTGTTTGTCATAATGAATTTGAATAGTTTACTTATAACTGCTTAGAAATCAGCTGATAACAATAAATTTTAATGGATTGTTATGAACTTATTAAAACAGACAATAAATAATAATAAAATGAATATCATTTCCAAACATAACTATCTAGTTAGATGATTGACTTCATCAACTAATAGTAGAATGAAATTTTATTCACTGAATAATAATTCGCTAGTGTTTAATGTTAACTAAAAGTTATGTAATGTTATAACTGAATTCATTACTTGAAGATTTTAGTTTATTTAAAACTGTTGAAAAGAAGAATTTTATTTGTACATATATATATATATATATATATATATATATATACAATAGTATGTGTCTCTTTCATTTTTATCATTAAAAAGCATTTTTTGAATTAGTTGTTCATTTTATAAAGTAGATTTTCTTTTTAATAACCATTTCAAAACAAACAGATTTCTACTTAAATAATAAATCTTCCATATAACTGATTCTAATCATCTGTTAAAACGTTTATTGTAGTTAAGCTTGCTATAAGAAAACAGTGTTGTCAGTGGAATAAACCTTAACAAGTATATTCATCCGGAGACTATTCCTAGTATATTGTGAATCATAATTAATGTCCAAGACATAAATGAAAAATTCCCTTGGATCAACTATTGAGCTACTGCAAGTCCCAAGCACGGATAAAGAATGGTAGAGCGAACAATGTGAGAGGCTGGTAGACTATTTCAAATTGATGCACAAATCAAAAGATACAACATGGAGGGGCTTGGGATCAGTGAAACGCATTGCACGCAAGTTGGACAACTGAAACTAGCTTCAATAGAGCTTCTGTTATACTCCAGCCATGAAGAAGAAAATGCATCGCTCACAAAGAGTTAAACTGATTCTGTCCAAACAAACACAAATGGCACTTATAAGAGCGGAACATCATGAACCGTGTGCCATCAAGGCATTACAATGAACGACATCCAGTGCCATGCACCTATCAACAAATACGATGAAGACGTTCAGGATCGATTCTACGAGAGGCTTCAGTCAATCGTCGACGGATGCTCATCAAACGATTGACCATTCTGATTGGAGACCTAAATGTCAAGGTTGCCATGGACAATACTGGATATGAAGACATCATGGGACGACCTGAACTGGGAGAAAGGAACGAAAACGGTGATAGATTTGCAAACCTATATGTATTCAACAAACTGGTCATCGACGGCACCACATTTACACACTAACGCATGCACAAAGTCACGTGGATTTCACCGGATCACACTACTCAGAACCAAATCGACCATATATATCTGTAACAACCATGGAGGATGTGAGATTCAAGATAAATCAAGAGCGACGAGGCAGCGGAACTAGACAACATTCCAGCAGAGGAAATGAAAGCAGACGTGGCAGCAATTGCAAATGTATTCCATATTCTTTCTCCCACAAGATTTGGGATGAAGACTAAGTATGAACAAACTGAAAAGAAAGATACCAAAGAGAGGCGATCTCAGCAAGTGTGGAAACTACAGAGACATCATACTTCTCTCAATACCAGGAAACGCCTTTAACAGAGTATTTTTAAACAGAATGAAGGACTTTGTAGACGCTCAACTTCGAGATCAACAGACTAGATTCCGTAAGGATAGATCGAATACCAACCAAATCACGACATTACAGATCATCGTGGAACATTCAATCGGACTGAACTCACCACTGTACATTTACTTCACTGACTACGAGAAAGCACTTGACAGTATGGACAGAGTGACACTATGGAGGCTTCTTTGACACTATGGCGTGCCTGATAAGATAGTCAACACCATACGGAATTTTCATGATGCATTATCTTCAAGATCGTGCTTGGAAGACAGCTCAGAGATTCGTTCGAGGTGAGAACCAGTGTCAGGCAATGTTACTTACTCTCACGCTTTCTGCTTCTCCTGCTGATTGACTGGAATGTGGAGACATGAACGTATGGAGGGGAGCACCGGATACAGTGGACAGCTAGGATACAGCTGAACGATCTGAACTTCGCAGATGATCTTGTTCTTCTATCCTACACTTTGTAACAAATGCAGAAGGCGACCAGTGTAGCAGCGGGTCTCAAAATACATAAACGGAAAGCAAGATTCTCCGATACAACACAACATGCGCCAACCAAATTAACTTTCATGGACACGCCTTGGAGGACATAAAAACCTTTACATAATAATAAGGTGGATCCGATGCAGATGTGAACATCTGGCAGAACATCTGGCACTCAACACAACTATCAACCAACATCAAAATCAGAATTTTCAATACAAATGTCAAAACAGTTCTACTTTGTGGAGCGGAAACTTGATGAACTACAAAAGCCATCATCCAGAGGATATAAGTAGTTATTGACAGTTGACTACGCAAAATACTTCGGATCCATTGGCCAGCATTAATCTACTGTGTCAGAGAACAAACCAGATTCCAGTGGAGGAGGAAATCAGAAAGAGACGGTGGAAATGGATAGGACACACACACTGCGAAAGCACCCAAGTGCATCACAAGACAAGCCCTCACACGGAACCCTCGTAGCCGAAGAAAAAGAGGAATGCCAAGGAAAAGAGAAAGAAATAAGGGGAATGAACAAAAGTTGAACAGGACTGGAAAAGGAATCCCAGGATAGAGTAGGTTAGAGAATACTGGTCGGTGACCTATGTTCCATTGGAGTAACAGGTGTTAGTATGTTCAACATAAATTAAATAGTTTCAGTAGACATTTGAATTATGCAGAATAATACAAAGCTTTTGATTGAAATACGACGCTTACTTACTCACTTGCTTACCTACGTTCGTACGTACTTACTTACTTACTCACTTGCTTACGTACGTACTTACCTGGTTACTTACTTACTTAACTACTTACTAACTTACCTACTTACTTACTCTCTTACTTACTGAGTTACTCACACACTTACTTACTTACGCCTGTTATCCCCAATGGAGCATAGGTCGACGGTCATCATTCTCCAACCCACACTGCCCTTGGTCTTCCTTTCCGATTCTGTCCACTTGCTGTTAATTTTTTTCATGTCTGCTTCCAATTTTAGGTGTGGTGTGTTCTTCGGTCTTCTTCTTTTCCTTCGCCCTTGAGGATTCCAAGTGAGGGTTTGTCTTGTGACGCAGTCGGGTGCTTTCCAAAGTGTGTGTCTTATCCACTTCCACCGTCTCTTTCTGATTCCCTCCTCCGCTGGAATTAGGCTTGTTTCCTCTTGTTGTAGGTTGTTGATGGTGGTGTTTGGCCAACGAATGAACAGTATCTCGCAAATATATCTGTGAATAAATGCTTGTATCTTTCGTATGATGACTTTTGTGGTTCTGAAATCTTCTCGTTCATACAATGGGATTGTCTTAATGTTGTCATCGCAAATTATGACACTGATTTTGTAAACAACACTTGTATGTTTTCTCTAGTGGTTAATTTAAAGGTGTAGCCGTATGAGAGCATTGCGAGAGGGATCGTCGACTCTATCTACTCTTGACTATACCAGAAGATTTCGTTTCAGACTATTTACTCAAGATGAGGTCACAAATTATCGTTGAAACGCGATCAGTGAGAGTTCTGTGAATAAGTGTGCAAAAACAATGTAGCATTAGTTAAAATTATTCAGTTGCTAATATGATTCTTATAGAAAAATAAATCATAAAAGTTTAAATATACTTAATTTTCAGTTACGATAAAAAAAAATTTTTATTTACCTAACTAGAAACAGTATGCACAAAAGTCATTTGTTACTTTATTGTGCTCATTTAATGGTAAACTACATACACTATGATAACAATGTATAATACTGATTAGTTAGTTAATTATAATCATCATCATCATCATCATATTTATACATTATAAATAATAAATAAATAAAAAATTTAACAAGATAAAACAAACACAATTGGAAAATTAGTTTCATAATCATTTTTAATTAGATTAATTATTAAGTAATTGTTTTGTTTTTGTCTTTTTCTTAATGGAGTTTTTACTGCATATTAGACTAATAATAATTTTAACATGCTTTTATTGACAATCAAAAAAAAAAGCAAATAATATAATTTATTCAGTCTAAATTTCATGACAAGAAACAATATGTGTTATATAAAATAAAATAAAATCAAGTATCTCTTTCTTCTTTATCATCAATTTGATTGTTTGTTTTTTTTTTCTTGTTCAATTCATCTTATTGAAATCATTAAAACAACACCACCACCACCAACAACAACAACAACACATCTTCTATCTATTATACATAACTATTGTCAACAATGCATCAATTCGAATGATATTGTTTTTGCGGTGTAATTTTTTATTTCTCTCTTATATGTGTTCATGTCATGATTGCCTTAATTCACAAAAAGAAAAACAGCAGAAATAGAAAAAATAAAAAGGAGAATGTATTTAATTTTCATTTCAAAGAACAAGATGTATTTTGTTTTACTATTGTTGTTTTCTTGTAACATTAAACAGTAAAAAAATAATGAGATCAGTTAATGTTACAAAAATTAATCCTTATTTATCCTAAATAGTTCATTATTCAATAGTCATATAATTTAATGATATCATTAAAATTTAATTTTTCTATCCTAAATTTATTTCTTATTTCTTATATGAAAGCATAAAATCCATTGCGAGAAATTAATTTGTTTTTTTTTCTACAATAGGCTATTATTATGTTTTCCTTTAAAGAATTGCAATGATAATTCCTATTGTGTTTGTGAATGAACAAACAAATCGATGAAATCAATAATTCACTGCAATACTTGTTTGCTTAATTTTTCACATGTCAATTTATATTGAAAAATAGAAATTCATTTAATATTTCTAGTTTTATCTACTTATTTAACTATACATATTATAGATTAGGAGAATAAAGCTTACATTTTTTTCCCAAAGAATCATAAAATATCCACTAAAGAATTGGATCTTCAGCGTCGCCAAACTACATACACCAGTGGCTTAGAATAACTCATGTTGGATAAAGGCTATTTAGTTAGTCTTGGAATTGTATTAAAAGTGATTAACAGACAGAATAATGGCAACAGTAATTCGTTTTGACACTAACTTTGGCCCATAAGAAAATAACTTGGAGTAAATCTGCTTCTAACATGGTGAGCAATTCACAACCAGCCTTGAATACTTTCGTGTTTCTTTCATTTTTTAATAGTTTCGAAATTTTGTCTCACATCTAATCACAACAACATTTTCAATTGTTCATTCAATGTAAGTCAATCAATCAATCCAGTCAACCATATTGTTGTGTTGTTGCATAACATTTTCAATTATTATCATTATTATCAATTTTATTGTTAATTAATCTCCTATTCTTATCAAAAGGCGTTGTGCAGATTGTTGAATTCTAAAATATACATCATAATCAAATATTGCATTTTTTGTAACTACACATCCAAGTACACATTTTGTCTACCGTAATCATCTCATTTTTCTTTTGTTTTCTACTCCTCCATTAATCTCTCCGTACACACTCACCCGTCTATTTCATTTGTCTACAAATTGAGTGTGCATCAATTTGGAGTGTTATAATTCTTTATCGCTTGTCAAGTAATCCACTGCGTCTGGAACCTCACTGAGGTAACTGCTGTTCTCATGCTTGGATAAAGGAGAAGGGTTGAGCGTTGGGTTAGTAGTCCCTTCCCGTAGAAAACCGACTTGCTAAAAAGAACGCTAACCAAGAAAAAATAACTCAAATTCAAAATAATTAAAATCCCTGGCAGTTTGAAGGTTTTCATTCAGAAGAGTTATGACACCCCATGATGAAAGCCAAGACTTTTCATAAGTCACGAGGCCGATGCTCCATTTGCCAACCAGAGCAACCATTATTATAGATACATGGAATGTATGCACAATTCCAGAGACCGGAAAAACCATTCATATTGCTGCAGAAATGAAACGATGCAAGATGGTGGTTCTCACAATAAGTGAAGTACATCAGACTCAAGCTGGACAAAAAAGATTATCTTCAGGAGAAATGCTGTTTTACTCGGGGCATGAAGAAGAAAATGCTCCACATACGCCAGGAGTTGCATTGATGCTGTCCAAAGAAGCCCACAAACCACTTATAAGATAGGAATCTCATGGACCCAGGATCTTCACAGCATCCTCCAAGAAAAAGAAAGAAGGGATTACAATGAGAGTTATTCAGTGCTATGCTCCCACCAAATATACCAGCGAAGAAAATAAAGATCAATTCTGCTACAGGCTGCAGTCGTTGAGAAATGTCCAATAAACGATCTGACCATTCTGATTGGAGACATAATTGCCAAGGTTGAAATGGATATCAGTAAATATGAAGATATCATGCGACGATGTAGACTGGAAGAACGAAACGAGAACATTAAGAGAATCACAAATCTACATTCCTTCAACAAAATGGTTGTAGGTGACACCATTTTCTCAAACAAACGCGTTCACAAGACTAAAGGTTCTGGGTTTGAATCCTGCATGTAAGGGTCGTATAGGCGAAATGCTAATGATCCACGTACTAGGACGAAACGGCCGTCCAGTACTTCAAGGTTTCTAATAGTGGTCTAGCATTGATCGATTTATGTCTTTAATAAAATGGTTATAGTTAGTTTTTATTAAAACAAAATAATAATTCTAAGATTTTCAGTTTGTCAATTGTAAATGATACGTGAATTTAAAAGCCTAATGATTCATGGATTAAAACATTTAAAATTTTTGTATTCGATTGTTCATGCTGAATTGTTTGTAAACTAAATGGAACTTTATCACGATTTAATTTTCCCATTAACTCCATTATATATATACATATATGTATATAGATGTATATATGTAAATGGGCGGATTCATTATTCGTCATTATGACCCACAAAAATGTTCAAGGCGTTAACTTCGACAAAAATTTATTAACTACTTTTATATCAACACATTGAAACATAGTTTGTTCTTTTATTCATTCAAAATTTAATAGAGATTCAATTTCATTTATAATTACATTTAATAAATTGATCGTTTTTTTGAATTATGAAAGTTTATGTCTCACTTTTCTATGATAAATATATTATGTATAGATGATGGCTTATGGAATGTTAATAATACAAATACGGCTTTAGTGAATGATTATTGATCGTTTTGAACTTCTTCTTCTACTCACATAACCATGTCAATATGAATATGAAGCCTATGGAAAATATTTCACAGTATAAGGTGAAGATTATGTTTTTCCAACCTTTGAATATTGGATTATCATGTGTTGAGTAATCATTTCTAGCTATTCATACTTTTATATTTATCAATTTGTGTTAACTGTTCTAGAACATAGAGAAAATAGTTTACTGTAACTATGTATGTTGTAAATATGCATTATGACAGTGATATAGAATGGTTTATTAGACACTTAGAAAATGTTTTGTTAACCGAAGCATATTGCAATCACAAAATGACAAAATCACAACGGGTGAACACAAACAAAATTATACATAAATCAAGGAAGAATAAAGTTATGAAGCCAGAGTTCTGATGGTATAAGTAAGAGATTGCTTATCAGTTGTATAGACATTCTTTCCTATAATTTGATACATATCATGCAATTTAAGGTACGATCTTCATCAAGGGCAAGTATTTCCTGTGGTATGGTTAAAAAATCAAGTAAGATTGATTATGTGACTGTACAAAGTTATTTTAACAATATTAAATATTTCAGAAACTTATTCTAAGAATAAAAATTACACCTTTTTTTCTAAAACAAGACTTTTTTTAACTTTGAGGAAAAATATGTAGGCGCTACCATAGATCCGATTACTTGCCTGGAAATAATTTATATAATATAATTTTAACATATTCAGTCACACTAACATATTAAATCAGTATGACACTTTGAAATAGAGAAGAATAAAAGAAGACCTTTTTATAATTTGGGAAATATACTAAATTTATTTGTAAATAAGAATTTACTTGATCAATAATAATTAGTTGTTACATAGACTCGATGACCATGATCTCATGCAGTGATTATGCTTTGTGACGGATTTCAAAGTTACAATTCCGAATATAAGTAAAATTTAGCGCACAACAATTGCTTTCTTTATCTACCAACAGAAAAA
The DNA here is from genome assembly GCA_944470395.2 of Schistosoma turkestanicum. Lineage (NCBI taxonomy): Eukaryota > Metazoa > Platyhelminthes > Trematoda > Strigeidida > Schistosomatidae > Schistosoma > Schistosoma turkestanicum. The sequence continues at coordinate 11,192,855 of OX103971.1, forward strand.
GGAATTTTATCGGCGTTTTTCATATCTTAATGAGATAAACAAACAGCATTTTTTTGAATAAATGCTACAGAGCAGTATGAAACTAATGTTTATATTATTCATGGTATTACTCGATTACATCTGAATTTTTTTGTCTGTTTGGTATTAAAATTTATTTTTTGTCATTTAGCATCACTTTCAATATAGGATCGTGAATTTCGTTAAGACTTAAGTTAGACAACCGTTGATAAAGTGGAAACACTGGATGATCCTTTTGTTCTACTGTGCAACAACTTACCAGTGCACATTCAATCACCTAATCCATAAGAATCGAACTCAGGGACGCTCAAACTTTAGACCGATGAGCTGGACTCTGATGATGTTAAGATCTAACTTTAATCAATCCACCAAATTGCGTGATCATCATCTACTGTCTCTGATGGGTAGCTACATCAAATTAGACATGATTTAGCTCCATTGGTTACGCCTTGTTGCCAGAACTCCAGTAATTTCCTCTCAAACCAAGTAACTGGTGAGTACATGAGCCCAGTATGGGATTGTGGAAAATGGAATTTTGAATCAAATCGACTCTATATGATAAATTAGAGGTGACATAATTCAGGTCGATTGATTTTTCATTCGAGCATATAACTGAAGAACAGAAATAGCTATGAAATCTTCTGTAGCTTCGATTTTCACTGATATTCATCTAGCCAAACTGGAGAACGGATCATTATATGGCACTTCTTTTAGATTAGAATACAACTGCTATTACTCAGATAACACATCGTTAACCTGAATCTAATGGATCAGCTTGAAAGACGTCATGAAAAAATATTTAATAATACAAATCCATCTACTATATTCCTTCGCATGTAAAAAGGACTGTGATAATGAAATAATAATTTTTTGACATTCTTTCTTAAAAGCCGTATGATTCAATTAAAACGAATGTATTTGAGGAAAATAACTTGTATAAGGCAATATATTTACCATCATAGCTTTATACGCCTCTAAAATAACATTCATTAAGTTAATTAACAGATAATTCGACGAGTATGTTTTGCGGTTAGATAAAAGATGAAGGAGCTGAATAAGGTAGAATAATAGTGATGTAATATAGAATGAATGATCTAACTTTTTTCATAAAGAAATACAGATATAGAACACAAATTTCTGTTTTATCCTAGAATAAGGATTGTAAATTTTTGAGTACGATTTTAATTCATCCATTATTATGATACATAGAATTTTTTCTTGAACATCAGAGAAGATAATATCCTTAACATAATCAATGGTGACATTTTATTTTGTTAGTGATTTGTAGTATATAGAACTCGATCAAGATCAAAGATACTAGATTCGATTCCCACGTGAATGGGTCATGATGCTGAGTCCTATACTTTGACGAAACGGCCGTTCAGTAATTCAAGGTTTATAATTGTGGTCTATCTTAAACCGATTAGTGATAACATTTATGGATTCAACGTCAATATTTCGTCTATTATAACATAATAATAATAATAATAATAATTTTTTATGCCTAATTATGTGAAGCTTGCCGAAGCTATCGAAAGCAATCATCCCTTCAAATACACTATGTTTTTGAAATTCTTAAATACATAAGACAAAAAATCAATGATTTGTTTAAATTTTTTTCTTCAAATCATTTTCTATCGTATTTCCCTTTTTCCATTGAATGAATTTTCTAATTTCCTAATATTAATTGATAGAAATCTTAACAACGATAGAATAAAATGAAAATAATTTAATTATTGTTTATCATTCTTTATATATTTTTTTTATTTATTTCATATGTATATGATAATATTTATTTTGTACAAATTATTTATAGTAAAATACAATATTCTATAATTATTGATCATTGAAAAACCAACGTAAACTATATACTTTTTATTCAATGACCATTTTTTCTAATCAGAATATATATATATATATATATATATATATATCACAAGTAATTAACTTCATTTATACTTGAAATGAACTGGTGGTTTTATTGAGTTAACTATGAATAATAATCGCTAACAAAAAGTAATCATAACAAAGTTCATTGTTTCTTTGATATAATCATATACAATTAATTTAATTAAGTAGTTTGACCGTTTTGAACAGAAAATAACATAAATTCATTTTATTTTCTGTTAAGTTTATGATTAATAGTTTAAAATCTGTAATATTTCAAGCGTAAACTTGCTGAATGAGTTTACAGTACTTTGGTTATTCAAAAGAAATTCTAGAATATATTTTGTTTAAGTAGAGTAACCTTATAGAGTAGGCTAGTTTCTAGAGATTCATTGAATAATGATGAATATCAAGTGCACACCATGAAATACTTTAAGATGATTGATAGACAGTCATTCTTTCGTCTTCCGATAACCTTCAAAGATATTACTATCAATCACTAAAAACTTGCTTGATATATTCGAAATTAAACTGTTGTTTTTCTTTTCTTGGCCTACGAACACAACTCTTATTTGATTACATTATTCCTTTTCATTCTCTCGTCTGATCTAATAAATTTTTTAATGATAAACTAGTTTTCATCTTTCCTTTTGTACTTATAGATCATTAATGTTTTTTTCCATTAAACAACCGCTAATTTCTGACTCTCTTATTTTTTACGTCTGTCACTTCAAATCAAATTTATTTTTGCAAATATTTTCAGCTCATTTATTAATTGCGGTTTATCAAACATTGAAGATTGTCAACAGCTGATCAGAACTTATTTAAACAAAACTAATTCAAATATTATTCATTTCTTAGTTCATTGTTCTAGTTGTCTCTAATTTTATGAATTAGAGGTTATTTGTATAAAGTAAGTAGCTCGTAAAAACTAGTTGAGTTTGTAGATGACTGTTGACATCAGGTGTCAATAAGTATAACAGTAACCATCATTAAAATTTGACTGAAGTGAGTATGTAGACAGAATCACATGATAGATATAGTCTGTATGCCTGGATGTTTGTATGAAGTTTAGATTGGTTAATTAATATTCACCTAGTCTGAATTTCATAGAATGATGTTCTGTTTGCCAAAATGTGTGATCGCATGGCTATCGACCTACAATTCAGAGTTTACCAAGCTTTAACATAGCCTGAAAAATCTGTCAAGATACTTCCTTCACCGACCTCTGTGGAAAAGAGTCAAAGTAATTGTGAGTTATTTCCATAACTAATTGTAGTTATGCCATAACTAACCAATCAGATTGTGGTTTAAGCGCTCACCACGCTATCTAGTCTGACCGGTCTGTAAATTTTCTTTGTTGTAAATGACCTATTGATTGAAGGACCTTATTATTTTATTATATTGATGTGACTCATGCTTTTATTCATTTTCTAAAGACACTCTATACTGGTCGGCACGTTTGCTCGTCTTACCTGATAATTGTAATTTCCTTATTCATTGTACTAATTTAATCTTTTTTTTGTTTAGAAATAGATAAAGTTTAAAATCAAGTGGACTTTATTCTTACTATAGCTTTACCATAGACTCTGTGCTCGCCAGTATTGCGTTTACTGTTCTAGAACTACATCTGTAGGACATATTAAATCCTACAGTAATAATTTCTAGATTTTGTCTGATGTAACTAGTAGGGCATCAGTCTACTAGTCCCGAAGTAGTAATTCTATTGGGTGATTTGTTCTTAGTGTGGTATTTTTTACTCTCAATTCTCTCGTCATTAAGAAGTTATGGTTACATTTTCAGACATAGGCTTCCTATTGATACACAAATCCATTTTACTCAATATAAATGTTTGCTGATTGATTGAAAATAATTAATTTTATGTATCGTTTCGTATGCAGTTGACCAAATATGTAAAATTGAATTGTAGATGCTATTTATAAACATATTTTTTTAAAATGTTTAAACTATTATTAGGTTAGATTTCTAGGTGTACGAACCAATTGAGGATATGACATTATAAAATGTCATTGAGAAAAAAAAATGTAAATTCAATAACAATCTAGGTAAAGAAAGTGAAAAGAGGTTTATGGAGATTGTTGAATGTTACTCAAATCACAAATTGATCTCAGGTAAACATGCAGGAAGGAACTGGATAGTTGTTTCTCTCTAGTATGGAACTCCTAAGAAGAATGTATCCATTACCCAAACGTAGAGAGTCAAGCTCAGTATCTCTATTCCCGCACACGAACGCTTAACCTCTATATCAGTCAGTCAAAATCTAACTTGATTCAATTCATAATATTGCACAACTCTTATTCATTATCTCACAACTGATATGTTTTAATTCAATGGCTTCAGTCATAGCTTCTCATTAGTGTTTGAACATCGAAAATAATCAGTTAATAGTAATGCTTTCAACAATTTAGACATTATCCTAATCTGTTTTATATGTTTCCCTGATTAATTTATTATCTTATAGGTAGGTATCTTTACTTAAAAGTGTTGATTAATAGACGTGAAATAAATTGTTTGTGTTATTTACAGTTAACATTTTTTTGAAAACATTTATTAATATTCAATACTTAATTGTATTGTCAATGTACGTGATTTATTTTGTTTAAATAAACATGAATTAATTTTTCTTTTTTTTTAAAAATGAAATGAAATGAATATACACAGTTTATTCTTTTGTAAATTTATCAAAACAACATGAATAACTCTCCTCTAATTATTAGTCAACTGTAATAACAAAAACTGATATTTTCAATGATAAACATTTTCAATAAATAATTGTTTATTTCATTTTATTCTAATCATGTTGATCAACTTGTTTATTTTGTGTTAGATTCCATTGACTGAATGTTTCTGATCCTTATTAATTAATCAATTAACAGTTTGTGATTCACTGTGAAGTACAGTTGCTTGAACCATCAAAGAATTTACGTTCTGTCTCTTTTAGATTAACTATAAACCAGAGGAAAAACGAGTTGACGATTTTCAAGAAAAATAAAAAAAAATTCAATTAAAAGCTGGTCTATATTGTTTGCTTAAAAAGGAAGTAAATGAAAGTACTTATGAACTTGAATTGATATCGATTTCAGAATCAAAAAAAATGTTACAATCATTAGTATAATGTTTCAAATTTACATTGAATTGATTAGTATGTAGTGACTAAATCATATGTATCTATCAATTTATTGCTGATCAAGTTCTAACAATCAATCCATAACACAGACATAACTCTAAATAACTGTTGGCTAATTTCACTATGTTTTGATTTTAAATAGGAGAATGTATATCATTTGGAAGTATGAACCTTGACAACTCCCCCTGAAGACCTTCTGGAGCTAATGACAGTCCCAAAGTTGGATAAGGTGAAAAGGTTGAGACTGAGATTGGCGCCAGAATTAAATAGCCAGTAAAACCAATTGAAAAACATTAAACTATCCCCTGGCAATTCGAAGGTCTTATTACAAAAAGAGTTATGACAACTTATGATGTAAGCCGAGTTCCTTCGAAAGTCACGAGGCTGATACCCCTTCTCACAACCAAAGCAACCATTCTTCCAGGCACACGGAATATTTGAACGATTTGGGAGGCCAAAAGACTGTTCCAAATTGATGCAAAAATCGAAAGATACAACATGGAGGCGCTTGGGATCAGTGAAACGCATTGCACGCAAGTTGGACAACTGAAACTAGCTTCAGTAGAGCTTCTGTCACACTCCAGCCATGAAGAAGAAAATGCATCGCTCACAAAGAGTTAAACTGATTCTGTCCAAACAAACACAAATGGCACTTATAAGAGCGGAACATCATGAACCGTGTGCCATCAAGGCATTACAATGAACGACATCCAGTGCCATGCACCTATCAACAAATACGATGAAGACGTTCAGGATCGATTCTACGAGAGGCTTCAGTCAATCGTCGACGGATGCTCATCAAACGATTTGACCATTCTGATTGGAGACCTAAATGTCAAGGTTGCCATGGACAATACTGGATATGAAGACATCATGGGACGACCTGAACTGGGAGAAAGGAACGAAAACGGTGATAGATTTGCAAACCTATATGTATTCAACAAACTGGTCATCGACGGCACCATATTTCCACACTAACGCATGCACAAAGTCACGTGGATTTCACCGGATCACACTACTCGTAACCAAATCGACCATATCTGTATCAGCAAAAAGTTTAGAAGGACTATGGAGAATGTTAGAACCCAGAGATGAGCTGACATAGCCTCAAATCACCACTTGCTGGTCGCTGACCAGACCATTGTGGAACACTCAACTGAATGGAACTCACCACTCTGCATCAACTTCATCGACTACGAGAAAGCATTCGATTATGTGGACAGAAACACTGTGGAGTCTTCTTCGGTAATACGGCGTGCCAGAGAAGAAAGTCAACACCATTCGGAATTCTTATGATGGATTCAACTGCAAAATCGTGCACGGAGGTCAGCTGACAAACTCGTTAGGGTCGAAGACCGGTGTCAGGCAAGGTAGCTCACTCTCAACATTTCTCTTTCTCCTGGTGATCGACTGGATTATGAAGATGTCAACATCTGGATTGAAGCACGATATCCAATCGACAGTTAGGATGCAGCCGGATGATCTGGACCTCTCAGATGATTTGGCTCTTCAATAGCAAATGTTAGAGAAGACGAACAGTGTAGCAGCAACCTCAGCAGCTGCAGGTCTCAACATACATAAAGGAAAAAGCAAAATTCTCCGATGCAACACAACATGCACCAACCAAATCACTCTTGATGGAGATGCCTTGGATGAGGTTAACACCTTTACATATCTTGGCAGCATCATCAACAACCAAGTTGGATCCGATGCAGATGTGACGGCGCGGATTGGCAAAGCAAGGGCTGCATTTCTACAAATGAAGAACATCTGGCACTCCAACACAACTATCAACCAACATCAAAATCAGGATTTTCAATACAAATGTCAAAACAGTTCTATTGTATGGAGCGGAAACTTGGAGAACTACGAAAGACATCATCCAGAAGATACAAGTATTTATGAACAGTTGTTTTCGCAAAATACTTCGGATTCGTTGGCCAGACACTATCAGCAACAACGTACTGTGGGAGAACACTAACCAGATTCCAGTGGAGGAGGAAATCAGGAAGAAGCGGCGGAAGTGGATAGGACACACACTACGAAAAGCACCAAACTGTGTCATAAGACTAGCCCTCACATGGAACCCTGAAGGCAAAAGAAAAAGAGGAAGGCCAAGGAACACATTAAGCCGAGAGATAGAGAAAGATATGAGAGGAATGAACAAACATTGGACAGAACTGGAAAGGGAAGCCCAGGACAGAGTTGGTTGGAGGAAACTGGTGGGCGGGCTATGCTCGATTGGGGGTAACAGGCATAGGTATGTAAGTATGAATATGAAAAAAAGAGGCAATTACTGATTACTAAACATTTTATGAAGACATGGGAAACGCAAGAAAACATACTATATCGTGAAGAATGGTCTCTTAACTCAGCTTCATTGAAAGTTGTTTGAATATCTGGATAAATAATGTAAGTAAACATTTTATTGGTAACAACAATTAGCTGTACAAGTATGTTGTACTACATGTGGTGAATGCACGAAATTATGACTACGATAGATTAAAAGAAAATGGAGAACTTTTCAGTCAGTTAATTCTGGTTAAATAATATTTTATACGTCGTGTCACTTTTGTGACAAAGGTATCGCCAAATCTTTGCAGGATTCTTCTGCTACCCGTCCTGACAGATTTCATTGTATCCAAAAAAGTTCTCGATGGTTTAAAAAAAGAGATTATACTGGCTGCTGGTGCATTCAGTACTGTTAACTACTCTCATCTACTATAGTGTCTTAATAAAGTAGTTACTAGAAGTACAAAAATTTTAATGTATTTACCACTTACCTGGCAAACTACAACGCCTCGAAAAAGGAAACTGAATGTGTCGACATTAGATAGAGACATGTTTCGAATGTCCTTCAGGTAAATTCCCACAAACTTAAGTCAGTTTCAGAATCAGGTGGTCCATCAGAGGAAAATATATAAATTTGCTATTCATAGTCATCACACCGGTAGCTAGACTTCTTCGGTTGACGCAATACTTTGTTATCAGAAAACGTTCTCAGATTTCTGAAAACATTATGCAGTGTGATGTTCAGTTGGAAGTTTCTGACTGGCAATATTGATGCTTCTCGATCTTCTCTTTTGGAAGTTCGAACATTCCATTTGTAAACCTTTATCACTAATAAATTCAATGGATCTAGCTTCCTCAAGTATTTCTTTAAATGATGATGTTTTGACTCTATTCTGTTACTGGTAGAATTTTCCAGGGCTAGAGCATAATTGTTATATGCAGCTACCCACAGTTCTCTACGGATCAGCCAGTTTCTTATGAGATAGCATGGGAAATTCAGTGTCATACATGCCATGTCACGTAAACAATGGTTAAAATTATACATTGAGGATAATCAATAGCTTGATATGCAATATGTTCAGTCTTCAACGATTGAAATAAATAAGCCTTTATTTATCGGTCTCAAGGCTACGTGCAACTGTTTGGTTACATATCAAGTTACACTCACCTTCTTACCAATTGCACAACAAACAAAGGAAAAATAAAATACTAAGTTTATATATCTATATGTTAGAGTGACAGCCGGTATCTAGCTTTAGAAACAACCAATCGAAAAACTCTTGTTACGTGAAGAATCTCCTGGTATATCAGTAAAAATATATAACATCCGAAATATATCAACAGTCACTTCCGTCTTCTCTGACTCAAGCATAACAGGACGTTCACGTCCAAAGTTATCAGTTAAAACAAAATGAACCTATGAGTATCTACAACTATATTTAAGAACTGGCTTCCTTATACAAATCCTTATACAATCCATGTTCAAATACGTCCACTATCTGATCCAACTCGGAAGATAGCATAAGTGTGGGTCTTAAGTGTTTTCCCTCCCTGGAAAAACACCTACACCATGGATCACAAGCTATAGACCTATTTGCAAATGGATGGTTGTGAAACATTTTAAATAGCCAAACAGTATACTCTTCACTGCGTAAGACCACTAAAAGTATGGTGATATAACCATTAAACCTTGACCTACTCTATTACGTACGCTTTGACAGTCCTATGGTTCACTGAAATTGCCGGTACTTTACAGCTTTCCCTTTAGACTCAACGCTCAATTGATGACAACAAACAAATATTTACGTTATTCAACAGGAATCTTTTTTCGTACCTGAATGTGATCACTATATGTTTTCTGTACTTGTCAGATTTATGATTTTCTTATTCGATGGAACCGTGAAAGACATTTTCAAACTCATCCCATGTCAAGAACTTTTGAGATAAGATTGTCTGTTTAAAAGTATGTGTCAAGTCGGTCGCAATGCTGACAGTGCTATGTGAAACGGCATTACCATTTATTCAATGTAAAGAAGAATTAGTTAGCTGAAAAATGGGAAAAAAACATCTAATACACATGGCTTTATGCAATCCGGTATTTTTGAAAAGATACGAAACTCCTAGATGCACGCAAAACACAAAGTTATGTTAGTCTACAAACATACCACCGACCTGAGGCACTTCGAACACGGAATGACCGCCTTTGAAGCAAGCTCTCCAAGGTCACCGAAACGAAAAGGTTTCAATCAGGAACTAACCTTTATATATGCTCAAACCATAACTAGTAAATCTAAACTCTCAATTAGTAAACAAAACTTGACCTGTCGGTATTACATTTTCTGAATAAACTGGCCGGATACTGACTATAATGTCTATGTGAAATTCATTCGTCTGTTTGGTTACAGATCATTTTTGGACTAAAGCTTAACTAAATTTGTGATGAGTCCTAACACTAAACTCATAATTCTAACCCTGATTTCCTAACCTCTAACAAGAACAATATGGGAACTTGTAAACTCCCATTCCGGTCTTCATAAAAGTTCCAGTTATTCTGTTGTCCACTAAAGAAGACTATTTTGTGATTGGTTGAAAATTCATTGTGACTGAATATTACATTCTTGTGAGATACCTGACGCCTACGCATGTTCCAACTCAGTTGTACACATTTTGAGCTTCAGTAATTTCCAAGATCATATTTATTAGTTTGAACTAATCTTCATAGCTGTCTATGCCGAAGATGTCATTTTAATCACACCTAGATTTAATACGTGTAGTATATGTTAACTCGTTATTTAAATTTTGAGAATTATACATTTAAGAATGCTGAATAGTATGACTGTCATTGTGGTAAAGACAGAATTGCAAGATTATTATTTAAGGATTTAAGGAGATAAATAAAGACTGCTACATTCATCCTATTATCGAACCTCTCATCCATAATCTAACCACAGTTAGGTCGAACCCGAAACCCTCGGTTTCGTGTGCAAATGGTTAAACTCTGCCAGTTCAGCTGTTCTGATAGAGCATATAACATTTTCAGATGTTTTAGAAATTTTCGTTTTCCAATTCGTAAATTCTCTCCTTGGTGGTCATGTATGGATGCTGTTAAAAATACTGATAGTGCTATTTTAGTCCATTTAATTTAAACGGATTATAGTGGCTAATGAGAATTAAACGTTTACAGTGACTTGTCAAGTAAATAATTGTTTGCTTGATAGTTTTGGACACAAAATAGAAGCCATAGATAGTTAAATTGAAGAACGGAAACTCTGTATGCAGAAGAAATATATTATGTAATAATCTAGTAGATTATTTTTCTCCAAATTCAAGTCGGGACAAAATTTATCATTAGACAAATTTTCTCTTGCATTCAAATAAATCAAATTCAAATATTTTTACCAAATATTATCATTATTGATAAATCCTCTTGAGTTTTGAAAACTCATGAAGAATTTGAACACCATTCACCTTATGTTACTGTTTATTGTTCAATAAATATTCTATACATCATGCAATATTCACACGAGAATTTGACCTGAATTATTATTTCGTAATTTCCGATAATAAAATTTTATAAAATCAGACAAACAAACATGGGGAGTATGAAATAGTTTTATTTCGTTTCGTCTTTTCTAATACCTTCCATATACACTGTGCTTTGTTTGTTTAAACAACAATCATGATGCTTCAGAAAAATAGTTTTTTTTTGTCTGCAGATTACTCAACTACACTAGTGATAAACAAAATTATCAAATCATTTCATGATTACAAAATAAATCACAGTAAGTAATGTATTTAAGGTTTAGTTGTTTCTATTATACATTTTGTGTTTAATCTCTGTATGAAATTAACTCACCACTGATTAACAATAGACAGGCAGAAATAACCTACAAATCAAGTACAGTTTAGTGTATAGACTTTTGATATACAGTTCACATGTTAAGACTGTTGGAGTTAACCCAAAGAGATAAATTAAACTTTTCACAGAAATGTTTAAAATCCAAGTATATGAGCTCTTAATCTGCACCCAAACATCATTCATTATTTATACACTTAGTGACTGTGTATAAATAAATTATTCTTTTTAAAATTACAATACACAAAACTATCACGGACTATCTACATGTTGATATTGAATTTACATAAAACAACTAAGGAAGAACTAAGTTAAATGAAACAAAAGTGAATCTTTTCTAAGAAATATTCTTTAGACATTGGAAAATCTTTTAATTATTTCCTGTCGTCTTCAATTTATTTTCTGCTTCATATCATTTAGGCAACCTCATAGATATGAAGTCGTGTGAATCTTTTTGATGAAACTTCATTCCGGAAGGATGCAATCAATCTCTTAATAGAAAATTTACGTGATTATCCTTTAAGCATTCAATAGTCAATTCAATTTGTGATAATTGAAACATGAAACTATAAAATTATTATTACCAAATAATTTAAGATAAAAAAAAAATTGTATTCTATTCTCTAAAGTTTAAATGTATTTAGAGAAGAGAAAAACAACAACAACAACAATCGAATAAAGTTATCTTATGAAATAAAATGACATTTTCTTCTTCTTCTTTTTAAGATTATTTTAGGGGTTAAATCAATTAACTGAGAAAAATAACATTGAATGATAATTTAAATATTATCATAGGTCACTGATGAAAATGAATAAAAAAAAAAATCTACAAAGTATTATATTTAATATTCGAAAACATTAAAGAAATGATGACTCATCTTATTTCAGAATATAGTGAAATTTATTCTATTCTATTCTATAACACACATTAAAGTGTTCAAACATTTATGATAAAAAAATTCATTAATGTGATTTAGTTGGCCTCGTTGGCCTCAACAAAAACTCATTAACTAAGAAATGAAATTTAATTTGTAATGTGATTTGGATTATTCGACCGTTGATGTTTTGAACAGAATTCGGATCAGTTTTTGGTTGGTATAACTGCATTTTGTATCAATTGTCTCAATGTAGCCATTTTCGTCATAAGTGTTTCTACATAAAATAGATGCAATGTGATTATTAACAATGGAATCTGGGACTCATGTCTCGACTTATTGAAGACTCATCAGTTGCATATACTACTACCCATATTCCATTAAGTTTCAGTCGAAATATCAACACTAGAAATGTACAAACCACTAGAAATTAAATAAAAAAATTCACGCCCGTTGCACAAGTCATTGGCTATCTTTATTCAACAGTCATATGTATAACGTATTGACTTTTGATACTTAAGGTCCTAAGTGATAATCCAAGATTGGACTTCAACTGTGAAATGCAGGTTCCTTCATCTGACCAATCTAAAATGTGACAAGACAGAAATCCAGGAATTGTTTTTTGTTGTTGGTCACATTCTATCTTTTTCTTAGAAAATATTTAAACATTTTATTGTACCTAAAAGAAGAAATAGTTTGTTTTTATTTGTTTTTATTTTTCTGTACTATGTTAAAATTGTTGCTTTCATTATGTCAGAAGCAGTTGACGTAACCATGATCATAAACGAATCATGAATTATTCGAGTGATGAGTGATTTAGTAACAAATTTCATAGCAAGAGAGTATACTATGTACTTTATAATTTGAATCTGAGAATGGCATTTTGTTGCTATGAGAACGGTATCTAAAACTTGGTCACGTGAACTTAATAGAAGTCGTTTTCACTGTTACTCTACTAACATATCGAAGAACAAAACAGTGCTCAACCAAGTCTTTCCGGTTTGATTATTCATTACACTATGAGAGAAGACTGAACAAATACGATCAATATTTCTTATTGTTTATTATATCTAAGACATGATTGACCAAGAAGACATTCTCAGGATTGATCAAAGCCAAAAATCTGGAATTTCGTCTCTCGTATAGATTCTTAAACTACCGAAAATCTCTATCGAAATAGCCAAAATTAGAACTTTCCGTTGATATATTCCATGTAAGACAGGATCTTGACAGTAATAAACATTTTGAGGATTAACACAGGTTACTCGGTGACTGAATAATGAAATAATCTCGTACCTCATAACAGATACACTTTCGATTTCAACAAAACTCAAAGTGAATTTATGTACTGGACTAAGAATGAAAAAACGTTCAGGTTAGGATGAAACTATTTTCAGTATTTTCAGTCACCAAATACCTACAACATCTAATCCCTATGGAATATTTAACCGATCAAAACAGTCTAATTAATCATATGAACTGTATTTCAAATACAATGACGAGAAATAATCTTGATTCTAAATGCATACACATACGCAATCTTAAAGTTTCATCGATAATTTTTTTTTCGGAAATCTCAAAATTTTTGAGCGTTGTTTTAGGAAAAGATAATTAATTTTAGAATTTTTATTCGCTGACATTCAAGCACTCAAGCAGAGTTAGGTGGTATTTTTGGACACATCAGTCGGATGAACCTGAATCTCAGCTGTGTTAGATTTATATGGATAAATTTAACTAATACCCACCTCAGTTTAAGTCCATTCGGAAAACAGTTTTATGTTGGGGAAGGACCATTTAGGTAAGAAGGAGAGAAGCATGGTACATAATTCCTATTGATGCAGTTATAAGTTATAAGCAGACAAAAAAATATCTGATCAGCTCAATGCGTATGAGTTATAATCTGGCTTGATCGGCTATGGACACAATTATATTCCTACGTTATGTGATACAAAACAAGGTAAATTGTTTCATGTAACTTGCTATAGGATTGCAACGATGCATAATAATAGAGTAAAAAGTTTACTTGATAATAATTTAATAAAATGGTTAGCTCGTCACTATAAGTTTCAGAAACTAGTTTCTGCATCGTAAACGTCAATAAAAATGTTTTTTTTTTTCAAATGGAGTTTTATTTAACAACGCTTACATTTCATATGGGGATCGATGATGGTCCAGTTATGATCAGTTGTTACTACAAACATATCATTTTTCACTACTTAATTTAAATTTTAAAGAGATACATGAAATGCAACATAAAGCTCGTTTTAAACTTATAAAAATCATTTCAACTTTCAAATAGCTCTGACTTCATATACTTGGAAACATTTATAAAATATTTGATCAGTCAAATGTTTTCACCTGAATCAGTTTTATGCTTTACTATCCAGAACACCATAGGTTACTGACAGATAAATATGGAATTCAAAATACCTAGATATTTTCTGTAGTATACTATTCTGCCTGATTTATAGTAAACATGTGTACACAGTTAAAAATTAACTTTGAAAATGATACGCTAAATATGCGAACTCTTTGATAGCTATTGATAAATGTTTAGTGTGGACATTAATTAAATGGTCAAACACTAGATGTTCTGTCAAATTCAAACAATGTTAACATGTCACGAAGAGAAAGTAAATATGTATTTCAGGCATGAAATGTATTGACAATGATTACTTTACGAGTTTCTAGAAATTTATCCTGATAGAAGAAATGATTGTGCAAATATCTTTGATGATGATTTAATAGATCTGTAAATCCTTCAACTAAAATATAACGTCAGAGTACTTCAAACAGTCAATAAACATTTTCCTATAAAGTCGTCTCCCTACCACTACTTGTATGGCTATCATTTGATCTTTATGTTTTTTGATCAAGTTAAAATTCAAGAACACCATACATTGTTTATGATTAGTGCTATTTCTCTATCTATAATATTCATTCCAACCAAATTGATAGACTGTGATTTCTTATTTTTATAAGAATTTTCCATTTTGGATATTGTAGTAATAATCATTATTTCAATCAATACTTTATTGTTCTTAATTACACCGTGATTAGAATATTATAAACTTGGCTAACAGATTTCTTAGCATAAGATAACCATTTAGTTAATTCCATTGTCATCTAAACAATCTATTTGTAGTCATGTTATTATTGCAGTGACTGGCTACAATCAATCTCTGCTAAAAAAGAATGCTTGTAACTTAAAGGCAATATCGAGGCATTCCGCACAGGATGCACATATGCCTACTGAGACTGATCAATTGCAGTTCTAATGACGAATGGTAAGATTCAAATAACCTATAGAATTAAGTGATGTTTTGTTCTGATCGATCGATTTCACGGATTACAAGATGAACAGTTGTTGTGACTTCTAATCCCTTTTTCTGCAAACAACTATCATACACACACACACAAGGATAGAAATTCATGCACATTGTGATAAAATGCATCTTTTTATCTGAAAGTTAGACAAACAAGTCTAAAAGACTATAATAGTGCACATAAACTCAATTGACAAATTATGTAATAAGGATGGAGAAAAAAATAGTAATGTTAGCTAAATGAATGAAAACAAATAATTCAAGTGGAAAACGAATGGACAATTCATTATTATTCAATAAATCTAGTGAATATCACATGTGTCTGTAATGGCTTTGATAGATTTATGAGAAATGAATTCTTACAAATAAACATATATAGATTGGAACGTGATGAAATACTAATGCAACTAGTTAATCTACCTGAGAATAGTCATTTCGAAAATTGATCTTAGTTGTATAATTTGCATTAGTCAATATTTTCATTTAACACTAGTTCAATATATTCGCTCAAAGGATAAAATACTGAATCAATTAAATTGATCAAATTTATTGTACTTATAATTATCACACAACATTTTCATACATGATCAACAATGAAATCTACATCAATACAAAACAACTTAGTATGATTGATAATTTAAAATTGTGTATCAATGTGATATTTTAAAAAAATGATTCTTTTTCTATGACAAGTAAATGGATAGGTTAATGGGTTGAAAAATCAGAATTGAATTGATTCAGCATTTTAACCAGTGGACGAATTGGTTTATTTATGCTTTGAATTAAACTAGATAGATGAAATTTAAAGAAATTTTTTATTGTAAAGATATCATAGAAACAGACTATATGGAGAAAATTGTTATAACTATACTATAGTAGTGGTCATTGTGGTGACCTTTCACATTCCAATATTATTGTGATCTTTGCAATATAATTCACGTCTGTCCTAATCGGTTATCACAGGATGCGGAATAATTTATCACAAACAAACTCTGTCTATATGGGTTCGTGGTATTGCACTTCCGTAAATAGAAAAATCGACGTCAAATTATGAAGTGATACTTGATGCGGAATAAGATTTTAGGATCTATTAGAATCAATACTAGTTGAATAAACTCTCATGTATTGAGTTTATTGAAATCAATAGATATCAAAAAAATCAAGTCTAATTTAGACACAGGATTATATTTACAAAAACAAAATTTTCACTGAATGTTGATTTTTCATATTTTTTACATATTTCACAAAACTTTTATACTCATAGTGAGAATTCCACACACACACTCACCACTATTATCTAAATTCGTGCAAAATTCTTTGAGCATCCTACAATTATTGCCTGGTTGACTATTTTTTCAAACATTTCATAATTTAGAATGTTCATCACTATTGGGTAGATATACCTTTACACTGAGCATCGCGTCTGTCATATTTCTGTTTAAAAAGCTATACTGCTTAGTCCATGCTGAACATTCACAAATCTACCAGATACTCTGTATACTTATAAAGAAATTTATTCATGTTTGTATTTTAATGAACATTTTACAACTTCAACCCCTTCTTCACAATGATTAATATAGGTCTATGTTTAAACCTTATTGACAATAAACTGAGATTTAGTTTCTCTTACAATATTTTCAAGGATATTATGTCTGAATATCTTAGTTACTTCCAATCTGACCAACGGAATCATTAGATTTAGTCTAGGTTGACTTACTGTACTTGTCAGACTCCAAAAATCCCTTGATCTTCTTGTATTATTTTCTCAGAAATCACAATAATTACAGACTGCTTGCCATCTGATATTCATTTTTTTAAATTATACTGGAAATACATCGTTTGGAAAATCTTTAGACTAAAAGTCCTGAAGTTAAAACCCAATCATTTTTTCATTAAGCGGTTGAAGAAATTGACCGGCTTCATTGAAACCACGAACCAATCAAAGTGAGACAACTATCAGATAGCTGGAGGTTCTGGGTGGCCGTTTTGTCCAAGTGTGAGACTTAGCAATGCTCATCTGTAACTTCTCATGTGGGAATCGAAGTCAGAATCCTTATTTTCCTGCGCAAGTGCTTAACCTGTGTAGCACCGATCCGGTTTGTTATGATGGTGCAACAATTTAACATATTGTGAAGTGAATGAACTTTGACATGTACACCACTAGGTCCTGGCTCATACGTTGAGAGGTTGTGTTGAGTGAGCGACTGAAGGTCCTGGGTTTGATTTGATCGACGGGTCGTGACTGTGTGCCGCTGAGTTCCATGCCAGGAAGAATCTCTCATCCAATGTGTTCCCAAGATTTTGATGGTTGACTAACGCTGATCAATTCGTGATTTTGACGTTAATCCTTTTTGTCTGAATTAATAATGTGTCACCTATTTAGATCTTTAGAAATGTAGTCTTTCTCGTGTTTTACTTAGAGTTTATGTCAGTTAATTGTGTTTGGCATAGACATTTCAACATGTCAATACATTCGGTCTATGTCGTATATCACTTTTATCGTATATAGGCCCACAATCCTTTAGTCTGATCAATATATATTTCTTGCTTAATCGGTTAAAAAATAATTCAGTTTTTCCTTGTTTTCATTAATATTCTCACAACATTATTTGAATCTTCATTATTAACTGACAAGGATCATGAAGTTATGTATTAAACATTGGTGTAAGTTTATGTATGCCCACTGCTGAGAAGTCACATGCCATAAGGAATCATCTATGCAGAGTTTCTAGGTTTTCGTTAGTGGTTTATGATCAAAGCATCATTCAAACTTTGAACATAAAAAATTCCACATTAGTAAGTTTATAATGGAAATTATAGATGTTCTATGAAAATAAACTTCTTCACAAATGGCCAATGTTAAATAAAACAGTATTTTAACATTTGTACTATTAACACTATTCAACTTTCTAATGACCTTTTAATGATAAGTAGTTTGTACAAATAACTGAAGCTTTATAATATATTATATATTATAAATATTATCAGCCAGCAAAAAAGACTGTATGTTCGCATACCTAATATCCTATCCTATTCACTTGTTCATTAAAAAGGCTACTTTTACGTCAATAACTTTTTAGGGTTTCAGGTCAAAAGTACCTGGATGATTCTTATCGGAATTCATTTTATTGTTGGATAATTCCCTCTTCCTCCTTTTGTTCCCCTTCGTCTACTTCACACTAAGTAACTTTAACTTGTACAAAATCATCATTCTTGACCTTGACTCTATTTTTTAAGTGAAACCTGTTTTATATGAATTTCTTCGCAAAAATAAAAGCTGAATAATCAATAGAACCTATGATCCTATCTTCCCAATAATAGTATTTGTATTGTCATTCACAGATTTTTTCTATTTTGAACAGTTAAATCCTGTTTAAGACAGCATGTTGTGATACATTCATTCAACGTCAAGTGATGGTGAAAGCATTCACTTACACAACATCCTATATATATATATATATATATATATATATATATATATATATATATATATATATATATATATATATATATAAAATACTAGATGGGATTTGCCCAGCAGTAGAATCAAGGACGCACGTTTTGTCTTATTCAGGACTCGTCAGCTGGATCTGTTTGCATCTCAGAGTCGGTGCTCACTCCGAGTATCGGACCCAGATCCGTTCTATTCAAACGCTTTTGCGTTATTCACTTGGTTAATAAGATACCATGTATTTATAAGTTGATAATACGTTAATCTTCTCTATTTAAATTTTCTATTCAGTTTTATTTTATAGGATAGTTAAGATCACATGAAACTAGTATGTTTAGTTCATCAATGATTAGAAAGTAATATTTTTGAGGCTTCGTGACTTTGTGCAAGACAGCTGTTCATAGACTGAATTAAATCAACACAAGTTTTAAGAGTGTAGAGGGACGAGGAATGTTTAGTTCAATCAAAATATTACAAATTTGGTCAGATTATGTCAGTGACATACCGTTTTGGTCATGTTGATTCTTTGTCACATATCAGCGCATGTATTTGCGTATCTGGTAGCCAGTGTAAAAAACTGAAATTTTTTTCGTAAAAAATGTCTATTTGAATGGGTGAAAAATAAATAGGATTAAATATAAATAAATGGTTGAAGATGAATGGATAGTTAGGCGTTTCTGCTGAGGGCAGAGAGATTTAGCCTTTGATACCCCCCTTCTAGATAACTAAAAGAACCTTTCACTACGACTAATGTTCCACAATATTTAAAAACACTAAAGTTTATCCAATATTTTAAATGTAATTTTATATATTCAACAATTAATTTCGGACATTAACTGATGCATCATTCAATTCTTTAAATTTTACTTTCAGAGAACTATATTCGTAAAAAATCTGTCACAACTGAGTAAACTTTGTAATTCTCATACTATTGAGGACCTCATTTGAAGAAATCTACAAAATAATCCCTTCCTACTGTTCATCTTTAATCTCCCGATATCTTTCATTAAAAAATTTGACTTTGAAAATAAATTTTCATCATGTCATTTGAATTTATTTCTCCTTGCTCCATCCTGATCTCTCCACGGTAACAAAAAAGGAGACTATATCATATTTGATAGGATTTCAAGAAATAATAAATCAGAAACCTACATGATAAAATAACTGAAGAAACATTTTTCTCTTCCTGTTTTTGACCTCTTGGAAAAATAAGATGTAACGTGTATATATGAATACATTTACACAAAGCAATTAACATTGTACAGAAGAAATTCACAGTTGAAAAAAATTACTTATTGCATCATTTGAAATTATTCTTTCAACTTTGTAATTGCGTATGTACACTGGTAAACAGTGATATGCATAACATCTTTTCTCAAATTATCACTTTTCTGATGTACTGCTATTAGAATTTTGAAGTTGAAATTTCATAGTTCAGCTGAGAATTTTATAAATTAATACAATACTATGAATATAGAAGTTTATGAAGATTATTGAATTTTACTGATATTACGAATCGGACTGAATTGGACACCTATTAAAAGCTGGGAAACAACGGAAAAGTGTTTTATCCGACTTCAAGGCTTTTCAGTAATGTGCTTTCATCATCATGGCTCTAATCCGGGATTTTCTATTTCATTTAGAAATAGTATGGTAAAACAGCTATTGAATGCTTTCTAGTTTTCAATGAATTTTTAACTTAGGTTAGTTTGTGTGATTACTGACCTAACATTATCAACCAATTCATTGAGATTCGTAAATAGCCAAAACCTTTCACTTTTGGTGACATGATTGTGTAATCCGTTGTTTTTATTTTTTTTCTTCGGAATCAGAAATAAATTAATTGTAGTAAATATTGTAGTGACAATTGGGCATAACTAAACTCAATCAGTAAACAGTAGGAGGATATGGAAAATAAAAGAAAAGCAACTTGCATTTTATTGAATTTGAGGTTAATTTATTACTCATCCTAATTATTAAATATGTCTATATGCCTATATGCGTATAGCTGTACACCTATTCGCCTTTTTTGTTTCTATTCTCTAGAGATTATTGCACGTTCATTTCATTTAGAATAATAACAATTTTTATTTTACATTTCTATGCATTCATGTGAAGTTCACACTTTATCTATTCATTGATTCATTTGTGTTAATTGGATTTATTTTCTAACCTAATACAGGTAGATGAATTTAGTTGAAAAAAAAGTGAATGAAAATATTTTAAATATTCTGGTTTGAAAAAATTACCTCTTCTTAATGCCCATTTACATAGATTAAATAGCAAATTGAATTTAACTAGACCGCCTTTAAAAACCTAATATGGAACATCTTGTCAGTGTGTATTCACAATTCTGCTTCTAGGAATCAAAACTTCTGTTTCAAGTTATTAATTAATGATACAAAAAACATTATCTAAAAGATAAATAAGGCATGCTTTATATTCTAACCGACAGTGAACTCTATTTTTATCATTGTTTATAACAGTGATACAATGGTTATGTTGCTTTAAGATGTTCGCTAAACCAATTGACGGTACGCTTTGAGCTAGGCAGGAAAAATTCCGGTTACTTTAAACTGCTAATTACTACTACGTATTGATTTATATATTTCCTATGAGTTCCATTTTTAATTAGTCTAAGATGGACGCATATCTTTACTTGACTCAAATAGGATGAAAAATGCAGACATATATACATAAGTGTAAAAATTATATATATATATATATATATATATATATATATATATATATATCAATACTATTCATTCTAGCACATTTTATCTACATTGGTTAATAGTCAAATAGTGAGTAAATTTTAGCGAAGTAACGCTTACCGCCCATTTATGACCAACATTTGTTATTAAAGCCAGTTCATGAATGTTGTAAGATTAAATAGATTGATAAAGGTTAATAGATATTATTAGGTAGTTGGGGTATGTGTGTATGCCATATTTTATTATCAGACCTAATAAATCATTAATTAACTCTATTCGAGATAAATGAGGTGGCTGGACTTAACTGATTAGTGATAATGCTGTTGGTATTAAACATATAAGCATATATATGAGTAATAAGTAAAACAACCGAATAAGTGATAATGAACTACTCGTTTCCATCAAGTTGTGTGATTATTATTCCTTTCCATTAGTAACCAATCTAATATTCATATCTTACTTCTCTTAATATCTTCTAAACATAGTTCGATCACTGAGGGTCAGTAATGTAATCTGTAAAAACCTAAGACGGAAAATTCGTAGCGAATACTCAATAACCATTAAATTTAAAGGCTGTACATCAGCAAAGATCATGAAGAGAAAGCTGTTAAGCACCGTTAAAATAACATTCTTTACAATAACTCTGAAAAGCATTTTCCATTCGAAATATGTGTACCAATATTTTAAAGAACAGGCAATCGATAAAGAACTCCTCAATGTAAATATAGCAGTTCTCATAAGTAGTGAGGTAAAATGTATTTATCGTCTGATGTGCATTTTATTCAAGGAGGTTCGGAAATATTGCCTTGATCGACAAGGAAAGACAACAGTAACCACGACAGAAGCACATTTTTAGAACATCTGATCATTATTATTGGCCATTCGATAAGGATAGATTGGTTGTTCAGTCTCTTATAGATGAATTACTTTCGATAGGTAACGATCGCTTTGTATCTTCCATGTTTTACTGCAGCTCTCATCATGCGCATTGGGAAAACAGAATTAACTATACAAAGAAAACTTGTTCAACTTCTTATCTTGTAAATGTTTTAATCTAAAAAAAATTTTAATTAAATGATTTTGTTGATTTTTCTTTTGTTTTTGTTAATTTTACAAAATTTTACGAACCATTTTCTATTGAAAGGATCGGAGAAGTATGATAAGTTGCTAATATCATTGAAGTTCATTTGAAAAATGGATACTCAATTAAAGTTAAAAATTCTGAATAAACGAAACTAAAAATCCCATAGAATTTCTGTGACAATTTGAATTAATTTGTAATCAATACAAATATCTGGATAGATTCATTTTGTTCAGTTTAATACATTAAAGCTTTTGTTCAACGACTCTCTGTCTAAGTAAACTGAACAAACTGCGTAGCATACATTTAAGAGAGCAGATGAAATTGACTAAAGTTTTTACTGTAAACAAAATGTTGTGATTTATTCGTAACAACATGATATTAGTTTACAAATAACAATCTAAATAACAGAATCAATTTGTTAGTCGATCGTATAGTACATTTATTAACAACATTTCCTTTATATCATTAAATGAGAATGTTAAACGATATATATCATTGTTAGTTCACAAGTACACTACATCGCTATTTATCTCATTATTGAGATTTGACTTAAGTAGTAGTGGTAAAATTGATAATTTGATATGTTCGTCAATTGATTGGGCTTGAATGCTATAACGAGTTCATCTTACTCGGTAAACGAGAGCGAAGACAAATGATACAGTGACACGATAGGCTACTCTAATCCGTTTTTCCCCGACCCATTTAACAATATCAAGAAGTCTTGATGAGGCGTAGAAAGTGTATTCTACAAGCAGCCAGAAAATATGAGCACACAAATAGGGCATATTTACACATGATAGAAACGCCCTTGGGAGAGCCACAAAATAGCTTACTAAAATAATCCATCAACTAATGACAGTTAAGGATTTACCGAGGGGGAAACGTGAACTGAAGGTCAACTCGCGAGAAAACATGGGAATTCAAAATTTCAGAAAAAAATTACAAAATTAGGACCTTTTCAAGTGCGTTTTGGGGATCTAACGTCCCCAAAATAATTTTAAAAACAACAATATATTCCCAATGAGTGGAAAAATTTAAATTTTTGTAATATTTCACATTCTAGCTGTATGCCATTTCTTCATAGAATAAATAAATTAACAATATAAAAAATAACACGAGTTGAAAACAATGCAAATGAATAAAGCAAAAACATGTTGCACAACCATAAATGAAACAACTAATTCTCGAAAAATCCTTACATGAGCAGAGAACTGTATTTATAGATTAGGTTGTATTGATTGAGGAGTCGTCTTGTGAAATATTGACTTGAGTCAAAAAAAAATATGAGGTACACAGTATAACGACCGAATATAATCCCATACTTTTTGTGAAATTCCAAATTAAACTGACAGTAATGACGTGTATTATCTTCAATGACGCTTAAATCAATGTTAAATGCCGAATAACATTTCAAATATAGGACTTGCCAACAGTAAACAAAGGTGGATAGTTAAAGTTTTCCATATACTTATTTATTCGATAATTTAGTCAGTATGTACTTCACATAAGAGCGTGATTTTCCCCTGGGATTTCGTTTCAGTCATACTAAGTTATCTATGTAGGTCTCATTTGAACATGCCATAGTAGCACATACCAAATTGACGGATGAAAAAACGGAATGAAGTGAAAGTTAGAGTTTGAAATAAAAGTCTGAGAGAAAATTACGCCCTTGTATGCCACATTCACGGGAAATTGCCCGAAAATGCTAGATACCCTAAACATATAGAACACAGGAAAACAGATGAGTCACAAATTCGTAGGCACATGTTAAGCCTTTGATTTCTAATTGCATAGAGGGTAAGCACTCTAATGAATTCACATACAAATAAATAACAGTTGGTTAGCATTCCTTGATTTTAACTGGTTTTACGATCAGAGATATAATCTTCATTTTGAGTAATTTTTGCAAACTACCCATTATTAAATTAAGTTGTTGTTCTGACCAATAATTATATTATTTGCTCTGGCGCTCAGATTTTTTACCAGTTTGATGTACAAATTTGTTATTATTGATTACCGTTTTCATTTTTATAGTAACCCGGAAAGGAAAACATACTGTTGTTAGCCGTTTGTAAACTGGTAACTGTGAATACTTTTTAAATTTTAAATTTTCGCAGTCTATATACATATTATATATATAATCTGAAGAAGTGAAATTTTAGTTCCCAAATGAATACATTGTTTAAATGAATTCCGTTTTGACAAAAGCATCAAAATGTTTCAACATTATACATTGATTAACAATGCTGTTGTTTACTCACTAATGAATTTTTGTACAATATTTTCATGAAACAATTCATAATCAGTGGGTTGAATTGACATTTTAAAAAAAAAACATATGTGTAGCAAAAACCAAAGTTTATTTATTTTTTATAGATAAATGAGTCATAATGTTTATTATTGTGTCAACTAATAATCAATGTCAAAGTAGTAAGAGAATATTTACCAAACGGAATTACAAACATCATTTTTATTTTAATAGACGTCAGTTAAACGTTGAACGAATGTGCTTTCCCGTTTCTTATCAATTGTGAGGTACTAATCGTTGAAAGGAAACTTAACGGTAATTGACATATTGAAATATTTTCAAAACAGATATTTATTGACTGTTGATTGTGTCTGAGTTATTGTTTCAGGTTCAATAATTTCGAACTCTGTTGTTACTGTCAAGTGTCAGTGTATAGATTATTAGCTGCGAGCGTTCATTTATTGTATTTGACAATCCCTTAACCAACATGGTTTAGCAAGAATTAAATTAGATAATTCCTCAAGTGATATATAATAAACTCTAAAGACTCTCAATTCCTGACTGGCATTCATAGTTTCTTCCTTGCTTAAATTGATTACATTAAACATTTCAACATTCACCTTTGTGAATAAAAAATTTGTACATTGTAGTAATCTCACCTCGTTACTACTTGCTTAGAGGTGTCAAGTTAGTTTGCATATATATATATATATATATATATATATATATATATATATATATATATATATATATATATATATATATATATAGTTTCAAAACGTTCATTAAACAGTGAAAAATATACAAAACTAACTTCATTAGTTTCAGATTTTCATCTACATCATTGTTTAACCCAAGTCAGTTTTGTATTGATTTGAGCATAAAGTTACTTTTCTCTGTTTCTTTACTCAGAAATGAACTTGTATCCTTTTTTATTGATCTAATTACATGACTTACAAGTACAAATCAATTTTAGCATAGGAGGAATTATGGTGATTGTATTTTCAGAGTTTGAATTGTGAAATGATCTTAGCTAGACAACCATCATACATCTGGATTCACTGGGCACCTTTCGTTTGTGTAAATCAATGAATCTCTGCTGGAATAATGCCAAGTTCAATATACCTAAACTACTGAATTTGTATCCATTTCCATTTTTGTGAATTTCTATCAATTCACTGTGTAGTTAAAGTTTAAAGTTGTGACTTACTACAACTTCTGTACATAGACTAAGAGTAACAAACTGGAAAAAAAATAAATGAAGAACTAAGGCTTACTTCTTCCCGTTTTTTCAGAAAAAAATATTTTCGGAAAAATAATCTTATAAAGATTACAAATTATATTTTAGCTTAGTCATCAGAATGTTTATATATATATATATATATATATATATATATATATATGTATTTCTTACTGACAGATCTCTGAACGGAATAGTCATAGATTAGTAATCCTATTAAATATATATAAACATAGATTCAATAATATTTTGTACAAATATTTCATTGTTACATTCTTACTATCTGTATCATTTGTGTTATTCTACTTTACTTTGTCTATCATTTAATATAACTGCTAACTAACAATAATAATAATAATAATCAAATTATTAGATTAGAATTGTTTAGATTAACATTTTAATGAAAAATAAATAGTCATATTAGATTTTTTTTTATTTATTAATAATTCATAAACACATACGATTTATGATATGAATGATTGAATGTTCTAAATCTATGACAGAATGGTTTATTTATCTTTTATTGCTTGTACAACACTAACTAGTAAAATGCTTTCAAATGATTCCCCTTTGGAAAAGTTTTGCAGATAATATATATATATATATATATTCAAACTGGAATTTTCTAAAAAATATTTTAATAACCAAAAATTATAGAGTTGAAGCAGTGTTCTGATGACAGTGGATGAGGTTGTGCAATACACAGACACAGATAAATACAACACAGAATTTCGGAAGTATGTATATCATCAGTTCAGGTTGTCATACCGCTTTTGCACAGAGACGCAACTGTCAGTTCAAATCCTATAATGGTAGCGATAGTACAAGTATTACCAGTAATCGAGAAGATTAGGTCTTAATTCAGTGAGATAAAGTTAGAAAGAGACAGGTAGAGATGATGAAGAATTAAGATTAGAACACAATGAGTGGATGCACATGCGCCATTGCAAACGGTTTTGAGCCGTGTCATTCAAGGTCTTTAATCAGCGATTCATATCATCTCGTGGACCCCAACCAGGTAGTCTACATCTACCAACATGACTCAGTCCATTTGTTAGTCACTTCATGGACTTGTGCCATATTTTGGTTTGGCCACCGCTAGCTTTCTTCCAACCTACTCCTACACCACAAAACATAGCTCGTCGAGGCAATCGGTGGTTAGGCAGGCATACGTAACACATGTCCTAACCACCTCAACTGATGAAGTTTTACTACTTCATCTATTGATTTGCCACCCCTACCTGGTACTCGTCAGACATAAACACTTATGGATAACAGTTTAGTGCTTCACGTGCAACACCAAGTGTCCTACGTTGAATTCGTAGATGAGTACAGCTGATGATTCCCAGAATAGAACGAAACAGGCAGCCCAGTGATTCCAGGTTTCTACTGGTGGTCTAACACTGATCAAATCACGATTTTAGTGCAATTATATTTTAGTAAAATTATTTAAACAATGAAAAGTTCACAACAGAGAACTTTAATAATCAAGTTAATTGAAATAATTATTTCATAACAATATTTCTTTTAAATCTGATATTCACTTAAAATAATCTACTAATACTAGAGATTAGAGATGAAAAACTAGCTTCTGTGGCTCTAAATGACTATATCACAAGGGCTACATATGCGCAATGTTATCAGTTTTAACTAAGATTTTGGAAATTACTTATGCATGAAATTTTTCTATATTGATGAAAACGCCTTAATATGTTGAAAGTTTATACGCAAATTCATTGCGAATAGAATTCACATAATCTTGTGCATTAAAAAAAATTCGCTTAAATTTATTTTCAACTCAGAAATTAACTCGTTTTATAGTGAAGATTAAGATCAGTTGTAGTATTCAAGTAAATAAACCCATTAGATTTCACATGTTTGAAAGGTTTAAATCAATAAAAATTATCTATGACTATGTAGCTTGAAGTCTAACACCACAGATGATTCCAGTTAGATTATTTTATACTTTGAGCACATATAATTATCTCTCTCTCAGTGAAAAAACAGTTTAATGAAAATAATTTCTCTTTATCAATAATATTATTATTATTTAGCTGAACAATTGTATTCATCAACAGGATAATGATATCTTAGATTTTTTTCTCCATAAATTTTCACTTATCATTATTGTTACAAATCAGGACTGTTATCTAACTGGTATTCAGTAATGTTAAGCAGACTGCAGATTATCTGATGTTCTTTTGTTGC
This sequence comes from Schistosoma turkestanicum, assembly GCA_944470395.2. Taxonomy (NCBI): domain Eukaryota; kingdom Metazoa; phylum Platyhelminthes; class Trematoda; order Strigeidida; family Schistosomatidae; genus Schistosoma; species Schistosoma turkestanicum. The sequence continues at coordinate 11,221,202 of OX103971.1, forward strand.
ATCATGTAAGTTTTCTTTTTCTGTAAAGCTTCAAACAACCGCAATCAACTTTTAACTAGTTCGTCTTTTTTAGAATGGATAAGTGATGTAGAAGAAAAAGAAAAAAGTAGTATTACACAATATATATATATATATATATATATATATATATATATATATATATATATATATATGCAAACTTAACACATCTAATGTATCTGTTAAAAATTTCTGTATTGCTTATCGTGTTACTAAATGAAAAAAATAAAAACCGCACATATACTACATTCATCCTGATCAATATAATCTATCTGCTTTGCTAATCCTTTTTTTTTCGACAAATTCCTACAGTGCACTTGGTTAAGCTTAGAGATTTAGTGTAACGATTAGAATAATCAAAATAACACACATTGTCAGTGAATAAAAATACATAGAGTTTAGCTTAGAAAATTTTATTTACATTCAAATTTATAGTTATCTAATATGTAATTCTATAGGAAGAATTAATGTTTTAATCACTAACTTACATGATGTATAGTGTAAAAATACTTTGTAGACGTACGGATGAATAAATTTCAAACATATACACAGTGAATTATTATACTAAAGGTTGATGATAACTGATTAAACTGGTCTTCAATGTGGCATTTTCTCAAAAATTTAAACAGTCAATAAAGAACTGGCAATGTCTACATTCGTTAATCGCATCAGTGAACATTATTTTGTATCTTCTTTCACATAAATCTCAATAAGTCGAAGAAGAAAGTGGTCATAAAATTTGCCTGTTTTTCTATAACACTTAGTAGTATTCTAGCTAAAATGTTATCAAATGTTACTTAGATCATGAACCGATCTTAGTTAAGCAACCGATGGAAACTTGGAATCTTCAGACGGTCCTTCCAACCTAGGATGGGAATCATCACTGATGTCCAGGCGTTCGCTCAAATTCGACCCCTGTTTTTGATGTCGTTGATTCGCATTGCTAAGGACTTCCCAACTAGGACGAAACGTCTACCCAGTACCTTCAGTACTTGAATGGTTGTCTAACATAGATTGGTTCATGATTCAAATGAAATTCTATAAAATCCACAACCATCATACTGATAGTATTACAGATACTGGTTGACAGAAAACTAATTTCATTTGTATCCGTTTACTGATAAAAACATTTATATACTCAAGATTTGTTGTTCTTTATTTGACTGTATATTTAAGCATTATGTGATTGATTAAATTACTATTGTAACGTGTTGTTATTTTCAGTAATAGAATAGACGAGTTCAGTTAGATATCTATAAACAATTATTTTTGGAATGATTTTTAAGAAGATCAAAGCATATATTTACCATTTGAAGCAATTAATTAAATAAGCTATAGAATCAAATGGAAATCAAGAATCAAGGGGTTTGGTATTTCCTCCTGGTATATGTCTCATTATGAGTGAATATTTATGACTCCACAAGTTAACCAATTTCAGTGAATGAATGACTTTTTAGGTTCGTCACTTAACACTGCTAATTTTAATCAACAAAATCGATTAGGAATTATACATAGGTAATGGAAATAGATTGTAATTTCCGAAGAACACTAATAGAATTTAATTAAGCAATATAAACGGTTGAATGAAAACTCAATAATCTCAAATGCAACACACTAAACATACCCTCTAAAATCTATGTGTTAACTCACTGGTAGTTTAATGGATGCTCATTGCTGAGAAATCCTATACTAAGAGGAAATGGTTGTCCGAAGCTAATTAGTTTTGGGTGCTAAAATTTTTCCAGTTGAAAAATTACACAAACCAATACATGTATATGAGGATGGTGAAATACATGTCTGTTATTATCAGACTTCCATAAAAAATAACTGTAGATTAATTTAAAATTGTAGTGTAGATAGGTTTTTTTACCTTGATTCTGCCTCATTTCATGAAATGAAGTGAAGTGAAGACTTTATTTTGAATTAACAGAGATTCTACCATTTAGGTAAAATTTTTAAACCTGTTTATGTTAATATTACAAATCGTGAAATAAAATGTGTATTTTGACTTAGATTTAAATCTGTTTATGCAAAACGTTTCAATGATACACGAGCGCATCATTAACTATAATTCAATAGTTTAACGGATGAAGTTTTGGCTTTGGAGGAGATAGAGAGTTTGAATAATAAAAGTATGTGTTAAGTTTATGAAGCTGATAAGGCCTTAAAAAAGTGTGAAACATTCGTTGTAGACTCCAAACATATAGAAAGGACAGAATCTTCAAAAAATTACAGGGAAAGACAATAACCATACAAACCGATGGAGAAACATATGTTCTGCTTTCAGTCCACCAAGAGAGGAAAGACTCGATCCCCTCCATAAGATTAGGACTGTGGTTCAAAAACAATAAACGTGACAATTGATTATAAGTGGAGGCTCAAGTGATTGACTTTACTACTGTTTTTCATATTTATTCTTAAGCTGGACTGCCAACTCACCTAACCTGAACAATGAACAACACGGTTATGAACTCATTGTTAATAATATACGTGTAGCATGGTGACACTGAAATGATTTAAAGAGTAATTTTAGACAGCGTATCAGCTTCATACAGTAATTTTTCATTCATGAACTGAAGCAAAAAACAAAACAATCGTTATCTTATAATCTATAGTGTTCATCGGTAGGAACAAAGCGCTAATGTGGTAGCACTTCAAAACGAATCATTATCTCACTCCAGTAGAAATATGTTACCTAAATGATAAAACGCATACGTTGCTAACAAGATTATAATTAAAAAATATTAAATCTATTCTAACTGTACTCTAAATTAATGCATAAGCATAGCAGCAGCCTCAGCAGTTGCAGGTCTCAACGTACACAAAGGGAAAAGCAACATTCTCCGATGAAACACAACATGCGCAAACCAAATCACTCATGATGGAGATGCTTTGGAGGACGTAAAAACCTTTACATATCTGGGCAGCATCATTGACGAGTAAGGTGGATCTGATGCAGATGTAAGGATGTGGATCGGCAAAGCAAGAGCTGCATTTCTACAACTGAATAACATTTTGAACTCCAAAGAACTATCAACTAACATCACAGTCAAAATTATCAATACAAATGTCAAAACATTTCTACTGTAAGGCGGTGGAAACTTGACGAACTACAAAAGCCATCATCCAGAGGATACAAGTAATTATTGACAGTTGACCACGCAAACTACTTCGGATCTGTTGGCCAGACGCAATCAGTAATAATCTACTGTGTCATAGAACAAACCCGATTCCAGCGGAGGAGGAAATCAGAAAGAGACGGTGGAATTGGATAAGACACACACTACGGAAAGCACCCAATTGTGTCACAAGACAAGCACTCACTTGGAATCTCCAAGGTAAAAGGAAAAGAGGAAGGCCACGAAATAAAAAACATTGAGAAATTGAGAAAGACATGAGAAGAACAGGACTGGAAAGGGAAGCCCAGGATAGAGTTGGTCGGAGAATACTGGTCGGCGGCATGTGCTTCATTGGGGGTAACAGGCGAAAGTAAGTAAGGAAGTAAGTCTAGGTCACTTGCACCCAACGTTCGAAGTAACAGTCGGACCTTCCAATCATCATCTTGATTGGTGAAATCAAATTTAAATAGATCTTCATAACGCCGGAACCACATGTAAAAAGTAACGTTATTTTCAGGATCATAATAAAACTCAGCAATATAATTTACGATACCGGCTACTGACCGTGCTGTTGTTGAATTAGATGAACATGTTCAGTTTGTATCGCTGATTTTGGAAAAAAATATGGACATCACATGCTCTTAGTTTACTAGATCGATGAGATTTGGACTAGGGTATAACGTGGAAAAGAAGTCTGTGGAATATTTGTCGACAAAAATACGTTCGGTTTGTGTATAAAATCACATGATCCTTTCAATTATAAAAGAATTTTTGGTCTCAATGTAAGAACCCCATGAACAATTATACTCAAGAAATTCAATGAGTAACCAAACTAACCCAATTTGATAAATATATTTCAAGTGCTTGAAAATTGAGAAAATCTGTGAATAAGCAACATGAAACATTGAGAGCTTCAAAAGTCAACATAAATCGAAATCAACAAAGTAGTCTAAAAGTCATGATAAACAGTGTCAACAATTACATGACATTGAAATGCTCAAGGAGAAAATTATATGCCTGTGGATGTAAAACAGGGTGTATTGACCAAAAAAATCCAATCTCAACAAACTATATGTAGACGGAAAAAACAAAAAGATGAGATGTTTTAATTATTGATTGAAATCTGATATCGAGATACGTGATAATGATTGCACAGCAATAACAGTTGAAAACAATGTCGACTCGTGAGTATTCAGCTGGTATGAATACAGTCATAAAGTGAATGCTGTACGAGCAACATGCTTACCCATGTTATCAGATCTCAAACCAACAAAGTTGAAGTAATGTTATCCCGAGAGCAGATTGACAGAAAATTATTGTTACCGTTCTAATATTGTTGTTACATATTGATCTCAGAAAATTTAACGGGATTGTAAATAGTTATCCTTTTCTTTTCATATTAATAGTCAATTTAGATCGACTTTCAAAGAATTCTCAGTTCCAACTAATTCAACTTTTTGGACATACGTAAATGTCTACTTATTGCTTAATATCAAAACCAGACAGTATAAAAAATCATGTTCTATAAGGGAAAATATCTGCTTAAAATAACGTCAATTTACACAGACCTATTTCAGAGAAGACTCATATTGTTGAATGCTGAAAACAGCTCAGTAAAGAAAATATGTTTTACAACCTTTCCATTTATAGTTACGAATTAGTTTAAAAATGTGATCTTAGTGAAATACTACTCTCAGATTCTGGTAATTGGAATTCACTAATCGATGTGATTAAATAGAAAATGTTCAATAGGAAAATGGTTTGGATAAAAGAAAGGTGGTGAGCATGAATAACTCTATAAAATGATCTCAGTTATTCACGCTTATCTAATTAAATTTTAAGTAATGTCATTCAAGTATTCACCATTCCAAATCTGATACGTTGTCTAAAATTACTCTTTAAATCATTTCAGTGTCACCATGCTACACGTATATTGTTAACAATGAGTTCATAACCGTGTTGTTCATTGTTCAGGTTAGGTAAGTTGGCAGTCGACAACAAGCAGATCTCCGACAGCGGCAAACAACAGTCCAGACGCAAATAAACACTTGGTTACAGCTTGAATTTCCTCAGAGGGAGTTGTTGGGATATTCACCAAATATCCTAAGAGAATTATTTTTTGAAAGTCTAATTCTATTGGTCGATTCCTACTGGTCAATATTATGGTTGTCCTAGCTATCAATGTCACGTCCTCCAGTGTTGTTTCCCATTGGTCGTCCTGACCATCAATGGCACTTGAAATGTTGTTTCCTATTGAGCGTCCTAACTGTCAATGTCACAGAATTCGATGCTGTTTCCTATTCGACCTAAATGTATAAATACGCATTTTCTGTAACGTTCTGTGATCCGCACCTGCACTCGGATCCCTAGTCCGGCATCCTGATTCTCTTCTGGAATCGGACCTCGTGCTTTCTTAGATGTTCAGATAAATATCTTATTCAATCCACATACACTATTGCCCATGATTCAGTGCAAATTTATCAATACAAATTCAGAAATATCATGACATTATCGATTTCCTTCTGATCATTCAATAATTACTCGTTGCTATAAGCAACACATTTCCCAGGCTAACACCCACATGCATGTTCACTGTATTAATCGATTCAAAGAGGAATAACGTTATATTTTTCAATGCTTTTCTGTGGTTACTTCAAAATTAATTGTTTACTTTTACTATTATTATTGCTATCATTATTAATAGTAGTAGGAGTAGTAGTAGTAGTTGTAGTAGTAGTAGTAGTAGTAGTAGGGGTAGTAGTACTGTTATTATTACTATTGTTATTATTATTATTATTATTATTATTATGACAGACTTGGTAATACAATCGATTGTTCCGATGTTGCCATAACATTTCTTTGTTAACACACTTCATTCATGTCGACCGCACTGAGAAACAATACAATCAATTTTCTGTAAGTCACAACAAATAAAAATGTGAGAAAATATTATTGCCAATTTTCAATAAATTTCACTGTCACAATATGTATGATATTGACGACAATCATAATAATAATCATGATAATAATATTAATAATTATTATTATTATCACGGTTTCTTTTCTGCACCAAATGCACATCAATTTCGAATGTGGTTTAATAATGGATATCGTTTAATAGAATTGAATAATGTTTAGTTACATACAGTTGGTCGATTCACGATAACAGATACATTTGTTATGAAAATACAAAGCAGACAAATGTAAACCGAATCAAAGAAACAACATATATTTCAGATTTTCATTCTCCAATGTTGATTTGTAAAGCAATGAGCCACTGATAAGTAACCATTTCACATAAAACATGACTGAACTGCAACATTCCACACTTCTCATCAAAACACTATAGAACTCAATCTTGAAGCCGGTCATTTATAAACTGGTGGTCATTGTGTAAGATTAAAACATAGAGGTGAATTTGGGAGACCATAGAATGACTCTGAGAGATTGATTTTCAATACAAAAGATCATAGCAATCCGGTAACAGCAAGCCCTTCACGATAGACTTCCAATACTTCAAGGTAAATTAAACATTGTCAATACTTCAAATGGTGGAAAGTGTAGTGAATGCAAAGTGAACGCGTAGTAATTCACCTATATGCCATTTGAGCTCGCTTCTCCAGTATCTCTCTACGACACTTGTTCCCCTATTGGACCTTCGATTTCTACTGTTGGTGTTGATAGTCTTGTGATACTTCATTTCCTTCCCAGTGAAAACACTTCATCATCAACAATTCTGTGCATATATCCTTGCAACTTTTGTGGACATTGTGAAGTAGACAATAGTGAACAAGTTATTTGCATTATACACTGTTACTATGATATTGTACTTCGAAATGTCTCTATACTTTAATCGTGCTCAATTTAATTCGGCGAAAAAGTTTGTTATGATAGACAGATATCAGCTAGGGCGCTGTTAAAAAGCAGAAAACAACAATTTATTCAATGTGTATGAAGTTGTCAATAAATAATGGTATTTCCACTTTCATGATATTACAGGCTACCATCAATTGTCAGACACCATCTGTAGGTCACTGTCAAAAGAGGAGGGTTGTTTCAATTGTGCTTTCTACATAAAGGCGCTTGTCGAATATGACTATTTGGAAAATACAAAACATCACGAACGATTTTGCATCCATTGATCAAGATAGTGTCTATATGGATTCAGAAGTTCAGTGAATCACTCATGCGTAGGGCAGTGCGTTCGAGTGTTTGTGAGACGATTCCTCCAGCTGATGAGTTCCGAGCAAAACAAGTAGTGCATCTTTTTTCTTCCCACTGCTAGTCGCAACTGTGAATACTCACAATATTCAACGATAATCACTAACAACATAAATTATTTCAACTTCAATGGTACTTAACATCCAGTGGAAAAACCAACTTTTCCTGATACTCACAACCTTTATCGCTTTTAAATATACTAACTAAAATTTCAATTTTAATTCGATATACTGCTTTATGAAAATGAAATCTGCTATGAAGCAGTTGGAATTTCTCTTTCCTAAAATACTAATACACTAAAAATTCCGGTTTAAAATTCAACAAATGTAAAACAAGATGACGTCTATCATCTGAAGCCATACAATTTTGTCCTATTCCAACTACAATTAATATATATGCCTTATATACATTTATATATAGTTTTTATGAGTTGGAGAATTTTATTCATGTCAATGTACTTGTTGCTAGGATACATTCAGGTTTGTTTATTAATGAACAAATAAAATTCCAACTATTACGATTTGTTGAAATGTCTGAACAGATTATTCAATCTATAAATAACCAACATATTCATGTTGACAACGATTGTTGAAGTGATGAACAGACATATGATGCATGGTTTATAGTTTAGTATCACAATGCAGCACATATATCACAATTCTAGTTAATTGATGTCTATTGTATTGGAAGATATTAATCTGACAATTTACACTGACTGAAATATCAAAGAAAATCCCTTCGGTTATAAGGCTGTGTATGTGTGTAAGTGAGTATATTTTCGTGTAGTTGATATTCTGGAAGAGTATCAACCAGTGAGGAGTATCAGCCAGTGTGGACAACGCAAATGTGTTTTGAGTGATTGGTACATTATAAACAATTATTTCAAAATATTTTTCAATGCCATAGATAATATATGGTAAAAGATTTCTTGAAAGGTTCCTTTAATTTACTCCATCTTAACCATGGATAATTTGTCAGTGTTTATGATATTTCGGTGTTTGTGTAAAGTGGTTAGCAGATGTGACTTTATTATTAAGCTGTTTTTGACAATGTGTAAAGTTCATATCATGTACTGGTCTGAGAACGGTTTAAAAATATCAGGGGAACGGTAGATTTCAGATGATGACCATAGTTAAAACCTGATCACGTTGATAAGCAACGTCGAATCAATGCACTTTTACAATGTAATCTCTAGTACATGTAACGTATTCTAGGCAGTCATTCAAGTATGATGCGCTTTCTAAATAACTAAATGTTACCAAACACTACTTCTAGAAGTTCAAACATCGAAAATTGTATGTGGAATGTTGACCATGGGATTGCATGATCACGCGTATTAGAACTCTATTGACTTTTGCGCGTTCCCTACATCTGCATGCAATCAGATCAGCAATTTCTCAGATCAAAGGAAGATCATGTGAAATGTTGAACACCATCATTTTTATTTGCGTAGAACTCGTGATCCACAAAGAAGAAGACAATTCATGTATTTATTCTAGAAAAATTTGCCATTTCACTGTTTGAAAATAGTTATTTTCTTGTGATGCAATAATCTAGCATTATCAATGTTAGGATCTTCACCAAATATTCTACAAAGAATTATTTTATATCCATGTCACGTCTCTAGTGTTGTTTCATATTGAGCGTCCTAACTTTCAATGTCACAGAATTCGATGCTGTTTCCTATTCGACCTAAATGTATAAATACGCATTTTCTGTAACGTTCTGTGATCCGCACCTGCACTCGGATCCCTAGTCCGGCATCCTGATTCTCTTCTGGAATCGGACCTCGTGCTTTCTGGATGTTTGTAGAACACACGTCCTACTTCATATCAAGTTTTCTTTTATTCAATGGGGTTTGGAACAATCGGATCAGATTAGCATGCCGTGTCGCCGGATCCTCGATCCTCGCTCTCGTTTTCCGACTTAGGTAAACTCGTAATAGTTCAAGCATATCAAAATGACATGTTCACGTGCCTGCGTAAAAATCAAACTTCTTGTACGAAAAGAAATTTTGTATGCAGTTCCTAGTGAGAGTTTTACGGTTCTTATCGATCATTATATCGCATTATTTTATGAATTATACCTTCATAAACAATAACTCAAGTATATATAATGTGAAATACATGTAGTTCTTTTTAATGCGAAATTTCACATTTATCTTTGTTAACCAGAGAAATAATGTACTTGTATTCCAATCATTTATTAAGTATCGAATGGAATTTAAACGGATGTCTTATTGATTACCAGTCTGAATAATTCATAACTTAATTGTTTACCTTATAAACTTTTTCTACACATGTAATTACATATTATTCATTTTTGTTCAGAGACAAAAATATTTGGTAAGTGGCGCGTGAACTTTGTAACAGTGTTGATCCCGTTACAAAGGTAATTATTTTGCCATCAAATTATTTCGATATTTTGTGAATATAATAATGTTTATATATTCCTAAAGCTTTACGTCAAACTGTCCGAGTAAGGAATTCATGTGATTTTCTAAGACAATGTTTAATATTCAAATGTATTGCGTCTTTTCGAGAATAACGTGAATCTACCATGCTCGCTCCTAATCTCATACTCACTATGCCATTAGTTTTCTTTCAATAATAACTCTTTATTGAAATCTGTTTTGCCAAGAATTTTTATTCAGTCATAATGACGTGATCTTTTACTGTCTGTGATTTTATGAAACAAGTAAACGACAAATTATGTTAACGTTTTGATTTCAGGAACATTTAGCAGAATAATATTGATTTCATTGCAACATTATTTTTCGGTTGCTAAACTTTTAGCACTTCTACTTTAAGCTATCCAACATTAACCATTTCAATAATTTTAAAGCATTAATGTATAAATAATTCCATGAACTTATAATACTTATCCTGTTTACCATCCCTGTTGCCATTCATAAGTATATTCACTTGAAGTGAATTAGTTTTGTATAATTCAAACCAGTACAAGTTAGTTATTTTAATCTTGTTCTCTCTCATTAATCTTTTATTATTTGACAATGTGGACGGTGAAGAAAACTATGCATCTTCTCTTTAACATTTTGACGAAAACACCAAAGTAATAATTGTGAAATGACCATTTACATAATTAATGAAATACAACTGTTGTACAATTCAAAAACTATAGACGGTATGTTCGCTAAATCATGGGGATATACATTATAAAAAAAATGTGAATAAATGCTACAAATCCTTTTACAACTAATGCAAAAAATGAAATTCATTCTTTGTAAGACCATTGAAGATAAATGATCAAAAAAAAGTCATAATAATAATAATAATATTGTTCAATGCAAACTATTATTTCAAATTATTGCCAAGTTGAAATACATACATATTCTTGATAATATAATAACGCATATAATGAATAAGATTAAAAATGAATTTTTCAATTATTTTTACTAATAAAAAATTTAAAATATTTATTCTGTGATGAAATGTTAAATGATTGTTAGCAATCAAGTAAGCAAAGCACTTTTACGTTTAATTTATGCAACGTTTTAATACTTTGATTATATAAAAACTATTTTATATAGAATAAACAGAATATGAGTATCAATGGAATCTAGGATATTGTTTCATATCATTGATAAGTTTTTAAATGGATGTACCTGCATTTCATAGCTGATACATAGTGATTCAAACTCAATAATTTTCATTCAGAATGTGATCCCAATTATTCGCTTAGCCACTGACTCTAGGCAACTACATACTTGTGCGTTGAGGAGGGCATCTTAATTTTAATTTGTGACGTTTCAGGTTATTTTATTGTTAACCAATATAGTTTCCATTTTTAATGTTTTCGACTAGAATCTGTCCAGTCTTAGTTGTACATCTTGCACCGCATTCGGTAAAGATTGTCTTGATTCAGCGATTAGGACAAAAGTTCATATTGATTTGATGGAATATGATTGACCTTTCTTTGCAATCTTGATGAGGTACCATTCTTGCAGTTTGTTGGTACTTGTTCTTCCTCCGAAATCTTGCTGAAGAGAGCGCGGGACACTTTTGCATATCACATAAGACTGGATGACATTCATTGAGATCCCCTTTTTCTTTGACCTGAAGGTTGCTTTGATAGTTTTGTTTCCATGAGATTCTCACCTTACAAGTTTTTGTGCTTCTTTGGACAGTATCAGCATATGTGGCATTTTCTTCTTCATGGCCAGAGTACAACAGCATCTCTCTGGAAGCTAGTCTTTGCTGTCCGACCTGTGTGTGTTTTGCTTATTCCAAGTTCCACCAGGCTTTATCTTCACATTTCAGCAGCAACTTGGATGACTCCTCCAGTCTCCAACAATGTACGAACATACCACGTACCTATATTGATGGTATCTGTGATTATCTGAAGTACAATCAGCCTCGTGACTTCCGAGGAAACTTGGCTTTTATCATCAGATGTCATATCTCCCCTAAATTAAGACCTTCAAACTACCAGGGCAAAGTTTATATATGTTTGGGATTATTTGTCCTGGCTTGTGTTTTTTGCGAGTTAGCTTTCTACTGGACGGGGTCGCTATCCCCATGCCCAAACCTCCTCCCTAATCTGTGCTTTGGACTAGAAGTAACCGCAGAAGGGCTTAGCATCCTTTGCGTTATTTCTGATTATGTAACCAATTTTTATATCACTAGTCAGATATTTTAATTTATATGTTAAATATTCTCAGTAAGGTATCAGAACGACAACATGAATATTGAAGATATTTTCAGTTATTTCCTCATCATTATTCTGCACTGGTATATACGTTTACAGTTAAGGATAAAATCAGTATCAAATTGATGGTGGTTTGTCATTTCTTCAATCTTTTCACAAGATGCCTAATCGATGAGATTACATAGTCGGTGAATTAAATCGATTCGTGACTTTTAAATAAAAAGAACTAAGTTATTGATCATAAATCTGGAGTGTAAATTGTAAAATTAATATACAACTCGTTAAAAGATTGCATAGGAATTAAGATAATCAGATCATTGATCACACATTACATCCTGTACGAATTGCGTCAACATAGATAGTATGTCACAAGATTTTACGAAATAGATGAATTCGATTGATAGCCACATTACAGTTATTGTATAGAAACATGTCTAACTGTTTTTTTTTAAGTTTTGATAGCTATGGTTGCATTTAGATATTGGTAACACATTCATAAAGCTAAGATTGTGGCATCAAATAATGAAAAAGGTTAGGTATTAAAAATTATGATAGTGAATCTTCCGTTTTTTGAAACGTAACTGGATTCAGTACAAGCTAATCAAACAAATTTCATATTATCATAATGCCGTCATGAGGATATGCGAATAAAGTGCTCTGACTTTGAAGAACAACTTGCCTGTTGATGATTTTCACCATACGGTTGTGGAGATTGATGCTTTTCACTGAAATCATGAATCGATCAATGTTAGACAACCATTAGAAACCTGAAATGACTGAGCGGCCGTTTCGTCCTAATATAGGATTCATCAAGTGCGCATCCACGATGATCGCACTCGGTAATCCAACCCACGACCCTTGGTCTCGCGCGTGAATGATTAACATCTAAACCACTGAACCGTGATCCAACAGTGTCGATGTCTAACTTAAATCAGTCCATGATATTACACGACCTCATTGTCTGTCTTTGATGGGTAAACCACTCACACCTCAACGGTGCACTGCTGATGAGTTCCATTTAACCTTACAGTGTTTGCATATTTCTAATGGTGGTCTAACATTGATCGACTCATGAAACTCGACAATCTCCACAAGTCTACAACGGAAATCATAATCTTCATTATCATGTTGAATAAGTTCAGGAAGATTGTTTGCTAAATGAAACGTTGAGATTATCCAAAATTTCAATCATTCAAGATTCTTTTAAATATAATTTACATCAATAATTTCTTTTAGATACTAAACTATTAGTCTGAATATTGTCGAAAATTTTTATGTTATTATTGGAAACAAGATATATTATGTTATAAACTCGTCAATTTGGATATTATGATAATAGAAGCTGAAGTAAGTTGATTAAAAATATTATTCCTTGTTTTAATATAATCGAAATTTTCCTTTGATTAAGAAATGACTGAACAGCTAATTATACAGAATCATTGTAATTATAAAGATTTTTTTCAAAATAGTTGATTAACTTGCAGTGATGGAGGAGATTAGATGTGTACATAAACTTCGTATACCGCTGTCCTGACGTCTGTTATTATGAAACGTGAGCTGTTGTCACAATCCACTTTATTATTGAGAAATATGATATAATCGATACACTGATCGAATTCAAGATAGCTTTCAGCAAGAAGCTCCAGGCATTCCGCCGTCTACTCAATGAAGAGGAGACTACCATGGAGAAAAATTGGAAAGGGAACAAAGAAGCAATGACTTCATTATGCCTTGAGGTCCTGGACTACATTGCACGTAAACACGTCAACTTGATATACTTGGACTATTACGAGTTTACCTAATCGGAAAACGAGAGCGAAGATCGAGGATCCGGTGACACAACATACTACTAAAATCCAATATCCCAGCCCCCGCCCCATAATAAGTAAAAATAAGAAGACTTGATATGAAGTAGAACATGTATTCCACAAGCATCGAGAAAGTACGAGGTCCGAATCCAGAAGAGAAGCAGGATCCCGGACTAAGGATCCGGTACCGAGCTCTGGTCCTGATCGTGGTCATAAAAATGTTACAGATAATGCATATTTATACATTTTGGTCGAATAGGAAACAGCATCGAATTCTGTGACATTGATAGCCAGGACAACCGATAAGAAAGAACCTTTGAAATGACGTTGACAGTCCGGGTGACCAATAAGAGACAAGGCTGAAGTATTTGACTTTGACAGTTAAAACGACCGTATTTCTGACCAATAGAAATCGACCAATAGGATTTGACAAATAATTCTCTTAGGATATTGGATGAATATCCTAACATACATGAAGCACTACCACAAGGAATGGATCTCTGTTGACAATCTGGATGAGATTCAAGAAAGGAAGAATAGGAAGACAGCAGTCAATATCACCCGAACAAGAGCATAGAAAGCCAATGCACAAGCTGAAATATGTGGAAAATCTAGAAATGACAGCGGAAATGGCTGCAACAGAACGAAACATAAAACAATTGTATGATACAACAAAAAAGCTCTTTTGAAATTATCGTAAACAAGAACGACCAATGACAGGCAAGGAAGGCAAAGCAATCGCCAGTTTTAAAGGACAACGGAACAAGTGGGTAGAGCACTGTACATAACATAACTGCAAAGGTGTTTCACTCTCTGTTCAGTGAGATTTGGAAGAACAAGTACCAACAGACTGGAAAAAGACACATAATCAAGATTCCAAAGAAAGGAGGTCTCCGCAAGTGTGAGAACCACAGAGGCATTATTCTTCTCTCAATACCAGGAAACGTCTTCAACAGTGTTTCTTAACAGAATGAAAGATTCAGTATACGCCCAACTTCAAAATCAGCAGGCTGAATTCCGCAGAGATCGATCGTGTGCCGACTGAACCGTGACACTACAGTTTATTGTGGAACAGTCAGTTTAATGGAATCCTCCACTGTACATCAACTTCATTGACCGCGAAAAAGCGTGGATAGCGTGGACAGGATGAGTTTATGCAGGCTTATTCGACAGCTGACGTACGTGAAAAGATAGCCAACATCATACAGAATTCTTATGATAGATTAAACTGCGAGACTGTGCATAGAAGACAGCTCAAAGACGTGTTCCATGTGAAGACCGTTGTCAGACAAGGTTGTTTACTCTCACCCTTTCTCTTACTTCTGATGGTCGACTGGATTATGAAGACGTCAACATTTGAAGGGTAGCATAGGATACAGTGCATGACTCGGATGCAGCTGGACTATCCAGACTTTACTTCTATCTCTCACACGGCAACAAACTCAGGGGAAGACGACCAGCGTAGCAGAAGCCTCTGAGGTAATAATTCTCAACATACTCAAAGGAAAAGGCAAGGTGCGTAGACACAGCACAACGTGCATCAAATAAATCATTGTTAACAGAGAAGCTTTGAAAGATAATGAGAAAATCGGATCTGATACAGATGTGAAATCGTGGACTTGCAAAGTAAGGGCAGCATTTCTGCAACTGAAGAACATCCGGAACCAGAAACTACTATCACCCAACACCAAAGTTACAACTTTCAACGCAAATATCAAAACAGTTGTATTTTATGGGACAGAAACATGTGGAACCACGAAGCCATCATCCGAAAGTTACAAATATTTATTCAAAATCGTCTACAAAAAATACTTAGCATCTATTCGGCAGACACCATCAACAATAACCTACTGTGGAAGAGAACAAATCGGATTTCAGCGGAGGAAGAAATCAGAAAAGAGTGCTGCAGGAAGGTAGGCCACACATTTGGGAAAGCACCCAACTGCGTCACAAGAGAAGCCTTCACTTGGAATCCTCAAGCCCGAAGAACACATTACGCCGAAAATTGGAACAAACATTTATAGCATGTTCAGCAGTTGGACAGAACAAGAACAGAAGGCCCAGGATGGAGTAGGTTAGAGAATGCTGGTCAGTGATCTACGCCTTTAGGGGTGATAGGTGTAAGCTAGTGAGTAAGTAATTTTTTTTTCTTCACATATCATGCGGCCCTTTGTTTCAGCCTAATCATACCTGTAGAGTGAGAATTTTTGTGATTATTTTCATGATATAATTTATTATTAGTATAGTGCTGTAGAGATTGTTGAATTCCATTGCGATCCATAACCAATCTTTGCTAGGTAATCATTTAAAAAACCTGGTCGCGCAGTATGTGGTAACTGGAGTTCAGCTGTATTGAATGTGAGGAAAGTATCCAATAAAAACAGTGAAAAATGATAGCACACTATCGTGAAATCATTGAAATACTCTTTCGTTACAAATCTATTCGAATATTGGTTTTCAATCATTTTTTTAAAAATTAAATATGTTTAATAATTAACAACTTACTGGATAGGAATAGTGAAAAATCTTTAAATGGATATCTTCTATTCATTTATTGTTTACTAAAAGGCACTGATCATACAGCATACATACAGTATATAGATTGATAGATTTCTGCTAATCAATTCTCACATTTCTAACTTATAACTTATCATCTCGAATACAACACTAATTCATATCAGTATACTAACACTGTTATTATTACCTTGATAATTGATTGATAGGCCAGTAAAGAATATACAACATCAATATTTTCACTATTATAAGAAACATTAACACACTGGTTAATACAGGTTAATACAATATCCTTTAATTCTTCGATACATCTGCAAATGTCAGCTATAATAATATTTTCTTTGGTGAACATGATATTTTTTATGCACTTCTTATCAACAGACATATTTCTAATGGAGATTTTGTTTTGTTTCTTTCTTTTCCTTAATTAGAATTTTCTTTGATCATATTTGTCAAAATGTTATGTTGTATTCAAATAGAATTTCGCCTATTTTGTTATTAAAAAAAATAAAAGATCATTAATTATTACATAGTTCAAGCACAAAAAGTACAAATTAGATTTTCAATGTTAATAAGGTATATAATTATAAATGTCAAATTATTTATTCGCTTATGTATGCCCTATTAACATACATTACTCCTACACACCATGTAAATAGATTTTATATATTCTTTTATGCATATAATTTATATTCACTTTGTACATTTTTGTATTCCCATGATTAATCAAAAAAAAAAAAATTATTATTATTGTACATATACCGAATTAATCATTTAGTTAAATTTGGTCAATATAATTATGAATAAGAAAATATTTATTCAATTCAATGAATTTATTCATCAAAGATTTGTAGTGGTTATTGAATGTATAATTAATAATGCAAACAGACAGTGATAAGATATTTGTTGATAATCAAAAAAGGTAATGAACAACTGTTTCATCCTAGTAAAACACACCTCAGCAATGATCCATCGATAAGGTTACTCGTTATTCTCAAAAAAAATGCATTATATTTCAACATTAAAACATACCGGACTAGGTTGCCGGTGTCACAGAACGTTACATTTAGGTCGAATAGGAAACAGCATCGAATTCTGTGACATTGACGGTTAGGACGCTAAATAGGAAGCAACATTTCGAGTGCGATTGATGGTCAGGACGACCAATGAGAAACAACACTGGAGGACGTGACATGGATATAAAATAATTCTTTGTAGAATATTTGGTGAAGATCCTAACATTGATAATGCTAGATTATTGCATCACAAGAAAATAACTATTTTCAAACAGTGAAATGGCAAATTTTTCTAGAATAAATACATGAATTGTCTTCTTCTTTGTGGATCACGAGTTCTACGCAAATAAAAATGATGGTGTTCAACATTTCACATGATCTTCCTTTGATCTGAGAAATTGCTGATCTGATTGCATGCAGATGTAGGGAACGCGCAAAAGTCAATAGAGTTCTAATACGCGTGATCATGCAATCCCATGGTCAACATTCCACATACAATTTTCGATGTTTGAACTTCTAGAAGTAGTGTTTGGTAACATTTAGTTATTTAGAAAGCGCATCATACTTGAATGACTGCCTAGAATACGTTACATGTACTAGAGATTACATTGTAAAAGTGCATTGATTCGACGTTGCTTATCAACGTGATCAGGTTTTAACTATGGTCATCATCTGAAATCTACCGTTCCCCTGATATTTTTAAACCGTTCTCAGACCAGTACATGATATGAACTTTACACATTGTCAAAAACAGCTTAATAATAAAGTCACATCTGCTAACCACTTTACACAAACACCGAAATATCATAAACACTGACAAATTATCCATGGATAAGATGGAGTAAATTAAAGGAACCTTTCAAGAAATCTTTTACCATATATTATCTATGGCATTGAAAAATATTTTGAAATAATTGTCTATAATGTACCGATCACTCTAAACACAATTGTGTTGTCCATACTGGCTGATACTCCTCACTGGTTGATACTCTTCCAGCATATCAACTACACGAAAATATACTCACTTACACACATACACAGCCTTATAACGGAAAGGGATTTTCTTTGATATTTCAGTCAGTGTAAATTGTCAGATTAATATCTTCCAATACAATAGACATCAATTAACTAGAATTGTGATATATGTGCTGCATTGTGATACTGAACTATAAACCATGCATCATATGTCTGTTCATCACTTCAACAATCGTTGTCAACATGAATATGTTGGTTATTTATAGATTGAATAATCTGTTCAGACATTTCAACAAATCGTAATAGTTGGAATTTTATTTGTTCATTAATAAACAAACCTGAATGTATCCTAGCAACAAGTACATTGACATGAATAAAATTCTCCAACTCATAAAAACTATATATAAATGTATATAAGACATATATATTAATTGTAGTTGGAATAGGACAAAATTGTATGGCTTCAGATGATAGACGTCATCTTGTTTTACATTTGTTGAATTTTAAACCGGAATTTTTAGTGTATTAGTTAGTATTTTAGGAAAGAGAAATTCCAACTGCTTCATAGCAGATTTCATTTTCATAAAGCAGTATATCGAATTAAAATTGAAATTTTAGTTAGTATATTTAAAAGCGATAAAGGTTGTGAGTATCAGGAAAAGTTGGTTTTTCCACTGGATGTTAAGTACCATTGAAGTTGAAATAATTTATGTTGTTAGTGATTATCGTTGAATATTGTGAGTATTCACAGTTGCGGCTAGCAGTGGGAAGAAAAAAGATGCACTACTTGTTTTGCTCGGAACTCATCAGCTGGAGGAATCGTCTCACAAACACTCGAACTCACTGCCCTACGTATGAGTGATTCACTGAACTTCTGAATCCATATAGACACTATCTTGATCAATGGATGCAAAATCGTTCGTGATGTTTTGTATTTTCCAAATAGTCATATTCGACAAGCGCCTTTATGTAGAAAGCACAATTGAAACAACCCTCCTCTTTTGACAGTGACCTACAGATGGTGTCTGACAATTGATGGTAGCCTGTAATGTCATGAAAGTGGAAATATCGTTCTTTATTGACAACTTCATACACATTGAGTAAATTGTTGTTTTCTGCTTTTTAACAGCGCCCTAGCTGATGTCTGTCTATCATAACAAACTATTTCTCCGAATTAAATTGAGCACGATTAAAGCATAGAGACATTTCGAAGTACAATATCATAGTAACAGTGTATAATGCAAATAACTTGTTCACTATTGTCTACTTCACAATGTCCACAAAAGTTGCAAGGATATATGCACAGAATTGTTGATGATGAAGTGTTTTCACTGGGAAGGAAATGAAGTATCACAAGATTATTAACACCAACAATAGAAATCGAAGGTCCAATAGGGGAACAAGTGTCGTAGAGAGATGCTGGAGAAGCGAGCTCAAATGGCATATAGGTGAATTACTACGCGTTCACTTTGCATTCACTACACTTTCCACCATTTGAAGTATTGACAATGTTTAATTTACCTTGAAGTATTTAGAAGTCTATCGTGAAGGGCTTGCTGTTACCGGATTGCTATGATCTTTTGTATTAAAAATCAATCTCTCAGAGTCATTCTATGGTCTCCCAAATTCACCTCTATGTTTTAATCTTACACAATGACCACCAGTTCATAAATGACCGGCTTCAAGATTGAGTTCTATAGTGTTTTGATGAGAAGTGTGGAATGTTGCAGTTCAGTCATGTTTTATGTGAAATGGTTACTTATCAGTGGCTCATTGCTTTACAAATCAACATTGGACAATGAAAATCTGAAATGTATGTTGTTTCTTTGATTCGGTTTACATTTGTCTGCTTTGTATTTTCATAACAAATGTATCTGTTATCGTGAATCGATCAACTGTATGTAACTAAACATTATTCAATTCTATTAAACGATATCCATTATTAAACCACATTCGAAATTGATGTGCATTTGGTGCAGAAAAGAAACCGTGATAATAATAATAATTATTAATACTATTATCATGATTATTATTATGATTGTCGTCAATATCATACATATTGTGACAATGAAATTTATTGAAAATTGGCAATAATATTTTCTCACATTTTTATTTGTTGTGACTTACAGAAAATTGATTGTATTGTTTCTCAGTGCGGTCGACAAGAATGAAGTGTGTTAACAAAGAAATGTTATGGCAACATCGGAACAATCGATTGTATTACCAAGTCTGTCATAATAATAATAATAATAATAATAACAATAGTAATAATAACAGTACTATTACTACTACTACTCCTACTACTATTAATAATGATAGCAATAATAATAGTAAAAGTAAACAATTAATTTTGAAGTAACCACAGAAAAGCATTGAAAAATATAACGTTATTCCTCTTTGAATCGATTAATACAGTGAACATGCATGTGGGTGTTAGCCTGGGAAATGTGTTGCTTATAGCAACGAGTAATTATTGAATGATCAGAAGGAAATCGATAATGTCATGATATTTCTGAATTTGTATTGATAAATTTGCACTGAATCATGGGCAATAGTGTATGTGGATTGAATAAGATATTTATCTGAACATCTAAGAAAGCACGAGGTCCGATTCCAGAAGAGAATCAGAATGCCGGTCACAGAACGTTACAGATAATGCGTATTTATACATTTAGGTCGAATAGGAAACAGCATCGAATTCTGTGACATTGACAGTTAGGACGCTCAATAGGAAACAACATTTCAAGTGCAATCGATGGTCAGGACGACCAATGGGAAACAACACTGTAGGACGTGACATTGATAGCTAGGACAACCATAATATTGACCAGTAGGAATCGACCAATAGAATTAGACTTTCAAAAAATAATTCTCTTAGGATATTTGATGAATATCCCAACAACTTCGTCTGAGGAAATTCAAGCGACAACCGAGTGTTTATTTGCGTCTGGACTGTTGTTTGCCGCTGTCGGAGATCTGCTTGTTGTCGACTGCCAACTTACCTAACCTGAACAATGAACAACACGGTTATGAACTCATTGTTAATAATATACGTGTAGCATGGTGACAGTGAAGTGATTTAAAGAGTAATTTTAGACAACGTATCAGATTTGGAATGGTGAATACTTGAATAACATTACTTGAAATTTGATTAGATAAGCGTGAATAACTGAGATCATTTTACAGAGTTATTCATGCTCACCACCTTTTTTTTATCCAAACCATTTTTCTATTGAACATTTTCTATTTAATCACATCGATTAGTGAATTCCAATTACCAGAATCTGAGAGTAGTATTTCACTAAGATCACATTTTTAAACTAATTCGTAACTATAAATGGAAAGGTTGTAAAACATATTTTCTTTACTGAGCTGTTTTCAGTATTCAACAATATGAGTCTTCTCTGAAATAGGTCTGTGTAAATTGACGTTATTTTAAGCAGATATTTTCTCTTATAGAACATGATTTTTTATACTGTCTGGTTTTGATATTAAGCAATAAGTAGACATTTACGTATGTCCAAAAAGTTGAATTAGTTGGAACTGAGAATTCTTTGAAAGTCAAACATAAAGTCGATCTAAATTGACTATTAATATGAAAAGAAAATGATAACTATTTACAATTCCGTTAAATTATCTGAGATCAATATGTAACAACAATATTAGAACGGTAACAATAATTTTTAAGTTGCAATAAAATATTCAATGATAAATATATTTATGAATACGAGTTTTAACTTGAATGTTCAATGTAATTGTTTGAATTAGTTTCCTACCAACTCTATTGTTAGACACCTGAATATGTTGAACAACCTTTATAAAAATGCATTTAAATTTTATTAATTTAGTTGGACATATTGAGCAGTTTCTCACTTCTGGAATTCAACAAAAATATGTGTCTTGTTTATATTTTAGTTTCCTTTACGTTGACAATCGTATTTCCAAATATCAAAACAATTAGTGTTCGATAGTATGTTAGATCATTTGAAAATTTGATTTTTGCAGTAATTTTTTTGTTTAAATTACCGATATTTTCCTTCATGAACACAGCCTAGCATAATCTGATGACAGAAACTTTGAAATTTGTCCATTGTGTCAATGTAGGTGTTTTCATTTGGTCAAATGGAAGGTTCTATGCATAAATGCTTTATACAGTAATTGTTCATTCATGAACTGAAGCAAAACACGTAATCGTCATTTTATAGTCTATAGTGTTCATCAGTATGAACAAAGCACTAATGTGGTAGCACTTCAAAACGAATCATTATCTCACTCCAGTAGAAATATGTTACCTAAATGATAAAACGCATACGTTGCTAACAAGATTATAATTAAACAATAATAAATCTATTCTAACTGTACTCTAAATAAATGCATAATCATAAGTATGATTAAATTTGTTTATTTTATCCAACTGAAATTAAAATTATCGAACCCTCAACATTCGGTATAATTTACAATTCGTAATGCTCTTGAAGATAAATGTTTGACAAGTAGCATTCTGTCAATTTAACATTTTACAGATACAGATTTAGATGTCTTCAGTCATATGCTATGAAATTTGGGATAGTCCAACACGAATAAGTAGAAATCATTATTGAAATATCCGTCTATTTAAATATTATTTCACCCCATATTACTTGTCTTGTGTTTGGATGTTCTCATGAGATCGTAAAGACGAGTTTAAATTGTTAGTGAATGGGTCATAGATGAACGCTGCCAGGGATTACCATTGCATGATAAAATAATTATCCGGTGCTATTCATGATCCGAATAAAAATTTCTCTGTCATAGGTAGTAGTGATACATGGTGATAATAATATCGATAATTCTATTATATAACATCGAAGAAAAATTTATTTGTTCGCTCTCTGTAGTTGGGAAGTGTTTTTTTTAACATCTAGTTGTACTCTTTTGACTGGCGGAATTTCAATTACTACTTTACAACATTCATAAACGAACTTCTAATCAAGAGATATCTAACTCATGTGCTAGCAAAATTTCATCAAAATTTTTGAATTATTCATCGTAAGATGTGTACACTACACTACCATCTAGATGTTTTAGTTTTAGAAAAAAATCTGGTTGTAGAATTAGATCATCCAATCAGAATTTTTAAGTGTTCGTGATGACTTATCATGAATTGCAATACAACTTAGGCTTCTGTCATGAACGCATTTTATACATGCTGAGGAGAAACCTGACTGTAAATGATCAGGTTTAAATACCCGATGATCAAAATTGATGTAAAATAAAACCATAAATTTATCAAAACGTAATAAAAACATGAAATTTATGACTTCTGCAGCGAAATGATCTGACTTTTTGATAATTTTAGAGAAGTCACGATAGTAGGCAGTAAGTGAACTCAGTGTGGATTCAAATCTATTCAATACTACGAAATTTAACTGCAGATTGAATATTTGGAAAAAATGAGTAGAGAAGAATAGCATAGTCCTCTTTACTGAAAAGTCCATTCACTAATTATTCTGAAAGTGAAATCGGTGTCTTTCATATGCTTTACTTCGAGTACGTGACAAACAATGATACTTCTAATCATGTGTAATTCTGATCATTTCGAGAAATCTATTCAGAAAATGAAAGATAGAGTTAATCCTTAAAAAAGAGCTATCTACAGAAAATAAACTCCGGTTTTCCCAGGTTAAAGTATTAGTAGTTTGAAAACATAACGTTTTTTAAGAGAAAGAAAAGAGGGAAATGAAGCTTAGATGAACATTAGATCACACGGGAATATGCAATCAATTCAGAGATAAATCCAACTTCAAGTATCAACTATTCGAAGGTAGTTTTCTACGGTAGTATACACTTTTACATATTAATTTTGCGTGTGATTGATTAGAAGATACAACTCGACTTCTAGAAAAAACTTTTTTGGACAAATTGTCACCTCAGAAGTTTTATTATATTGAAATGTGAAGTTACGTAAATCTGCTTAAGTATAGATTCAAATCATGCTTGTTTTAGAAGAATATTGTAGCAAATTATGCGAAATATTTAAGTAGAAAATCTTACAGAAAGTGTTTATTTGAATGTCTAATCACGGGCGACTGAAATTACTTTGTTGATAACAAAATTATGATACCTCAAGCGATATTTTCTTCAGTGATAATAAAATATCACGTTTCATCATTTTAATTTATGCAAACAATTTACTACTTACTAGTAGTTCAGTTAATAAATGGAAATTATTTTCAATGAGGAAGTGACTAATTTATTGCTCAATACAAATTACATGTAAATAATTACTTATGATCCATTTCAGGTATCACAGTTTTGGGTTTTACAAAGAACAGTGATTCCAAGTATCAAATAAGTTGACAGTGATTGTATAATATTGATGCGACACTGGTAGTATCGTCTGGTTTGAAAATTATTTAAACTACTCTAATGCCTAGAGTTGTTAAGCGTTGAGCGAAGTCACAAATGGAGAGAAGAGTATGATGAGATCGAAGTTCACAGAGTGGTTAATGTGTCTGAAACGAAGCTGGATAAAACAGTCTATCACCGACTCGCATCGTAGAACATACAACAGATACGATTCGATCGATAAAGATTAGGCGTATGTATTTCGTTTACACGAAACGTGTACATATATATATATATATATATATATATATATATATATATATATATATAAATGAGCGTTAAAATATGGAAGCTATTATGTTTAAATGAAGATCCAAGAACTGCGTAAAAATTGCTAGTAGGTGTCATTTGTACTAAGAGAATGTAATTATTACTATAAACGAAATGAACGTTGGCAACTGAAGTAAATACTCAGGAATTTCACAAAAATAGAATAGGTAAAATAAAAGGGAGTAAAGATAGTATAAATGCACTGAGCACCGTGTACTCTTCACCTTAAACCAGAGAAAAATCCTGTAACACAGAGTACCCACATCTTTTGATCAAGTTTATTTTATGTATTTTAGCAAAGATTTTGCTTCACTTTCTTAGAAAATAAGCTTTATATACTGAATATATATGGCTTTTTCCTTAGAGATAAAAATATATATTTATAAACTCATGTCCGTATATTACTGAATCGGTTTCAGCCAGTAAAGCTTCGTTTTTACATGTGGTTTTCTTAGTTCAGTAGGTAGTTTGTGTTTGTGTACAGCTCCTATAGAAATATTAGCGTTGAATTGACAAACAACACGTTAATCATCTTCTTAATTCAATTAAGTAAATTTCAGGAGTCAAATTATCGTGTGCATTCAACTTTATAAAGTTCTGAGGAAATCATCAAATAAGCCGCATGTATGAAGGTTCGATTAAAGTTATTTTTGCATTTCTTAAGGACAAATCTCATGGATTTAACTAGTATTCTTGACAAGAGGATACCAAAGGTTTTGCTGTGTGATATACTTCGAGAACAGATGTATCTTGAAACACGGCGTAGCTGGAGACGAGACAAGTAAAGTGTGACATTAGTAATAAGTGTGACTCTATGTATATGATTATGGTAGTCCTTACTCAAAATTTTGTTTTGTTAAATCAGAAAGAAGATTGAAGCGTCTGTAACTCTCAAAACTAATTTATAGATTAGCTTTATACATATTCTTATTGCATCATGATTGCAAAAATATATTACCATATTTATGTATTCTGTCTATCATAATTAGTTTTGGGAGTTACTAATCCTTCAGTCTTCGTTCTAATTAGCAAAACAAAATTTCTGAATAAAAACTACATCAACATATGCAAGAGTCGACCAACATTCATACATAAATTATACAATGCGTTGAAAAATGTTAAAAGATTTCTACTTGTGAAGCTTAGTTGAAGGTATGAATCGTTGTAGTTTATCATACTTTTGAGTACTAGAAGTTGACATCTATAAATAACGACGTGTAATTTTTAGCAATACTGCACTGTATCGATACATATGTGTTTACCAATAATTATTATGCAGTTATTATTTGCAATCATATTATATATAAAGCCTTAAACAGAGTGTTTGATGGTTTATTCAACAACAAGACTCATTGAAAAAGCTTCCTCCTTTGATTATAACACACCAACAGAATTATGAACTGTTTGTCATTGGATCAGTTTAGCTTATTACAACATTCTTGATCATATTTCTATCGGCACTGAAAATAGCACACTTAAACTTCGATTTTCACATTTCAAATTATTAGACAAAATATAATAGATCAATTCAATTACGTTTATTTGACAGTAAACAAAACGTCAGTTATAAATTTTTAAAAATATGAATTTTTATTTCATTTCAATTTCTGTGTTTCAGTTAACCAGTTAAAAAAAATAAACATTGATCTCTTTGCTTATCAACTTTGTTTAGTTCCAGTTTTGCAAAGCCTTGCACTTAGCTGGCTATGTAATTTCTGTAGAAGAAGAAGAAAGAACAATTAAATTTTGAAGTGAAAATAAGTTTAAAATTGGTCATCAAATAAAAATGTACATCCTTAAAAGATAAACTCATCGAGACCAACTTCATGTAGGACTATAGTTCCGTTTGAATTGTATACTGCAACATACGATTACTCTTGAATGGTGGTAGTTTTTTTTTCAGGTTTAGAAAAATTGAAACTAAAATAGAACTCGATTTTACTTGAATAATCATTGTTGTAAAATGATTTACAGTATAAGAGACAGAGTAAACTGAAAATTAAATAACTTCATCACTTCAAAATGTTTAATCGTTTGTCAGAAATATGTAGTTTTTATGTATATATAATCGCATTTAACAAGTTACTCCGATATCGAATTAATTTGGTGAATAAAATCATTATAGCAATCAATCAGAGTTATTTTACGAATGATACATGATAACTGAATTTTGTGTTATTTTAATAATAATAATTAATTACACATTGAAATCATCAGTGAATTATTGTTAGACCACCATTAGGAACCTGGAAGCACTGGACGACCGTTTCGTTCTAGTGTGGGACCCATCAAAAGCGCGCAACCGCAACTCCGGCTACACGCAGGAGCGGTCCCGCACGTGAGCACTTAACCTCTGGACCACTGACCTGGCATCCAACGGTGTTACTGTCTAACTCTGATCGATCTAAGGATTTTACGTGACCTCACCCACTTGTTTTTGGTAGATAACTGCCTACACCTGACTAGATTGAACTCCGCTGGTCACATCTTCTTCTCACTAGAACTCCGAGAATTTCCTCACAAAGCTAATCACTAGTGAGCATATTTCTCCGATGAGTTCCTTACCAAAAACGAAACGGCTATTCAGTGCTTCTAGGTTTTTTAATGGGGGTCTAACAATGATTCATTTTATAATTTCAATAAGGCAAATAATTCATGATTTCTTTCATGAATAGAACATTTGAATTTTCCAATGTTAATTATTTATTTATTTATATGAAATAAGAATTGATTAAGTTTAATATTTATTAGTCTATAATATTATTTTTATCTAGCAAAGTTCTACATGAAAACTTGACAAAGAAATCATGATTTTAAAAGATTTAAATATTGTTTCAATTGATTTTTTTCCTTATTTTCTATTAGTTCAAAGTAGTAGAACATCAATTTTCAACAGTTTTTACACTATTGCAATGAGTTATAGTGAAAGTGCTTACGAGTCACACTGTCAAGATGTTAGTTAAAAATTTCCCTCTCAAAGATGTGTACAATTATTATCTGTTTTATCTATGACCATAAATTTCTATGAGAAAAGGAATATTTAAAATTTAATTGATCTCTAAGAAGTAAGAAAATTCAACGTTGTGATTAATCGTTTCTATTTAATGCCAAATCTGGACTCTATTAAAGATTACAAGGGAACGACTTATATTTTATAACAGATAATTGTTTCATTAAGAGATTGTACTAATCAATAAGTGTGTATAAGTGAATGTTCGGTAGAGTTTAAGAAGAAGGTAAACAAACATAAGACAATCTAAAAGCTGATGATATTTTATTTCACTATTAAATTACTTTATGATATCAGTGAAATTACAATACAACAACTTATCAACTATCCTATTTTTATATATCATCTTGAATTTGATTTTTTTTGTATTTTATTTAAAAATTAAAAAAAATCAAAAACTCACAAAACCCAACCAATCGCTTCTCTATTTGAATAAAATATATAAATATTTAAATATAAATAATTTTCACTCATCAATTTTTTTTTCTGATTTTTATTTTAATTCATATCTCATTCCTAGTTGTATTTTATCAAGAATTCAATGCTACTAAGTTTGTGTACAGTGTGTGTTAATGATGACGATGATGATGATTGCATTGGTAGTTTAATTCTTGTATTGAATTCAGTTATAATTAAATCAATATTGACAAGTATATAGTGATTTCTAGTAGGTTGATTCATTGTGAAACACTATTATTGTAATGACTAATGTCGACATAGTTTATCAACCATTATGTTTTTTTACTTTTGTTCCATGAAAATCAATCTAACCATACCTGGAATTTTCAAGAAAATTAAAAACTATGATGACATTTTGACAGATATTATAACATTCCTCCGATAAGAATGTATTTTTGTCCAGTCGCAGTAAATAAGTCTAATCACATCACAACAATGTGCTTTTATAATTAATGTTGTTGCAAACAAAGCCGAAAAACAAGATGTTATTGATGAATTACCGAATAAATTTTTAACTTTCAAATGGTATTGTTGCAAATCACTTTTATTCACATTCATTTCATGTTTGTTATAATCATTATTTATTTCAATAGATCTATTCTCATGAGGTCGTCGGGTGATGACTTTTGTCTGATCTAGTTCTCAATTCAAAATTATCATCGTAAATATTGAAGTGAAGTTTTTTAAATAAGGATTGTCATTGTTGACATACAATTTCACATGAGACATGAATTATAAATACAACTGAATTGATTATTCCTATCTTCAGCATCATTGAATACTATACGCGAGAAGAATTAGAATATTATTTTCAACTTATCTTACCCAATTAGTCCGAATACGATGCTGCAATGATTCATTTAGAATGTGAATGCAACGATATGAAAGTATGAATGAACGAAATTGATGTAAATTAAATGTCTTCATTAAGAGAATAACGCATTGATTCACTTACGGAGCAGCTGCTGCAGCTAGTACACCACTTTAATCAAAAAACAAACACACAGTATTGTAGATAATCAAATGTAATTTTCAAATCATTGAAATTCCTTTAATCCAGTTGAATTCTTTTGTAATTATCATTACTAAAGTTTAATCTGATAATTTCGAACAAACTGAGCATTGAAAAATATATTCAGTGATACTAATAATGATGTATTTGTAAAAACGAATTTTTTTTACTCTCTGACGACGTAGATTCTATTAAGTTACGAAACATTAGAAAGTCAACATTCTACTCACTGGGAGTTTACACATATACCATTTTTATATATCATTAATATACCTGACCTAACAATCTAACAATATTTATTCATTTCATTCAAATAAACTTTTCATAACTAGCAAAAATCATCTATAAAACAAGGTAAAAATGAGGTAGCAACAAATAATATTTTCGTTGCGATTTCAAACTTCCTTACAATCTAACCTCAATCATCTACCAAGCGAAGATAATTAGTTAACAACTGGTTTCCAGCCAACGTTAATATTTCATGTAAAATGAATCAGTAGGCCTAATTCAATTTTATTGATTATTTAAGTCTTTGAACTGGTGGTTAAGACTTCAGCTGATCAGTCGTTTTTGTATATTTGCAGCCTGCACTGAATGCCTCCATATTGCCAAAGTGAATGATCAACTGCAGTCTCCAAATATCAATGAGAAGATACAAATAACTAATAACTGTCAATGCCCAAGCCAGTGGCTGTCTGGACTCAGTAGTTAAGTAGATTTCGTGATGTCATATGAAGTGAACAGTGGGGGGCTTCGATTCCTCAACTAAACATCAAATCTGGGATGCAGTTATATTCACTGAACGAGTACTAAGTCGGATGAAACTTGCATTCTGGATTCCATTGGGTCTTCACAAGTACGCGTATACATAAAAATGCAGTAATTAATTGGTGAATTTATAAAAATAAAAAATATATTTTAACATTTTTTATTCACATAATGTTAACAATAATTTTAGTCATATTATGAAGCTATTGAACAACAAACTTTTATTTAACATACCGTTCATCATGTGGTCTAAAAAGAAACAATGATCAATGCTATAAAAATGAATTTGCATATACTAAATCATACATACGCAAAACAATGCAAACTTCCACACATACAAGCTTAAAGATAAATTAAACTGAATGCATTAAATGGGTACAATGTCACTTGCTCAATTATTCATACTTAATAATTGGCTAGCTAGTGTATAATTATTGTGTTTTTGTTGATTTGTCAATTGTCTATGAATTAGTTTGCACAACAAACAATCAAATTGTACTTGCTCATACTTTCATTCCAGTAAAGTTTACAACTATCTTATTAAACCTCATGTGAATATGCTTTTGACTTAATCTATATCATTAAAATCTCACAAGAATATTTTCAGTAAACAGTGAAAATCTTGTTCGTAAAAAATTGTTTATTAAAAAATTAGTTAAAGTATTATTTCATTTATATGAGTTGTTTAAATCTCTTTCATTGATTCTAAGAATCGTAATTGATTAGATTTTTTTTAGCTAACGCAAACTTTCATCACGAAATCGTGTCAACTGAACAGCTACTAGCATTGAATAGACATTGGATACATATACACACATATATATAAATTTGTTTTAGTTCACCCTCACAGACAGTTAATACCTACAGGTTATAGATTATATCCTATAGCTTTCAGGTCGGTCTTGCAGAGATCATGATATATTTGCCTTGCGAATCAGAAGTCAATGGTCATTAATTATAATTTCAGTCTATTTTCGATGCAGACCAATATTCATTGGTAGTTTTTAAAGAGCTGTTCCCTTTTCATTTTGTTGTTAAGACGTATCACATTCTACGAAACTCAAGAACAGGCGTTTTATTCAATGTTACCACTTATCTCTTCAAAATAATCAAAATCAAAATTAAAATCAAACAAAATACCACTAATCGATAAATAAATAATTAAATTATATATATTCAAATAGTAATTATCTCGTTATCTAACATTAATAATAAAGTAAGACAATTTAATAAAATACCAAGGTTAATAATGAACAGAATCAACAAATTACAAATTAATAACTCACTTCACAGTAGTAGTTTTTAAGACACGGCTGGAGTAAAATTAAAATAAAACCATTAAAGTCATGAATTGACCAATGTTAGACCGTCATCAACAGTGTACTTGTGTGTTCATGTCTAACTTCTTCTAAGTAAACACTGAAAATCATTGTATAGTATGAGGTATTGTTTATTTACAACTTGGCCAAGGACAGAACTTGAAGTTTCAGGTTTCAAGTCAACAGCTTTGATTTCACACTACTGGGAGCAGTTTGGTAGACTTGAGATTGGTTAACTTACCGAAAAAAAGCGTTACTTGCATAAAATATGCAAGTATATAAGGAGCAGATCCCAATAAGCAACATTGTACAACCAATGGAGCCTAACTTATGACATAAAATCATAAGCAAATAAGTCAAATGAAAATGTGAATGCTCCTAACATAAACACAATGATAAATGATTTGGTTACGCTGGAAAACTGTAGTGATCACAAAAAACTGCAAGTTTTCAAATGATATAATTCATTTTTTGGCAAAAATTCCATAAATCTAATCAAGTAAATGTATGCAAACATGATGATAATTTACTGTGAAAAACTTACGTTGAATTTGCAGCTGTCGGTGAACTGTTCAAAGTAATAACATACAAATTATTGTATTACATATTCTGAGTAGAATCCTACATTTTATTAATTAAATTAAAATTAAAATGTTCATACTTTCCTATAATGATTATAATATGTATATTTGAAAATATTGTTCTTGCTAACAATTAATAAATTCATTAAATCAGATGATATATTATTGTGAAATTGGAGATGAAAAAGTTTCTCAATGAACCACACTGTGAATAATTATTTATCAAATCATTAGAACAAACAACCAGTTTGAACTACGAAGACACATAAACTTTACCTATTAGTTAGAAATACTTAACAGAAAATTGACTGAACGATACTTAATATATTGACTGACTGGTTTACAGTTGGATTATACACTAGTAGAATTTGATAATTATTTGAAAGCATCAAAACCATGTCGATTGTAATATCCATTCATTGAGAAAAAAAATTCAAACAACATTCATGAGATCATATTATTGGCTTACGGTTTAACAGGGCTTTTATAAACAACCATATCCGGGATTAAATTATAATTTCAAAATAAAATGTTGTCTATCTATCATGATGTGTGTGAAGTGCAAATGTTTCATTTTCGCTACATTAATTTATGAACTGATTATATTTAACTGTCCATACAAGATCTGTTAGTTTTGAAATTATGTTTGAGCTAGAATATACCATAGAATATGATGACTAATCATTCTGATAATCTATTAAAACCCTGATTTAATACTTTAATAGTGTAAATACAATGAAAAATCATAGATTTTATACAGACATAATCAAAGTAGTCATCTCCATTGAATCCAATAAGCATGTGATTTGTAAAATGTAGTAATTTCAAAAATCAAATTATTAATACGGAACTGAACATTATTATAATGTAATAGTATCAGTTGATAGAGCCAACATGAATAACAAACAAAGTTCATTTTGTAAATATGGAATTTAAACTTTATAAATTTCATAGAGTCAGCTGAATTTGCTTATCGAACTATTAATCATAATCACTTATAATTAAAACAACACATTTTTCGTTTTAATAAACTTCATTAAACTACTACAAAAATGAAGAAATAAAACCAATTTATGCTATATAAGAGATATGTTTGACAAGGTTTAAAAATCCTTATCAAAGTGTTGAACGCCTTACGAAGGTTCAGTAATTCCTATAAAGCTATAGATAAAATAGAAAAAAAAAGGTCAGTGCTTCCAATGATGAAATATGCATAACCGAGTATATTGTGATACCAGTGTTAAATTAATCTTATATAAATTATTAAACGATAGATGAGTGTGAAAATCGGGCTATTGGTAACTCCCAAAACAAATATTTTCTTATTGTGTAGTTAATAAGTTACCATATTAATATGTAAATACGTATCCTTTGTATTATAAGCTTTCATTTGACTATTGTTACATCATTGATTATTTCTAAATTATTCCTAGTCTATTATTCTCAGTCTCCCCTATTCCCAATCACTCTTGGCTTGTTTACGTTTACGTATAAACAATATTTTGTATTTTATGATATGATGCAGTCTGGTCGCGTTTTACATAAATCACGATTGTTTGAAATATAAATATAGTAGAGGTTGGTTTTGACATCTGAACTCAATTGTAGGAGATAGAGATACTAGAGAATCATGAATCAAGAGAAGCTTAACTGTTGACTTAAGTTTAATAGTGCTGATCAAACTTGGAATCAGTCAAATCAGAAATACAATCCCAATTAAGTGCTATTCCAAATAAAAACAGAGGTAAATATGGGAAATTCATACAGATAATTATAAAGTCAATTTACTGATGTGTAAGCCTGACAAGGAATTAATCTTCCAAGTGTATAAGTCACATACCGATCGAAACTAGTTTATCATTCTAAACATGAGATTACTGAGCAGTAAACTTGTACTAGTGAAGAACTCCTCGGCAGTATGTAGGATAGGTAGCCAGAGACGAGATCGAAGGCTCAAGTTAACGGCGCCAGATGTACAGTCATAGATTAGCATATTAAAGAGTTTAGCAACAGCAAGAAAAGATTGCAAGGTCTAAAAAATCACTGAAAAAATCTGTAAATGGAAAACTTTCACATTGTCGGGTTTCTGAAGAGAATGATACCGAAACCACCAAAAAAATCATATACATCATGATGAATATCAAGATGCTCGTCATCAAACAACTTACGTAGGGGGGGCCGGATATTTATTACTGTCGAGATAAGTAACATCAAACAAATCATTAGATATTTGTATCAAATTAACTTGATTGAAACAAAAAAGAAGCACTAAAAATGTTTCGAAAACCTCCAGGAGGAGTTTACTAGTCATTAAAAGATGCTAGGTAGTTTGGGATAACCAATAGTTAGAATTATATCTAAGAGCATCGATCAGCAAGCGGTCACAGGAAACTCACTGCCAAAATTTGAGAGGAACGCGAATCAAGTGACAAACTCGAAAGAAAACTGAACTGGGTTACTCACAGTAATACTCAGAATTACAGCGGTAGTCCACTTAGTGTCTCAAAATTAACATAAACTGAAATACTACTGGGTGTTTCTTCTAAGAGACTTGTCAATAACTGGTCATTTAGTAATGAAACAGAATGAAGAAGAATTCTGACTGCTTCTGAAAACTAGAGAAAAGTTCTGTTATTGGAAATATTTCACACTTTCAGGCATCTAATGTGAATGATTCCGAAGCCACTCATGATTTAGCATGCAGCCTGCTGAATCGTCTTCGGATTTGTGACACCATTGTCAAAATATTATTCGTCAAACTATTGGAGCTAAGACGAAATTACCGTAATACTTAACAACAGATATATACATCTTATTGGTCAGTGAGATAACGAAGTCGAACAATTCACTTCAATGATTAATTACACAATCACTGAAAAAAATGTTCAAAACTAATGAGAGCACATAAAATAATGTCTGCTCTGTCAACAATTCAAGTAACCATAAAAGAGTAGGATGCACATTAAAGGCAAAGGCACTGAAAATTATGCTTGATTGAATAGAAGAAATCTAAAACACACACACGACCAAGATGATCGTCATCAAACAACTTACACAGTGGTTGCTGGAGCATTGGTGCTGTCGAGATTAGTAACATCAAAGAAATCATTAGACTTTGGTATACAAGTATCGTGATTGAAACAACAATGAACCTCTAAAAATGTTTCAAAAACCTACGGAGCAGCTTGTGCAGGTTTGGCACTGTCAAAGTGATAAACATCATAGACATGATGATTAGGAATCGGTATTTAAATGACATGATGAATGAAACTATTTTATTAATCACATCTGAACTACGAAAGATTCACTGTTCCTTGGAATTAAATCGCTAACGTCTGATTTTGTTAAGATAATAAGTCAAACTTCTTTGGGTTTTGTCTCAGAGATCCATTGGTCGGGGTTCACGTGTTCACTATGGAAG
The DNA here is from genome assembly GCA_944470395.2 of Schistosoma turkestanicum. Classification (NCBI taxonomy): domain Eukaryota; kingdom Metazoa; phylum Platyhelminthes; class Trematoda; order Strigeidida; family Schistosomatidae; genus Schistosoma; species Schistosoma turkestanicum. Next base: position 11,256,768 of record OX103971.1, read on the forward strand.
ACCCAGAGTTCGACTGCTCGTTTAGGAGTCACGGTGAGTACATTTCACGAGTTACAAACTAGGACGATACACCTGTCTAGTTTTTCGATGTTGTCGATGATGATCTTACACTGATCATTTTATGATTTCAAAAAAACTAATTGTTATGCTCGTCAGTTGCTTTGCTTGAAACTATTATGAGTTCACGTTAGTCGATAATGAGAGTGGCACAATAGGCTACTCTAGTCCGTTGCTTCGTCTAACTGAAGGAGTCTCGATATGGCGTAGAAAGTGTTTTGTAATAGCTCCTGGAAAATACGATGATCTCAAGCACACAACTCGAGTTCATTTATACATTATAGCAATGTCCTTGAGAGAGCGTACTAAAATAGCACATCAACCAATCACAGAACTTTCCCGGTGGGAAACGTAATATCAAGGTTAGCGGCTCAGCTCATGAATAAAATCTAAAATTAGGACCTTTATTTAGCGATTTCTGAGGATCTAACGTCCCTAACACTCCCCCTTGCATTGTTAATAGCGTGAGTTCCTGTGATCGAATCGCATCTTGACTGTTGTTCGCCGCTGTCTGAGAGGACACCTCGTGGAACGTAGATCAACTTGTTGTTGACTTTCTTCTTGTGGTGAGGCTGCCTGTAAGTTGAAGCTATCTTGCAGGGTGTCAAGGGAAAGATTTGCTCTTCTTGATGGACGATCTTGGGCTAGCCGTTTGCGTATCTGGTTTCGATGACGTGACCACCTTTCGCCTCATACCTTTACTTCGAACATAACTCGCCCAACTCTTCTAACCACTCTCGCTTCTACCCAAATACCATGGTTCGTTCTGTAATCACGGGCAAACATATTAAATAATGTCTGCTCTGTCAACACTTCAAGTAACCATAAAAGAGTAGGATGCACATTAAAGGCAAAGGCACTGAAAACAGATTTGAATGAATACAAGAAATCTAAATCGCACGCATCAAATACATCATAGTGAATATCAAGATGATCGTCATCAAACAACTTACACAGTGGGTGCTGGAGCTTTATGACTGTCAAGAGTAGTAACATCAAACAAATCATTAGACGTTTGTATACAAGTATCGTGATTAAAACAACAATGAACCTCTAAAAATGTTTCAAAAACCTATGGATCAGCTTGTGCAGACTTGACACTGTCAAAGTGATAAACATCATAGACATGATGATTAGGAATCGGTATTTAAATGACATGATGAATGAAACTATTTTATTAATCACATCTGAACTACGAAAGATTCACTGTTCCTTGGAATTAAATCGCTAACGTCTGATTTTGTTAAGATAATAAGTCAAACTTCTTTGGGTTTTGTCTCAGAGATCCATTGGTCGGGGTTCACGTGTTCACTATGGAAGACCCAGAGTTCGACTGCTCGTTTAGGAGTCACGGTGAGTACATTTCACGAGTTACAAACTAGGACGATACACCTGTCTAGTTTTTCGATGTTGTCGATGATGATCTTACACTGATCATTTTATGATTTCAAAAAAACTTATATGGTTGTAGTGTGTGAATTTTATCAATCATTTATGAACTAGCATATTTGAGACATGACAGGTGGTCCCACTTGTTTCTTGTCATATCATCTCTTTTGAAGCTTTTACGCATTTATATCAAGAGAGTTTCGATATTTTTCAACTATTCTTCACTTATCCTAATCCACTTTCACATTAATGAATTTCCACATATGAAAGCAATAAAAACGTTAAAACGTGAGTTTATTCCTGCTCGTTGCATAAACCGTGTATGATTACGTCGCTGACAATATAAATATTTCTTTTTCATTTTCTCATTGTTAATTTACTTAGCTCTGTTGAATTGATACTGTAACAAATGCATGTAAATCCAAACAGGGGACTCGTCTATGAGCCTGGTCTTTCATTGAGTTACTGCAGTTCATTATAATTGTTTTAGCAGATTATTATAGATATTATTTTATAAAACTGATCCCTTTTCAAGAGTTAACAAATACATTTTTTCATAATCCATCTGTTTTCTTCAAATCTTAACATGGTTCACTAATAGCATAATTGATTTTGTTAATTATTTCTAAACGAAATTTTGTGTTTCATCGATTTGGTCGAATTTAATCAATGAGTTAGTTTTACAGTGATTAGAATTAGAATTAGCAAGATTTAAACTAAAATAAAATGATTTTCGATTATTCAATTATCACTGGCATTCGTCATAAGAGGAAAACCTTGTTAGCCTGATAGAAAAGCCGACAGACTTTTGTGTGTTTGTGGTTAAAATCAATTTTATTAGGATGTTCAATTAGCATGTATTCAAACGAACGATTTTGTTTGAATTGATTGAGTATTCCGTGTTAACAATATTCAAATTTATTATACGATACATAGATTGCAATATATGAATGATTGTACAATCGTCAAATATTGTTGACTAATGTCTAGTGAATTAATTCATTCTCACTTTCAAGTTCAATGAATAATTTTACTATCACTCTTTGATAATATGTATGTAACTAATGACAGTTTATAAAAATATTTTTCGATGTGTATTTCATTTTGAATGTGGTCACTTTTTATGATATATAATTGTAGAACCTGAAATTAATTGATTGAAAATATTTTTTTAACATTATCCTATATTTTTAAATTCTAAGTGGCCACAGTGTAATAGTACAACACTCAGTATATACGTGATACGTTATATTATGTTCTGTTGATATTTTTTCATGTTGATATCATTGACAACCTTGGACGTTTGAAATTATTCTCTATTGACGGTTGGCTAGTCTAGATTTTGTTGTTGACTATAAGTGATTATCGTGTTGCTGAATGAGGAGTAATCAGATAATCACTAAAATGAACGTTTATCATGCATGAGCTTAACTATCTAGCGAATATATATATTGTAACGTTCGAGATTAACCTAAGGTTATTTGGAAAATAAATTTATTCCCTCTACAAACCTTCGTCATTTTTGTTCAAGCTAGTGATGTCTGAATAGTCATATTATTCATGATTGTATTTTTCTCTATTCAATCACAACCAGATCTAAGACAGTTGATGGAATATATAGTGAATTTGAAAGAGGAGATTTCAAGATACCCAACAAGAACACATCAAATATGATATTAAAATAAATTCAAATAAAAAACTTACGGTGCAGTTGTCACGGTTTTAGGACTATCGTTAGTATTAACAGAGTAAATCTAATTGATATTTGTAACTGAACTATAGTACATTATTTATAAATGACAGCGATATTTTGTAAATGTTGATAAATTTTTTAAAATTTTGATTGTATATAAGGTAACAAAACTTCTGTTATCAGTCTACGTGTTTTTAAAAGGCGTGTTGATTTTTTTCAGTAGTTTTAACTTTTGGACCAATTGGTTTAATTGTAAATTGATATTTGGTTCATCTATTTCGATTGTCAATTTTTCTATATTGCCTTTTACGAATCTTTTACATGACAGCACAATCACTCCGGGTTGTTGATATCCAGCATTAAGTGGCATGTAGCACTGTGATTGAGAATGATGGAAGAATGAATTTTGCATAAATTTAACGCCTTTAGTCCTTAAAAGTTCTAACAAACGTGATCGCATGTGGTAGTAACTGCAATGCTGTCATAAAAAAGAATTCTGTATGATATTGACCATCCTCTCAATTACACTATAGTATTTTAGAAGCCTCCATAAAGTCATCCTGTCCACGCTATCCACGCTTTTTCGCGGTCAATGAAGTTGATGTACAGTGGAGGATTCCATTAAACTGACTGTTCCACAATAAACTGTAGTGTCACGGTTCAGTCGGCATACGATCGATCTCTGCGGAATTCAGCCTGCTGATTTTGAAGTTGGGCGTATACTGAATCTTTCATTCTGTTAAGAAACACTGTTGAAGACGTTTCCTGGTATTGAGAGAAGAATAATGCCTCTGCGGTTCTCACACTTGCGGAGATCTCATTTCTTTGGAATCTTGATTATGTGTCTTTTTCCAGTCTGTTGGTACTTGTTCTTCCAAATCTCACTGAACAGAGAGTGAAACACCTTTGCAGTTATGTTATGTACAGTGCTCTACCCACTTGTTCCGTTGTCCTTTAAAACTGGCGATTGCTTTGCCTTCCTTGCCTGTCATTGGTCGTTCTTGTTTACGATAATTTCAAAAGAGCTTTTTTGTTGTATCATACAATTGTTTTATGTTTCGTTCTGTTGCAGCCATTTCCGCTGTCATTTCTAGATTTTCCACATATTTCAGCTTGTGCATTGGCTTTCTATGCTCTTGTTCGGGTGATATTGACTGCTGTCTTCCTATTCTTCCTTTCTTGAATCTCATCCAGATTGTCAACAGAGATCCATTCCGTGTGATGGAGCTCCTATTGGGTTAATCACTATCGTTTTCATTTTTATTCACATTCATTGTATTTCCTCTATTTTTCGTGAAGGATGCTTTGATGATCCTGTTTCCGTGAGATTCTTACCCTACAAGGTTACGTGCCTCTTTAAGCAGCATCTGTGCAACCTCTTGTGTACGTGGGGCATTTTCTTCGATGCTGGATTATAGCAGCACCTCTCTGAACTGCGTCCAGTTTGTTTCATTTATTCCAAGCACCACCGAGTTCTATCTCTCCCTCAGTCTCTCAAAAAGTACGAAAATTCCATGTACCTCCTCAGTTATACTGGATTGGGACTGTCAGCAACCCTAGAATTGCTCCAGGAGGAGTTTACTAGTCATTAAAAGATGCTAGGTAGTTTGGGATAACCAATAGTTAGAATTATATCTAAGAGCATCGATCAGCAAGCGGTCACAGGAAACTCACTGCCAAAATTTGAGAGGAACGCGAATCAAGTGACAAACTCGAAAGAAAACTGAACTGGGTTACTCACAGTAATACTCAGAATTACAGCGGTAGTCCACTTAGTGTCTCAAAATTAACATAAACTGAAATACTACTGGGTGTTTCTTCTAAGAGACTTGTCAATAACTGGTCATTTAGTAATGAAACAGAATGAAGAAGAATTCTGACTGCTTCTGAAAACTAGAGAAAAGTTCTGTTATTGGAAATATTTCACACTTTCAGGCATCTAATGTGAATGATTCCGAAGCCACTCATGATTTAGCATGCAGCCTGCTGAATCGTCTTCGGATTTGTGACACCATTGTCAAAATATTATTCGTCAAACTATTGGAGCTAAGACGAAATTACCGTAATACTTAACAACAGATATATATATCTTATCTGTCAGTAGGATAACTCAGTCGAACAATTCACTTCAATGATTAATTACACAATCACTGAAAAAAATGTTTAAAACTAATGAGAGCACATAAAATAATGTCTGCTCTCTCAACAATTCAAGTAACCATAATCCAGTAGGATGCACATTAAAGGCAAAGGCACTGAAAATTATGCTTGATTGAATAGAAGAAATCTAAAACACACACACGACCAAGATGATCGTCATCAAACAACTTACACAGTGGTTGCTGGAGCATTGGTGCTGTCGAGATTAGTAACATCAAAGAAATCATTAGACATTGGTATACAAGTATCGTGATTGAAACAACAATGAACCTCTAAAAATGTTTCAAAAACCTACGGAGCAGCTTGTGCAGGTTTGGCACTGTCAAAGTGATAAACATCATAGACATGATGATTAGGAATCGGTATTTAAATGACATGATGAATGAAACTATTTTATTAATCACATCTGAACTACGAAAGATTCACTGTTCCTTGGAATTAAATCGCTAACGTCTGATTTTGTTAAGATAATAAGTCAAACTTCTTTGGGTTTTGTCTCAGAGATCCATTGGTCGGGGTTCACGTGTTCACTATGGAAGACCCAGAGTTCGACTGCTCGTTTAGGAGTCACGGTGAGTACATTTCACGAGTTACAAACTAGGACGATACACCTGTCTAGTTTTTCGATGTTGTCGATGATGATCTTACACTGATCATTTTATGATTTCAAAAAAACTAATTGTTATGCTCGTCAGTTGCTTTGCTTGAAACTATTGTGAGTTCACGTTAGTCGATAATGAGAGTGACACGATATGCTACTCTAGTCCGTTGCTTCGTCTAACTAAAGGAGTCTTGACATGGCGTAGAAAGCGTTTTGTAATAGCTCCTGGAAAATACGATGATCTCAAGCACACAACTCGAGTTCATTTATACATTATAGCAATGTCCTTGAGAGAGCGTACTAAAATAGCACATCAACCAATCACAGAACTTTCCCGGTGGGAAACGTAATATCAAGGTTAGCGGCTCAGCTCATGAATAAAATCTAAAATTAGGACCTTTATTTAGCGATTTCTGAGGATCTAACGTCCCTAACACTCCCCCTTGCATTGTTAATAGCGTGAGTTCCTGTGATCGAATCGCATCTTGACTGTTGTTCGCCGCTGTCTGAGAGGACACCTCGTGGAACGTAGATCAACTTGTTGTTGACTTTCTTCTTGTGGTGAGGCTGCCTGTAAGTTGAAGCTATCTTGCAGGGTGTCAAGGGAAAGATTTGCTCTTCTTGATGGACGATCTTGGGCTAGCCGTTTGCGTATCTGGTTTCGATGACGTGACCACCTTTCGCCTCATACCTTTACTTCGAACATAACTCGCCCAACTCTTCTAACCACTCTCGCTTCTACCCAAATACCATGGTTTGTTCTGTAGTCAGGGGCAAACCCAGGACATCCCACTTCCTAATAGGATTGCCTTTACGATTTTGTCTCTACTGATGTTGGTGCATTAGTCGGCTGTGGATCGTTTTCAGTCTTCTTACCATCAGGATTTCTGCTGGGGACTTTTGCTCCAGTGACAAATGATTTGGTGTTGTGTGATAGACGTACAATCAATTTTGTAACGCATCCGCTTGTGTCCCCTCCCATTTTGACTTAACTTAATACTCTTATAAACGTATCCACAAACCTTTCCGCTTGCCCATTTAAATTGCGTGTGGTATGGTGGCGGGCGTAATTGTTTGATGGCTAGCCGTTGGCAGAAAGTTTGGAATTGAGTTGAGGTAAAATAAGACCCATTGTCAGATAGGACCACATGTGGTATGCCATTTCGCGAGAAAATCTCATTTAGGAGCTGTATTGTCATGGGAGGCTTTACAGCACTGATTTCTGGCCATTTTGAACGGACGTCGACCAAAACCAGTTCCGTTAATTTGGCTCGCGAAGTCGACGTTTATCATGGACCAAGGATGATCAGGTTTTGGCCATGAAACTGGCGGAACTTTGGCATTCACCTTTGCCGCTTGCTGACACTGCATGCATTTTTCAACCGACTCTGTGGTATACTGGTCCATTAGAGGCCAGTATGCATAACTCTTGGGTATATATTTCATTCGTCTAACGCCCGGATGACCAAGGTTGAACTGTCTCAGCACTTTTGCATGAAGGGATTCTGGCACAACCACTCTTTCTGCAAACATCAAACAGTCGTTCACGATGCATAGTGAATCTCGCCGCTGAAACAGTTGTTCATGTCACCCTCAAACTTCTTCGAGGGCCAACCGTTACTGAAATATTTCATCGTCATCTTGATGATGGGGTCTTCTACTGACAGAGATGCGATCGCCATTTTTTCCTCAGCCGCCTACTGATCAATAATAAGTCGTGACAAAGCGTCTGCTTGACCGAATTCATGAGTGAGTCGATAGTGGGTTTCGAAATCATACCTCAAAAGCACCAAGGCCCATCGCGGAAGACGACTTGCAGAATGGACTGGAATGCCAGGCTTTGAACCGAATATTGCTAGCAGAGGCTTGTGATCTGTAAGGAGCGTGATATTTCGACCGCACAGAAACTTGTGGAAACGACGAACAGCAAACACAAAGGCAAGAGCCTCTTTTATCTGGCTGTACTTCTTTTCTGCTGGGGCTAGTGGACGGGATGCATGCATAACGGCTTTTTCCGACGCATCTGGAAACTGATGTGAGTCAACAGCACCTAGGCCATATGCTGAAGCGTCTGCTGCTACGATGATTGGCATGGATGGATCGTAGTGTGTTGATAACAATTCCGAGCTAATTATGAACATGAGTTTACAAAACGCCGCGTCACACTCTTTAGTCCAGTTCCATGTGCTATGCTTCTGCAGTAGACAATCCAACAGAGCGCGAATATCATCCATCGATTGAACGAATGCCGAATAATAGCTGACAAGTCCCACGAAGAAGCATAGTGCCGAGACATTAGAGGGAGTGGGCATCAGTTTGATAGCTCGGATGTTCTCAGGATCCGGTCTGCGGCCGTCGGTATCAAAGATGGATCCCAAAAACTTTACCGAGTGCAATAAAAACTAGCATTTCTCTGGGCGTAACCGGAAACCGTTGTCACTGATGCGTTGTAGTACCAATGTCGTGCGTTCCTGTTGCTGTTTTAATGTCGTCGCAACAATTAAAATGTCATCGAGATAAGCCACAATCCCCGAGATACCTGATAAGATGGTATCCATTAGTTGCTGGAAGATAGATGGGACGGTTTTGACTCCAAAATTCAAATGATTTTACTGGAACAAACCACGATGAGTATTGATAGTAAGCAGCTCTCTTGATGCTTCATCTATTTCCACTTGCAAACAAGCACCAGCTAGATCAAGCTTTGCGAAAATCTTTCCCCCATTCAGTATGGTGAACAGATCTGTGGGAACTAAGAGAGGATAATGATGCTGTTTCAGAGCTGCATTGAGACCTGTAGAAAAGTCAGCACATATATACATAGTCCTGTTGGCATTCTTGATAACAACTATAGATGCTGCCCAAGTAGAGTAAGAAACGGGCGTAATAACTCCTTGTTGTTGGAGGCGATTCAGTTCTTCGTCCACTGTTACTAGTGATGCATAAGGCACGCGTCACTTTGGAGGAAAAACAGGCTTAGCCCCAGGTTTCAACCGAAGTGTTGCTTTCATGGAAGATGGTTGAAAACTGCGTCATTAGATTCCTCGTATATGCTTCGGGGTCGTGTGGTCATGATACCTGGTGGTATATGGTATTGAATGGGACATCAGCCAATTTTAGCTGGTCGAACCAATCTAAACCAAGTAAATTTAGATCAGCTGGCGTTATATAACATGCTCCAGTAAAAAACGAATCTCGGAAGGTAACTTTACATTCCAATTGTCCTAACAGAAGAAGGTAATTACCACATGCTGTACGAGGCTTTTGTGTTGTCTGCTGCAGGCTTGAGCTGCCCATTTCGGTACAAATTTTACGCGAGAGGATAGTGACATCGGATGCGGTATCTATTTGCAATCTACACAAATGCCCGTAGACATTAAGAGCAATGAATTTTCTCTCACATGGTGATGAGCTTTGACAAGAAGATATTACGCTGAACGAATTGGTACAGGATCTAGGAACAGTCATTTTGGTACTTATGAATCGGTTCAGCTTCCCCTTTAGAAAAAAACCATCTTCATGACCAACGACCTTACACTTCATACATCGATGCTACATAAAAGAACGGTTTCGAACATAGTGCCGTGAACCACAGTGCCAGCAGGTATCAGGGTGATTCGTTTTCCCCATTCGGACTAAGCTGGAGTGCAATGGACTGGGTGTAGCAGCGGCACATTTACTCCAGGTACGTGTCTGCTGTATTATATACACATCAGACCGACTAGACCCAACATACATTTTCTTATTGTGTAGCTAATAAGTTACCATATTAATATGTAAATACGTATCCTTTGTATTATAAGCTTTCATTTGACTATTGTTACATCATTGATTATTTCTAAATTATTCCTAGTCTATTATTCTCAGTCTCCCCTATTCCCAATCACTCTTGGCTTGTTTACGTTTACGTATAAACAATATTTTGTATTTTATGATATGATGCAGTCTGGTCGCGTTTTACATAAATCACGATTGTTTGAAATATAAATATAGTAGAGGTTGGTTTTGACATCTGAACTCAATTGTAGGAGATAGAGATACTAGAGAATCATGAATCAAGAGAAGCTTAACTGTTGACTTAAGTTTAATAGTGCTGATCAAACTTGGAATCAGTCAAATCAGAAATACAATCCCAATTAAGTGCTATTCCAAATAAAAACAGAGGTAAATATGGGAAATTCATACAGATAATTATAAAGTCAATTTACTGATGTGTAAGCCTGACAAGGAATTAATCTTCCAAGTGTATAAGTCACATACCGATCGAAACTAGTTTATCATTCTAAACATGAGATTACTGAGCAGTAAACTTGTACTAGTGAAGAACTCCTCGGCAGTATGTAGGATAGGTAGCCAGAGACGAGATCGAAGGCTCAAGTTAACGGCGCCAGATGTACAGTCATAGATTAGCATATTAAAGAGTTTAGCAACAGCAAGAAAAGATTGCAAGGTCTAAAAAATCACTGAAAAAATCTGTAAATGGAAAACTTTCACATTGTCGGGTTTCTGAAGAGAATGATACCGAAACCACCAAAAAAATCATATACATCATGATGAATATCAAGATGCTCGTCATCAAACAACTTACACAGTGGGTGCTGGAGCTTTATGACTGTCAAGAGTAGTAACATCAAACAAATCATTAGACGTTTGTATACAAGTATCGTGATTAAAACAACAATGAACCTCTAAAAATGTTTCAAAAACCTATGGATCAGCTTGTGCAGACTTGACACTGTCAAAGTGATAAACATCATAGACATGATGATTAGGAATCGGTATTTAAATGACATGATGAATGAAACTATTTTATTAATCACATCTGAACTACGAAAGATTCACTGTTCCTTGGAATTAAATCGCTAACGTCTGATTTTGTTAAGATAATAAGTCAAACTTCTTTGGGTTTTGTCTCAGAGATCCATTGGTCGGGGTTCACGTGTTCACTATGGAAGACCCAGAGTTCGACTGCTCGTTTAGGAGTCACGGTGAGTACATTTCACGAGTTACAAACTAGGACGATACACCTGTCTAGTTTTTCGATGTTGTCGATGATGATCTTACACTGATCATTTTATGATTTCAAAAAAACTTATATGGTTGTAGTGTGTGAATTTTATCAATCATTTATGAACTAGCATATTTGAGACATGACAGGTGGTCCCACTTGTTTCTTGTCATATCATCTCTTTTGAAGCTTTTACGCATTTATATCAAGAGAGTTTCGATATTTTTCAACTATTCTTCACTTATCCTAATCCACTTTCACATTAATGAATTTCCACATATGAAAGCAATAAAAACGTTAAAACGTGAGTTTATTCCTGCTCGTTGCATAAACCGTGTATGATTACGTCGCTGACAATATAAATATTTCTTTTTCATTTTCTCATTGTTAATTTACTTAGCTCTGTTGAATTGATACTGTAACAAATGCATGTAAATCCAAACAGGGGACTCGTCTATGAGCCTGGTCTTTCATTGAGTTACTGCAGTTCATTATAATTGTTTTAGCAGATTATTATAGATATTATTTTATAAAACTGATCCCTTTTCAAGAGTTAACAAATACATTTTTTCATAATCCATCTGTTTTCTTCAAATCTTAACATGGTTCACTAATAGCATAATTGATTTTGTTAATTATTTCTAAACGAAATTTTGTGTTTCATCGATTTGGTCGAATTTAATCAATGAGTTAGTTTTACAGTGATTAGAATTAGAATTAGCAAGATTTAAACTAAAATAAAATGATTTTCGATTATTCAATTATCACTGGCATTCGTCATAAGAGGAAAACCTTGTTAGCCTGATAGAAAAGCCGACAGACTTTTGTGTGTTTGTGGTTAAAATCAATTTTATTAGGATGTTCAATTAGCATGTATTCAAACGAACGATTTTGTTTGAATTGATTGAGTATTCCGTGTTAACAATATTCAAATTTATTATACGATACATAGATTGCAATATATGAATGATTGTACAATCGTCAAATATTGTTGACTAATGTCTAGTGAATTAATTCATTCTCACTTTCAAGTTCAATGAATAATTTTACTATCACTCTTTGATAATATGTATGTAACTAATGACAGTTTATAAAAATATTTTTCGATGTGTATTTCATTTTGAATGTGGTCACTTTTTATGATATATAATTGTAGAACCTGAAATTAATTGATTGAAAATATTTTTTTAACATTATCCTATATTTTTAAATTCTAAGTGGCCACAGTGTAATAGTACAACACTCAGTATATACGTGATACGTTATATTATGTTCTGTTGATATTTTTTCATGTTGATATCATTGACAACCTTGGACGTTTGAAATTATTCTCTATTGACGGTTGGCTAGTCTAGATTTTGTTGTTGACTATAAGTGATTATCGTGTTGCTGAATGAGGAGTAATCAGATAATCACTAAAATGAACGTTTATCATGCATGAGCTTAACTATCTAGCGAATATATATATTGTAACGTTCGAGATTAACCTAAGGTTATTTGGAAAATAAATTTATTCCCTCTACAAACCTTCGTCATTTTTGTTCAAGCTAGTGATGTCTGAATAGTCATATTATTCATGATTGTATTTTTCTCTATTCAATCACAACCAGATCTAAGACAGTTGATGGAATATATAGTGAATTTGAAAGAGGAGATTTCAAGATACCCAACAAGAACACATCAAATATGATATTAAAATAAATTCAAATAAAAAACTTACGGTGCAGTTGTCACGGTTTTAGGACTATCGTTAGTATTAACAGAGTAAATCTAATTGATATTTGTAACTGAACTATAGTACATTATTTATAAATGACAGCGATATTTTGTAAATGTTGATAAATTGTATCACTTGAAATTGTTTAATCTCGCATAATTATCTCAGTATTCTATTTTTTTTCATTGAGTCTTTTACAAGCACTTCTGAAATGAAAGCTCTGAACATAAATTTGGAGAAGCCAAATCATTCTCTTTACTTATCTGAAGTGTAAATTCACAGTAGGTTTTCATGAAATAGTAGAATCTTATTTTAATACACATTAAGAGAATGTGGAATATAAAAGTTTGTTAGCTAAATGTTTCTTACGAAATAACTACTGAGAATAATTTTATTTGACAACATGTCTTCACAGTCAAGCACTTAGATTATTAGATAATGTGCAATCTGAGTGATATTATGCACAGAAAATAATCTATAAAGCATATATATATTCTTGTCGTAGGGAACAACGTTGTTAATCATCTTTGATAGAACGATTACCGGGGTTAAATGATTCAATTCCATCATCAGTATGTTCACTCAATAGTTAATATTTTTTAATTATTGTCAGTTTTAAGTAGAACTAATTATGTTGATCTTTATTTTTTTAACTTAAACTTATGTAATTTGATGGTTAGTTTGATTGAATTTTTAAACTTTCCTTTGATTTTCAACATTTCACATATCAATGCTAATTCAGTCAGTCGATGGTGTTGTGAAAAATGCACAATTCCATTTATGTTACATTCAAACAATTTTTAAATTATCTATTACAATAATAATGAACAATAGAACAATAATTCATGTTAATCTGTTTTGTTTTGTTTTTTCTTTTAATAGAGACTTTATTTGATCATCTCTATAAAATTTATTGCTAATCTAATCATTGTTCTATGTGAAAATTTATACGTGAAACTTAAATAGGAGAGTAAAACTCAACAATTTTTTCATTTGTTTTACACTTTTGATTTTTTCTATTAATGATTTTACATTTGTAGTTTAAAAATCATTTCAATGTTATAATCAAATTAGCTGAATGTTATGGAATTATCTGAATCATTAATAATGCACAAAGTGTCTATTCTTTTTTGAGTGTAAAATTTCATACTACTTATTTACTTATAAACTGTATCATATCAATTTGAGGTTTGTAAATGACAATTTTAATGTATAGTTTTCAACTAACTTATTTGCTGGATTAGCATTCACTAAAATAATAATAAAAGATTGAATAGGATGATTGTTATGTTTGAACATTTCTTATTATCATTAATATATATATATAAAAAACACTAAATTTTTCTTCTTGTAAATTTTAAATCGATTTGCATTAATGAAATTGCAATTTATTTTTTGCACTTTCAATGTAGATTCAATGAAATGGAATCATGTATAAAACTAATCTGATATGATATAACACTGTGTTTATTTGTTTGTGTTCACTAATCACAAAATCCTATTGACATTAGTTTTGTTATGTTTTGTTATTAATTTTATCGAAATAACTCAACATAAGAATTCATTATACGCTACTGGATCAAAAAGAACACCTTGATGCTGATGATGATGATTTGTTTAGACTGATTAAAATATTGAGTAAAAAGAATAACAATAAAGTATTTTTATCATGAAAATGACATTTTAATCTTGTAGAGATTTATTCAACAAGTAAATTTGATAAGTTCAAATTGGAAAATATAAGAATATTACATGTATACTTAAATTTAACGATAATTGAATTGTAGAATGTGATTGTCATCATGAACACTAATATCACAATATATGAATGAACTAGTGATTACCTGGCATGGAGTTTTGTAACGAACGATATGACACGTTAAAATTAGTTTAATTAGTGAATTAAGATCATCTACAAATCTATTGAAAACTAGATAGCACTAAATATGAATATATTTCATCTAATCGGGATACATCTTAGTAGTAGTCGATGGGAATAGAAAGAATTGAGCACACATTCTTTAAGGAATGCAGTTGTTAGCTTATACACCTGGTCTACTTTTTGAATATCTCTAATGAAAAGTTTATTATCAATTATTATTATCATTGTGCATATAGCTTAATATGTCAGTGAATAGTAGTATATGATTTTTATTCAACTTCATTAAAAATTACATTGAATAAAATGAATAATTACTATTATATTTAATATTTGATCAAAAAATTATTTACTTACTTATGCCAAAGTTATACATCATAACGAATAAAATTGTACACATTGTAATAGACCAAATACAATTGTTCATGATTGTGAATGGTATATTAGCTTTGTCTATGTTTTCAAATTGTTAAATAATATTTTTCATCCTGACTTTTATATAAATTTCTAATGAATCTTTTTTTTTCTTTTATTATTATTATTATTATTTTGTTTTATTTACTTCTCATAGAAAGAAAATTTTTCACTATTCGTCTGTGTAAATAATCCTCCTCCTCCTCATCATCATGATGAAATTTTAGCATAAAATTTACCCTGAAATATGAGACGATAAAATACACAATCATCAAATGTACACATGTACACATGTTGACAATAGATCAAATTAAACAATTTGATTTCATCATCATTATAGTTTTCTTATCATTTCACTTGAATAGACTAGTTATTGTTTTGTAAATAAACGTCATATTCATTAATTGTATACACAGTAAAAAGTCTATTGTAAAATATAGACTAAAATATAAAGTTAATTAATACATAAATTATACTGGGTTTTAATTGTTCTAATGGTTTAATTTAGTAATTTCCATACTATGAATGAATAACAATTTACTATACTGTCTAATGTGTTTGTTATAGGATTTGGGGTTGAATTTATGATTTGTTACTGAGCAAGTACTCGATAATCCGTAATAATTAATAAGCTATGATCTTCATAATATGAATATGATTTCTAAACTGAATTAATTTTGTTCAGACTGTTTATATCTTGTATAAATAGATTACTATGTTTCTATATACTCTATTATTTAATTGCCTATCATAAATTGTATATTTGACCAGGATAACCAACAGTTTAGTTATGTTCTGTTAATTATCTTATATATATATATTCCCCATCTAGTATGTAAAATATTATTGTGTTATTTAGTGTAAACAATAAATCTATTGTTTCATTATATCACTGTCATTTAGAAATATTTTATTGATAAGTTTGTTTTATTATATATATACTTTTTAAATAATATGAAATATGTTTAGTGATGATTTCTGATGAATTGTTTCGTTGAATTGGTTCTTTGTAAATTTCCGATGAATTTATTCTGATGCAATGATTTTCAATTTAATTAGTTTTTATGATTCTATTGATTAAAAAAACAGAAAGAAAACATTGATCACACTTGAACACTTGGATATCAGTTGTGACGGTTTTTGAAAATAGTCTGTACACACATTCATTTGAATGATGAAATAATATTCTATGAACAACAGGTGTATTGATGTAAATTTATAAGAATTTTCTATGTGGAGTATATCAAAGTTTATATTACACTAGTGTGTCTATTGTTTGCACGTGTGTTAGAATGAATCGTAGTTTCAGTTGTTAACTAATAAGTTATTTCATTACTTAACTTATCCAATCAATATTCAAAATACTGTGTATAAAAATAATGATCTTTTTTTTCATGACTACCGACTTATATGATCCTTATTGATCTTATCTGTAGCTTTGATTTGCAAAGTTACCTAACCTCTACAATGTATCGAAGGCTTGTAAAATATAAACCAAGTGACGACTATTTTTTTGTCAGTTTCGAACCTCATTCATAATTCATTGGTTAGAAATTCTAAGCTCATATAGCTTCGAATATTGTTTTTTTAGGTCATTTTCACAGTGTAACTAGATGAATTTGACAATGAAATTTAAAGAAAAATAATCAAACACAGAATTTTTTTTCCAATCGAATAAAATTCACTTGCTCTGTTCATTCATTCAATTGTACAATTTTCATTTGCTTACAAATAATTAAGATTGAAAAAGTTATCTGAAATTCTAAACAAAAGTTGTGAGTGAGATGAAGGCAAATCTAGTTATTTATTAACTCAGACGATTATTAGTAATCTTGCTAGATAATGATTATACTAATTTCACAGATTGAATAAAATTAAAAAAATCCAATGATTGAATTTTAATTCATCAATTTAAAGTTAACATTCTCACAGTGAAAACTAACAACTTTCCATTTCATCTTAAATGAAGTAAACAATGTCCATTCATTGATAAATAGTAATAAACAAAGAAGAACTAGTTAGTTCTATAATAGTCCATGATCTAGTATAGTTCTGCATATCACTTAAATTTTACTTTCATTAAATTCATGAACTGTGCAATAAAAAAAACTTATCATGAATTTACTTAGGTAAAACAGATATATTATTAGATTGTCTAAGCCAACTATGTATCTCTACTTCAATCGCTATAGAGATACGAAGTTCGTTTACCTAATTTAAATTATAATATAAGTGATCGATAAACGAAACACTCTACACTCAATAAAATTTATGTATTTCATTAAATTAATAGTATTAGGCTCATTAAGCGGCATATCATCTATCTTTTGACATCGTATTCGAAGCATTTAAAATAAACGCGTTCAATTGCTATCCTGTTTTCGTTACAAATTGTTTTTTTAACCACAAGTAATTTCTTTGAAATCATTAATCGGACAATGTTAGATCATAATTAGAAATATTGAAGCACTACACGGCCGTTTTGTCCTGGTATGGATTACCTATTAATTCCCACTAAAGTGATCATACATAAAAATATCACTGTTTCTTTTAATGCTAAATAAAGAAATCTCGCAATGAAACAATGAGGTACACGAGTAAATTACGCTGGAAAATATAATGAAAGTTAGGCACGAAGATAATATACGATTTTTAAAACTTATATGCCCATAAGTTCTTTTTTTCATATTTCAAACAAAATATATATCATAAAGTCTAGAATTCTATGTCTATAGCATAATTAAATATAGTTAATGTTTAGAAAAAGTCAGTGGTCTAAGTGAAACGATCATCGTCACCGTAAAATATTTGCTCAAAAATATCAAACTACTTACTAGTAGTTAGATTTTTTTATAGAATACTGTCCCTCAGCGAGTGAATCGTGTATATCACGACACTATTTGCATACTTGTAAAAAAATTTCTGTCGATTTCAAAGTTTGTATTTTTCGATAAGCATTCTTTATCCATTCTTCTGAAATTGTAATATATTCTGAAATAGACAATGCATTCCGAAAATTCCGACACTTATTAACTCCAGATTTTCAATGTCGACTTAACATTGCACGCATTGTGATTTCAATGAAATTCTACAACCTTATGCCGATAATTGTCATGTACTTACTAGTGACTAGCTTACAGTATTTTAGCGAGAATCCATGGTCAGTCAAATTCAAATGTCTTGGATGTCAAGCAATTAGGAATCGAAAAAAATGGTAGATAGCTACGATATTTCGTGGATCGATTTGAATCAAACATTAACTAAGTCCGTAGTACAGGCATTCGCTTGTGAGGCCGAAGATCCTTAGTTAGATTCCTGTGTGCAGGTCGGTGAATGAACACTTGCGAAGAGTCTCATATTAAAGCATTACATGATTCCAGTGTATCCACGTTTTCAATGTTACTCTTAAATGAGTCAATTCATAATTTTTGTGAATCTATTAGTTCTACTAGGTATGCTTCAGTGTCAAAATTCATTTTCAAAATGTTAGCCTTTTTTCAAAGATTGCACTCAGTATGTCAAATTTTTGTTATCATTGCTCGTGTTTCATCATCTTGTGATTCGTTGACTAAACCAACAAACACTAGTACATTATTCTTTTGCAATATAAAATAGTCATCATTGATGATGATGATGACTGACTGACTGACTGATTATGAGGAATGCAGAAGCTTAGAATTTCATAGAACACAGAAAGTGGCTGCACTTGCGCCATTGCCCCATGTCATTCAAGGTCTCTAACTATCGGTGACTATCATCTCGCGGACCCCAACCACGTAGCTTACATCTACCAACATGACTCAGTCCATTTGTAAGTGACTTCTTGTATTTCTGCCACGTTTTGGTTTGGCCGCCCCAAGCCTTCGTCCAACCTACTCCTACACCACAAAACATAGCTCTTCGAGGCAGTCGCTGGTTAGCCATACGTAACACATGTCCCAATTACCTCTACTGATGAAGTTTCAATGCTTCAATTATTGATTTGTCATCCTTACCTAGTACTCGTTTCCTAACGACAGCATTGCTTATACGGTTGTCCCAAGATACACGAGCAATGCTTCGAAGACACCAATTATGGAAGACCAGTAACCTACGAAAGTCCTCTACTCTTAACGGCCAATTTTTACAGACATATAGTAGGACGGAGCAAACTGCTGCACGGTACACTCGTCCTTTGGTTAGCAAACGGATATCTCGCCTGCGCCATTGCTGATGTAAGTTAGCAAAAGCTAATCGAGCCTTCTGTATCCGTGCTGAGATTTCGTCAGTCATCAGGCCATCAGCACTGATGAGAGTCCTCAGATATGTGAAGCGGTTTACATGTTCGACTACTTCACTCACTATCACTAGTTCCGATGAAGTCGCAAGCTAATCTTGAAGCAACATTTTGCATTTCAAGGATGAGAACCGCATCCCGAACATGCTTGCATTGTTGCTTATGGTAGTCAGAAGACTCTGCATTTTGTCAGCGTCTTCATCGAATAGGACTATGTCATCAGCAAACGCTAAGTGAGCAAGCAATTTTCCTGGTGGAAGGTGCACTCCTGAAAATTCAGACGAAGATATTATTAAATCTAGGAGTACGTCTATGACGAAATTAAACAAGAATGGAGAAAGTAGACATTCCTGACGGACATTACTTGAAGTAAAGAATTCCGATGACAGTTCGCTATAAGATCTAACTTGACCGGTAGTGTTCGAGTAGAAAGCTTGTATAAGGTTAATGTACTTCTTTGGTACACCGTTCAATGACAGACACTACTACAGAACATCACGATCGACGGAGTCGAATGCCGCCTTAAGGTCCAGAATGACAACTACTGTAGGGCGCCTAGATGTGTGTCTGTGTCCACAAACCTGTCGCACTGTGAAGATGTGGTCTATACATCCGCGACCAGGTCTGAAACCAGCCTGGTTTTCTCGAGCCTGCTCCCCATGAGCACTAGTTAGGCGTCTAAGTATAATCGAGGCTAACAATTCAGAAACTATATTAGTTAGACTTATTCCCCTGTGATTGTTACAAGAAGACTTTTGTCCTTTCTTATAGATTGGGACAGTCGGTGGTTGAGACCACTTGGATGGGATTACGTACAGTTCCCAGATTCTACTTAAGATCTCAGTCAACCTAGCTGCTAAAACTGAACCAACATCCTTAAAAATCTCAGGGGTCAGTCTATCAGGACCTGCAGCTCGCCCTCGCTTCAGATTTCCTATCGCTTTTTCAACTTCATAAAGACTAGGGGGACTTACGTCGATTTGCCATTCAGGATGACTGGAGATAGTGGGTAATCGAAGTGTGCCTGGAGACCTGTTGAACTGATCCATGAAGTGTTCTGCCCATCGGTCCTATCTCCTGGATTGAGAATTAATAATAGTCCCATCATTTTTTGAGATAGTCTCACTTACACTAGGATTCCTAATACCAGTTTCCTTGATAAGTCGGAAAAGTTGTCTACCGTTGCCTATTGCCGCTGCCTTTTCCATCGCTTTTGCTTTCGCCACCCACCACTGTTCACGGTCGTTGCGTAGGCTTTTTCTCAGCCTGCGTCTAAGCTGACTTCGTTGTTCATCATTTTCAGAGCCAGGTGGGATGAGTTTTCGAGTATCCATCAGTTCGGTGGATTCTACTGAGATCCATAGCTAGTAGACATCACTGTTGTTCCCACAGCATTTTTGATATCATTCCAACCTGCCTGCTGATGGGAATCGCTTACATGGTTGCCTAACTCTCTTTCTAGTTGCTCCTGAAATATATTCTTAACTTTATTATCATTAAGTAAAACCTTAAGAGGCTTCCTCATGGTGTCTTTCCTACGTCCAGTAAGACGCAAACAAATACGCGCTCGCACTAGGGCATGATCTGAATCTAAACATGTACCCCAGAACGAGCAACAGTCCTCTATCGAACACCTCCATCGGTGGCTGATGGCTATGTGATCTATAATGATGATGATAATGATATATCTGGTAAGCTCCACAGCCAGCAACAGTGGGTCACCATCAGCCGACAACCTCGCCAACAGGAACTCCTACAGCGCTGTCGAACTCCTTCATCAACCGCCCGGTGACCGTCTCCCACGTCGTCCCGCCAGTACCGTCCAAGCTGTCGTATACAACCTTTGCCCTACCTCTCAGCAGCGTCCCCAGCACCACCAACTTCGCCTTTGGCTCCTTCACACCCACCAGCTCCGCCACGGCCTCAAACTCCTTCAGGAAGCTCCACACATCTCCGTCCTCAAATCCCTTCGGCCATGGTGTCTTCATCCTTTGTGTAGGCAGCGATACCAAATGTAGTGAATGAGAACACAGGTGAGGGCAACCGAATTGAGTTTATCGCAAAATACAGAGTTACTCAGTAAAATAGGAAACCATATCGTAAACGGTTAATTTGCAAATCTTCAATCCACCATCAATCCATTGTCTGACATTTCACTATTCATGCGTTTCATACAAATTCCATTGTGTTCCAACTCTTCCTTTCTTGATCTTCCTCCATCTTCTGCTGCTAGACATTACGTTTTCACTCGAGTCATATACTACTTATAAGTAGCGCGCACCACACTACTACTACTACTACTAACAATAATATTAATAATAATAATATTTATGTGTAATCAACTTAAACATACATTATGTTTTTATCATTTTTCATGTTTCCACTGTTTTCCTTGAAGATTCAACGCATGTAATTCATTGCTATGTTGTGTTGTGTTGTGTTGTGTTGTTTAATCTATTTTCTAATGTGTTACTTTGTCAAAATGTGTTATTTTCTTATGATTATTCTATTTTGTTGATCTGATCCAAATGTGTGAACGCATGAATCAATCAACATATTTTTCATTTTGGTTATTAAATCATATTTATTGTTTAATTGTGTAAATTAAAGTTTATTCATTGTCTGATGATTTACATTTATTCAATTATTAAATAATTGTAGATAGAAAGTAAAGTAAAGAAGATAAATAACACCCCCCCCCACACACACACACACACTGCATACAGTTGTAGACTGCACAACATCTACAATATAAATACACAATATTAAAAATGATGAATATATATATCACTGTGATACATTTTCTCTTTACTAAACTCCAATTCTTAAATCATCATCATCAGAAAGTCAAAAAATGAAAAACAAACAAACATCTACAGATAATGTAGACAGAAAAAATAAAAGTAAAACACATTCATTCATCACTCATCATCTCATTTCATATGAGATTAAGAAAACATTGTGTTGTTTACTCGTCACTCATCATACAAGAGATATGATTTCAATTGTCAGTTAGTTGCTTAGTCACTGATTTGATTAGTCAATTTTTTTTTTAAGGATTTAACTTGTTTGTTGTTATTGTTTTTATTCCAATTGTTTCTTTGAGAAGATTTTTTCAACCCAAAAACACAATGTGCACAAATAGATCATTTAAGATGTTTATCTTTATCATATTAGTCTTCAATTGAGTTCATTTTATCAATGAACATTATTGGAAAATAATCATTTCTGACCAAAATCATCACATTAAGAATAGACAAATATTCAGATGTCTAAATAGATGTATATTCTATACCAACCACTATGTGGATACGGGGATTTGCAAAGTTTTATTGATAACCTAAAATCACCAGAAATAAGTTTAGTCCTAGTATGAAACACCTCAACAGTGGACATCCAACGCTGAACCTTTGATCTTGTGAGCAAACTATTAACCTGTGCACCACTGAATCCCATTTCGTTGACCTGAAGGGTAAGTTTTCGCACATGAGACTGAAAGTTTCCTGTCACCGAGTGATAGATGCTCTCTTCTCAGCAAGTTCAAACTAAAATGAAACGAGGGTACAATCAATGCCCTGAGACTTTCAATGGATGTTTACTTATTTTGTGCCATGATATGAAATATATATATATATATGTGTGTAGATATTTATATTTCTTTGTTTATTTGTTCATTTACTGATTATAAAAATTGTTTTACATAAATTTACTTATATATGACACAATTCAGAGCTAAAATTTTATTAAAAAAACATTTATGAAATGGTTATAATGATTTATAGTTTCATTAAGATGAATTTGATGAGATTACATTTTTTCTAGCTAGATAAGTGAATTAAGTTTTCATTGTTTCTCATCCTAATACCATCGTACAACATGTGTCTAGAAGTTAATTATGTAATATTTTTTTTGAAACCATGAATCGATCAATGTTAGACCACCATTAGAAACCTGAAAGCACTGGACGGCCGTTTCGTCCTGGTATAGGACTCCTCAGCAGTGCGCATCCTCAACTCATGCACCCCGCAGGATTCGGACCCAGGACCTTCGGTATTGTGTGCGAACGCCTAACCATCGGACCACTGGTCCTGTATCTAATGGTGTTAATGTCTAACTTGATCAAATTCACGGAGTTGCGCACCCCATACACAGTCTTCAGTAGACACTGCCTACACCCGAACAGGTTGAACTTCACTGGTCACGTCGACTGATTATCATTTAGGTATGGTGTCCATTAAATTTAAACCACATGAACAATATTATTTTGTAAGACAGTGTGGTAAAAATTAGGCTTTCTAATACAGACGGTATCATCTGAAAATCTCACGATTCCAGTTAAATTTACAAGTTTACAAATTTACAAATTGCTACTTATAATAGCAATAAATCTAAAATAATGTAAATCAATGAAATATTGAGCGTATCATTTGAATTCTTAACACGACTGCATGATTCAACATTGAACGGCTGACATTAATTTATACATTGATAATAATTATCTCCTCGTATCATGTGAATATAAATTATTTACAGCATTTATTTATATCGATAGACAAGTTCCCATCATCTGATAGACATGTAAATATTCATTATGAAATCACATTAGAATCATTTTGATCCAATGAAGTATGCGCAAATATCATTTAATAAAAATATCAAATGAATCAAATGAAAACTATTGTAATTAATGCAACTCAACTTCTTAATCATTATCACTTAGAACAGAAAAATCTATTCTTCATTGAATAGCAAAAACATGTTGTATTGATTCATGGTTTCAAAAAATGTTTAACTTGACAATCTTCACAACAACCCCGTAATGCAAATTACCTGTGCTCACTAGTGACTAGCTTCGTGAGGAATATTCTCCGAGTTCTACTGGGAAGACGTGACCAATGAAGTTCAACCTGTTCGAGTGTAGACAGTAACTACCGAAGACTGTGTATGAGGTTGCGCAACTGCGTGAATTGATTGAAGTTAGACATTAACACCGTTAGATATCGGCTCAACGGTCTAACGGTTAGGGCGGTCGCGCAAAATACCGAAAGTCCCGGGTTCGAATCCTGCAGGGTGCAGGAGTCGTGGATGCGCACTGCTGAGTAGTCCCATACCAGGACGAAACGGCCGTCCAGTGCTTCCAGGTTTCTAATGGTGGGCTTACACTGATCGATTCATGGTTTCAAAAATGTGTAACTTAACAATCTTCACAAACCCGTAATGCAAATTATGCAATAGTTAACGACATAGATTTAATTCTTACTTATAATTTTTTTCTTATGAAATGAATAGATTCTACTCGTTATGATGACATTTAATCTTTGAATTGGTCTTAATACTTTATTAGTGAAAATCTGAATTGAATTTATTTAATTTGATAAATACAGAGAAACAAGGTAACATAACGTGAAAATTTATCGAAAATTCAAAAATTTTTTGTCTTGCTCACGAACAATTAACCTTCTGGATTCCGTACCAGCTATTGGTGTCATGAGTTTACACTGATAACGAATCCTATACTATGACAAAATGGCTCTCCAATGATTCCAGATTTCTAACGGAAATCTAACATTGACTGATACATAATTTCAATTTGTTTATATGGGGAAATTTTTAAATAATATCTTAAAAGAAAAAAGACTTATTATATGAACATTCAGCAAAGATTAACGATAACTGGTAGTTGAACCTAGATAAAATGTTTCGTCTTATTTGAAACCCAACAGGAAAGTGTTCCAACATCCCATTAATAACATTTACAACCGGATTCGAACCCATCATATATGAGCCAAAAACTTGTAACACGTTATCACGGTGTTTACTGAGTTCATGTAGCTAATAATCTGTGCAAACATGTTGAATTTCAATTTCCTTCTAAAGGCTGTTTTAATCTTCTCGTTATTTTAATTAAGGACTTTAAGTGATAATAATGTCATGCACTTAATGCGGAATTCACATAAACTAAAACAGACTGACTGATTGAAAATTATAATGTCAGAAACTCGAGGAAGGTTCAGATAACACACAAAGGTTTACCGACCGTAGCTACTAATTTGAAGTGGTGGTCGAGCTTGTCTATCGTGATGACCCAACCGAGCTATACTGGCTGGAACATATGTTCATGTAGTTTCTACCATTCCAGGCAGGTCGATTGGAGAACGATGAGACTAAAAGCGGCCACTCAATTCTGTTTCACTCCGACAACCAGCATATGCAGCGATGCTGCCTGCTCAGAAGGAAGGAAGGGTTAGAAAAGGTCGACCCTAAAAATGTCACACCTCACCTTAGCTTAAGGATTTCCGTCTTTTTTAAACAAAAACGGAGCTAACACTGTAAATACTGCCCATAAAAAGGCCGTGCGTGACTGGCTGAAAGCAACCGTCCCTTGGACTCTGTTGTCACGCTCCCAGGTCTCAATGACCAACACTTATATACCTTCTTTTTCAGGTTCTTCAAGAAGCATCCAATCACGGTGTGAGCAGCTGGGAAGTGACAAACGCCCTTATGTCCGTAACAGCTCACGAGATCAAACTGGTCACAATCAAATCCTTCCTACACCCCCTATTATCCAGCATATCACCACGCCTAACTCTTCTCACAATACCTTATCACAACATGCCTCTAATTCGAACGATTCCAGTTCCCGAAATTTTATTCTTGGTCTCCGGACACCGCATTCTAAACTACATGTTGAGGCTTTTAATATCCGGACGCTGTGCAAAAAAAGCAACAGGTTTCATTAGCTAGGACTCTGGAATCCCGAACAATCGATGTATCATGCGTCTCCAAAAGGCGCATACAAGATCCTACTAAAATCATCAATTGGATTTCAACTAGTGCAAACAGAGAAATAACACGGTTTACGATTCGTGTTTCAGGTAGCCGTGATGCTGCATCTTGTTATAGCTATAGCATTGAGTCCTAGAGCAGAACTAGGTCTCCTAAACTGGATCCCTGTAGATAGTCGCTTGTACGCTGTCCTACAAAACAGGAAAGTAAGGACTCAGAAAGATAGCGACACTCGCCGTTGCCTCTTTGTTGTCTCTACCTACGCTTCCACTGACTAGATAGACTGAATGAAAAGGAAAGACATATGGGTGGATCTTATGGTGTCGCAGCTCAAAGAACAGATAATGGTGACCGTCTGCTGCAACTATGCTCAGATAATCGCCTAATCCTAGCAGACACTAACTTTAGACATAAGGAAAAATGTTTCTTGACATGGCGACACTCAAAGTGGTCACAATGATGGACCCAAACAGATCACATCGCCATCATTCACCTATGGAGAGGCTCTATCGAAGACTGCCGCTCATTCTGAGGTACATGTTTAGATTCAGATCATGATCTACTGCAAGCGATTACTTGTTTCCTTTTTACTGGCCGCAAGAATGACACTGCAGGAAAAATTTTAAGGATTCCACCTACTGATAACAGTGCAAATAATATATTTCAGGAACAACTAGAAAAACACTAGGCTGTCATGTAGTAATTGATAACCACCCTGAGGCAGTTTGGAATAATATCCGAAAAGCTGTAGAAACAGCAGTGATATCTGCCAGAAAGTTAAGCCGAAAGATTAGGGAGAAGCGGTGGATTTCAGTAGCATCCACCGAACTGATGGATGCTCGTCGCGTCTGGCTTAAGCTCAGGCTGATGAAAAGCCTACTCAGTGATCGCGAATAGTCGTGGGTAGCGAAAGCAAGGGAAATGGAAAAGGCAGCAAAGACAGATAACAGTAGACAACTGTTCAAACTCATCAAGGAAATCGGTATTAGGAATCCTACTGTAGTTGAAACTATCTCAGAAAAGGATGGTCCTGTTGTTCATTCTCAATCCAGGAGATTGGATCATTCGGCAGAATACTTCAGGGATCAGTTCGATCGGCCTTCAACCACACTTCGGTTTCTCACGATCACC
Source organism: Schistosoma turkestanicum (assembly GCA_944470395.2). NCBI lineage: Eukaryota > Metazoa > Platyhelminthes > Trematoda > Strigeidida > Schistosomatidae > Schistosoma > Schistosoma turkestanicum. Next base: position 11,283,879 of record OX103971.1, read on the forward strand.
AGTCCTCCCTAATGGCAAATCGACACAAGTCCTTCCACTCTCTACGGAGTTGAGAAAGCTTTAGGATATCTGAAGCGAGGTAGAGTAGAAGGTCCTGATAGGCTTACCCCGGAGATTTTTAAGGATGGTGGTCCAGTTTTATTAGTTAGATTGACTGAGACCTTAGGTAGAATTTGGGAACTGGACGTAATCCCATCCGACTGATCTCAATCACTGATTGTCCCAGTTTACAAGAAATGAAAAAGGTCTTTTTGTGGTACTCACAGAGGAATAAGTTTAACCAACATAGTTTCTAAATTGTTGGTCTCGATTATACTTAGACGCCTAACTAGATCTCATGAAGAGCATACTGCAGAATACCAGACTGGTTTACCACCTGAACCGTTGATCGTGAGGTTCTGTGGCAGTGCAGGTCGAGTGAGAGTCTATAACGAACTGTCATCGGAGTTCTTTACTTCAAGTGATATCCGTCAGGAATGTCCACTTTCTGCACTCTTGTTTAATTTTGTCATAGACATACTCCTAGATTTAATAATATCTTCGTCTGAATTTTCAGGAGTGCACCTTCCTCCAGGAAAATCGCTTGCTCACTTAGCGTTTGCTGATGACATAGTCCTATTCGATGAAGACGCTGACAAAACGCAGAGTCTTCTGACTACCATAAGCAACAATACAAGCATGTTCGGGATCCGGTTTTCCCCATCGAAATGCAAAATGTTGATTCAAGATTGTGCTTCATCGGCACCTGGACTAGTGATAGGGAGTGAAGTGGACGAACGTGTAGACCGCTTCACTTATCTTGAGAGTGCTGATGGCCTGATAACTGACGAAAACGTAGCTCGGATACAGAAGGCTTGATTTCTTTATGCCAACCTGCGTCACCTATGGCGCAGGCGAGATATCCGTTTGCTAACCAAAGGACGAGTGTAATATGCAGCAGTTCGTTCCATGCCAACTTTTGCATTCAGGTCTTCCATAAGAATCGTCAAATACTTTGGTGAGCATTTCTCGATGACTGACTGCAGCCTCTCGTAGAATTGATCTTTAACGTCATCATTGTAGTCATTGGTATAGCATTGGATGATGTTAATTGTAATGTGCTCTTTTTTTTGTTTTGAAGGATGCTTTAATGATCCTCGGTCCATCAGATTCCCATCCTATCAGTGCCTTTTGTGCATGTTTGGACAGCATCAGTGCAACTCCTTGTGTATGTGAAGCATTTTCCTATTCATGATCAGAGTATAACAGCAGTTCTCCTGAAGCTATTCTCAGTTGACATACCTGTGTCCAATGCGTTTCACTGATCCCGAGCACCTCGAGGTTGTATCTTTACATTTCTGCCGCAACTTGAAATAGTCTTCCAGTCTCCCACAATGTACGAACGTTCCATGTACGTAAAAAAATGGTTGCTCTGGTTGTCAGAAGAGGCCTCGGCCCCGTGTTTTCCGAGGGAACTCGGCTTTCATCACGCGACGTCATAATTCTTCCTCCAACTCCCAGGGCAGAGTTAAAATGGTTTGAATTATTTTTTCTGGTTAGCGTTTTTTGGCAAGTGAGATTTTGACGGAATGGTGTCGCCAACCCCATGTCCAACATTCCTCCTTTATCCGGGCTTGGGACCGGCAGTAGCCCCTAAGGTTCTAATGGCGGAGTTGGTGTAGGAATATGTTGGAATAAATCTAGGGGCGGTCAGACCAAAAGATGGCACAAATCCATGAAGTCACTGGCAAACAGACTGAGCTTTGTTGATAGATGTAGACTACCTGTATGGGTTCCTTGAATGACATGGCTTGAAATCGTTCGCATTTGTGTAGGTCCATCCACGCTAGTGTGTTCTCTAAAATCCTAACCTTCTGAAGTCGTCATTACTTTATCTTTTTCATTTTCATTTTATTTCACTAGATTCTACTTCTTGAATAATATCTTCGAACCCTGATCTTTCCCATTACTGCTAATAGTTCTACTACATCTACTTCCATGGTATTTGAACTGACAATTGCATCTGTGTGCTAATGTGGTATGGTATTATGTACTGATGTACTTAAGTACGAAGTTCTATGTTGTGACTGAATGACTGACTGACACAAAGGTTTCTGAAGGTTTTCTAAACAAATGATAGGATTTATTCGGAGAAAAATTTGACATATAAATAATATTACTATTGTTAACTATGATAAGACTTGATCATTAGGAAATGTATATCAAGAAATATTAATAAGAATGAATTCTAATTGATAGAATCAACAATATACAATTTGAAACAGTGATTACAAAGGATCTCCAGTGTCTGCATCATAAATTTTCAAAATTAAATGTTTATGATGTTCTGTAGCCTTTAAAAAAACTTGTACAATGTAATCAACAACGTTATTTTCTATTTTTATTTATATTTTACATGCTTACACCTGTTACACCTAAATGGAATATAGGCCACCGACTACACCGATCTTCAACCAACTCTATCTCATCCGCTCTCCTACTACTATGTTGTTGTTTTCATGTCGGTCTTCAATTTCCCGCTCAATATGTTCCTTGGTCTTTTTCTCTGCCGTTTGCCTTGAATATTTCAAGTTAGTGCTTGGCTTATTTCTTTAATGTGTGAATACCTTATACCTCCAGTGTCTCTTATTAATTTCTTTCTCAAGTAGAGAATCTAGTTCGTTCTCTCCTACAATATAGATTGTTGTTGGTTGATGGTGTCTCTGACCGATGGATGTACAGCACATATTGGTTAAGAATACTGTCAATAAACACATGTATCTTAGAGATTATTAGCTTTTGTAGTTCTGCACTACGATTGTTTCTGCTGCATACAATGCTGATTTTATTACTTTCATAAAATTAATCGTAATTAATTTAACTAAACAATTTAACCTAAAAACAATGGGAAATCTGAATTTCTTCAGATTTGTGTTTGGTTTAATTACTGGTTTAATGATTATCGATTAACATGACTGACTTGCTGCCACTAACTAAATTGTGTGATGAAAGTTTTCCAGGAATAGACTGTTACCTCTTTAGTTTATTCTCATAATACTCTTCATAAAAGTGTAAACAGATTGTAATTTTTAAAACACAGTTAACAAATAGTAAGTGATTTTAATATTAAATCGTTTCATAATTCTGTTCATTAGATTGTATAATGAATGACATGACGTGACGTAACATCTGAAACATTTTTTTGTTTTATAGACAAATAAAATCTTGATTGTATTTTCATTTCATTAAGATTTTTTATTTCAAATCAAATGATTACATTGTTAACTGGTTAGATAAAAGGTCAACACATTAATTAGACAATTTTCGTTACGGAGTTGTGTAAATTGTTGAGGTGCATTGAAATCAAGAATGAATCAGTGTTAGACCAACATTGAAATGACTGAATGGCCATTTCTTCCTCTTATGGTACACTTACTCATCACTCTCACTGGTGCACGTCCACAAGGCCTCTTTATACAGTAATCCAATCTGGAACCTTCGATCTGGTGAGCCAATGCGCACACTATTAATCATGCCTACCAGTGCTTTGAGGTTTCTTATGGAGAACGTGTAACATTGATCGATTCATGATGATTTCAATTAATAATTAGACTCTCTTTTTTTTATCATGGAACTTTGTTTATCAACGCATTTCTTAGAAGTAAACTATTTGAATTTACACAACAGTCATTTTTACTCAACAGTTCTTTCAATCTAAAAAATATCTGCTTCATCTTTTAAAATAAAATAATAAACTGCATTAAAAAACACTAAACAACTCCTATTTTACTGTTAAATAACCATGTTAAGTTTGAAGAGTTAGTTAATTAATGAAAATTTATAAGAATTATAAGAATTTTTTATTTTTGGTCATCTACATAAATCTCGTTTCATCTCGTTTCATCTCATCTCGTAAATGAGAATTATTTACCGATATTCTACACTGTTGTATTCATGTGATTAAAGGAAATGTTTTTTTTTTGTATTAAATAGCAGCATTAAAATTACAACATTTTTGTTAGACAGATTTCTCTCTTTATATTTAATAGACTACATTAAACTCTTAACATAACCTCTGTTAAATAATTATCATCTCATTGAATCAAACTCAACTTTTCATAAAGATGTAATAAGATTTTATCTGACCAAAACAGAAGAGAAACACCCAGAAAAATCAATGAGGTTATTATTATTATTTTTCTTTTACTTTTCTCTCTTATTAAAATTATCCCTTTTGATTTTAAAACAATGAACAGAATAAATTTATATATCTATATATCTATATAGATAGACTGTTTTATTTTTGTTCAAATAATAAGATGAATTATCCTAATGATAATTAGTCAAAAAAAAATTATAATTATCACTTACCGGTCTAATAGTTAGTGATTGTTGTAAATATGAATAGATTAAAATTTAAATAAATAAAAATTCCCATAGGAAAGATGATACAAAAAAAATCACTATGATCAAATGACTACACACAGCATTCTAATTGAATTGAATGCAAATAACAAAATCTGATTGAAATGATAGATTGATTAGCCTTTCTTAATATTAAAAAAATGCCTATGAGAAATAACTTCTTAGTCATGCTATATTTCAATTTGATTTTGAAAGATAATTTTCTTACTATGAATGATTTGTTCAACAACTTATCAATTTTCACCTGTCAACTAGTGTAACACATATTAAGGAAAGGTGTATTTTTTTCTATTTGTTTTCTTACAAAATCAGTTTACACTTAATGATAAATTTGATGATAATAATAATCATCTATGCATCTATGAATCAAGTGTATTTATGTTTAAGAATTTACTCTAGTCTACACATTAACAGCATTAATAGTAATCAGAAAGTACTTTGTGTGTGTGTTTGTACTAAAAGAGGCATGTAGATTAGCACGAGTGGAGTAATTTGTGAATTAGTCAGCCAATAAAAGGCACATAAACCAGTAGACAGCAATTGTGAATAACACAAGACTTTTCGATAAGAACAATTAGGGAATTGAAATCAGCGACCAAAAAAAATACATCAAGCTTAATTTAATTTGCTACAGCAGACTCTGTCATCATGCCATAAGCTTCATGCAAACTCATTTTGATGACTTTATTACTGATTGATTACCGTGTAAAGATTTGTGATTGTTTATACATCTCAATAATTGTTTTTTTTCCGATTGACATCTGTCATTAATTTATGGATTGAGGTTTTTTCATTGAATGTCGTCATAAACAGGACTCAGAAGAAATCGGTTAGATTTTACACTGATTATTCTGGAATTTATCAGTTGTCTCCCAGGCTGTTCATTACCATTATTCCTTTTTAATTTTAATCAATTGTAAACTAATGAAACAATCATTATTCATCAATTGATTAGTAAATATTTTAATATCATACATAATTTTGAGTATAAAAATTAACAATATGACAATAAATTACACATTATTTCATACAGTCTCATTGTTAAGCATTGAAAAAAAGAAATTTCACTGAAATGTATTTCAACAGTGTTCATTTTTAACTGCAAAACATTTTCCATCATTTCTATAATATGTACAATGCAACCTCTAATTTTTTTTTCTCTTTCAAAATACAAACATGACGAATAAAAAAAATATCATCAACAAATGTGATATCCCAGCATACAGCAGTAACAGGTTTTAACCTTTTAACAAAACAAAAGCAATTATTGTATTGTTGTATTTAAGAGGAATTCAGTTTCCTTAGAGATTGATGAATGTTACAATTCATAATACCAATTGATCTTAAACAATCATTGAAAACTTAAAAGCACCAATGATCACAATTATATGATATATGTACTATGTTCGTCACTTAGTTGATAAACGCGAAAGAGACAATGAACCAGCGTCCAGGTAGGCTACCTTGAATCTTAAGCTGAAGATAAAAGGCTTTGCACGCGTAGAAAGTATATTCTACAAACACCCAGCAATCACAGTACAATCAAGCATACACAACTCTCGTTTATTTATACAACATAGAACCGACCTTGGGACAGTCACCAAAAATAGCACATTAAAATACACAGCAGCCAATCATAGCTATGGACTTTCCTGATGGGAATTGTCCATGCTGGCAAACGTGAAAACCAAAATAAGGCATTTATCAAGCGAGTTCTGGGGATGTAACATCCTCAACAATATGAGAATTAAAACACTGAAATATTTGGATTAAAATTAGACGAAACTACATTTATTAAGAATAATTTCATTTGAATAGAGTTCATTTGTTTTAATATATATCAGTGATATTGTGAATGTGAAGTATTACTATTAACAATAAATTGTTTAATAATAACACTTATAAGTTAAACAATTTATTTTAAAGATGGAATCTCTAATAAATTACAAATAACAATATCATTTATACAGTAGTTTTTTTTTGGCTTAAATTTATTATCAACTTCAATTTCATTTCAACTTTAATCAACCGTTTTCTATTTTGACTTGTTTAAATATTTTCATTATAGGGTTATACAGTTTGTTGACTTTCATTAACATCATGAATCGATCAGAGTTAGACCATTATCACACACCTATAAGCATTGAACGGCCGTTTTGTGCTAGTATGAGACTCATCAGCTGTACGCATACATGACCTCCTCATGAAACAATCCAACTCAGAACCTTCAGTTTAACATGGAACGATAGAAGTTAAACAATAACATTGTTGGATATCATATCGAAATGGTCATCCTATGCTAACAGATTTCTGATCATAGTGGTCTAACACGCATAGATTCATGATTTCAATTAGATATTTACATTCGATTAACTTTAATAACTGAATTTTTTGTCTTTATTACTCATTAATATAGATAGTGGTTGAAATATTTCTAATTATGCTCGTCAATTAATATGCTTTAAACACTTACAAGTTCACCTTAGTCAGTAAACGAGTAGTGAAGACAAATGATCCAATGACACGGTAGACTATTCTAATCGGATCGCCCCACTAAGTAGAGGAAAAAGTCTTGATAAGGCGTAGAAAAGTGTATTCTACAAGCACCCAGAAGATATAAGGTTGAGAAGCACACAAATCGAGTTTATTTATACCTGATAGAAACGTCGTTAGGAGAGCCACAAAAATAGTGTACCAAAATAATACATCAACCAATAACAGTCAAGGATTTTCCGGGTGGGAAAATTTAGGGCCTTTATCGAATGAGTTCTGGGAACGTAACGTCTCCAACCGATAGTTTATTCTTACTATTGAATAATTTTTAGTTAATCTTATCAGTTTGATTAATCCTGTGATGATTAATAGGTGAAATCTAAAAGTGAATAATAAATTTATTGGAATATAAAGGTTGTTGTAAATGTTGCTAAATTGTTTGAGAATTTTTAATTTGTTTTCTATGATTGTATATGATTGATAAAATCAATTAATGTATAGTATTCGTGTTAGAAATTCTCGTTTACTGTTACTCTATCACTCTATCACTAACATCGAAACCCCAATTTCTACGTACACGTATTGTTAATATATCACTGGTAGTATTTATTCTCATAGACAATTCCTACTTTCTATTGGTCAATGTACAAAGTTTTAATCTGATTTGTGGTTGATCAATTTATACGCATACAAATTAATTTATGATTCGTTGAATGATGATTGGTTTTAATAAAACGTAGAAATAAGAAAAAAACATGTGATATGAAAATTTTTCCACATTTTTTGAAACCATGAATCGACGACCAATGTTAGACCAACTCCTCAGCAGTTTTCAACCAAACACCACTGATCAATGGGTCGTCTATTGTTTTCAAATTTCTAACTGCTGATCTCTAACATTGATTGTTGATACATGAATTCGTTAATAAACAGCAATCTGCATAATTCTATGGAGAAAAAAGTATGAAATGTGTTATGATGAAATAACATTTTTGATTTATTTAAATGAGCCAAAAAAAATATTCTTTTTATTCATTTTAATCGCCTATTTTATTCAATTCAATTTATCATAATACATTTTATCTTTTACTCCATGGTACTTGACATATTTAACTAGTCAATACACATCATCTTTTGTCAATTTAATCAATGACAATTCTATCAATAAATTATTTCAATATTGGCTAAGAGAAATTGAGCGAATCTTAATAGAATTGAAGCTGTAGCCGTAACTAATTCAAATGAATGAAACGTGATATTATCGTCTAGCCAGCACTTTGTCTGAGACATACAAATACTGTTAAGTGTATTTCTAATCACTGAATGTCAGATTTGAAAACGTGTCAATTTGTTAGGGTTAGAAAAACGACAGAAAAAAAATCCTTACCATGTATTACGTCATTAAGGTTGTGTGTGTGCATGTTTTTATTTCTTTTATAAATTTCCATTCAGGTGTGTTCTAATTACACACACCTGAACATTGGGTGTGGTTGTGGTTGTTTGTTATTCATTATAATTCCATTCATATTGATATTGATTTTATTATTTGCATTACAAGTAGACCACCGGCACCACCACCACCGCCACCACCACCACCATATAATCTTGATTGACGGAATGTGTGTGAGTGAGTGAGTGAGTGAGTGAGTAGAGTTCAGGTGATAATTCCACTTGTGATTTATTTTGTATGCCTTTTCATGCTTTACACCCACCATAAAGTTAAAAAATGTATATTCAATAAAATATTATTCATCATTAATGAAATAAGAAAAGAAAAAAAAATCAAGCCAAAATACCTGACAATTTACAAATTTAAAAATTTAAAAATGACAATAATCATTTTGTTAAAAGTGTTAAATGTAATGAAATGATGATGATGAAATAGAAGAAGAAGAAAAAGAAGGAAAAAGAAAATAAAGCCTGATTGAATGGTACACACATACGCACACACACACACATGCAGATATATATATATATATATATATATATAGAAATATGAAATAAGCGCTGTCAAATGATTTATCATAACAAATCCATTTCTACTCATTGAACACGTTCAATAACATTGATTCACACAGTTATCACGATTCTTAGTAGTAAATTAGTAAATTAATCAGAATAAGGGTTTCATTCAGTAAATATTTTGATAATTTAAAACAATTTTCACAAACATACATCATTCTGTAATTTCTATTTTATTTTTATGGTTATTTATTCAAAACATTAAAAAAATTCACATTAAACAATGCATAATGAAAAGATAATGATAAATCACCTTTTTTTGATTATTATTATTATTCAGTTCATAAAGCAATAAAATGCATTGAATGTCATTAAATAACTTTGAATTTGAATTTACTTACTTTGCAGTTTTGGAAAAAATAGTTACCATTCAGTTGGTTAATAAAAATCTCTTAGATTTTATCAAAATCATCCCAATCAATAGAGGAAAACATTATTAAAATTGATAATTCATGCATATAATTTGAATAACAACATTAAGTTTGATATAAAAAAAAAATCTTAATAATTGTTTACTTATAACAATTTCATTGTTTCATTCAAATCATGAATTGATCAATGAGAAACTACCATTAGAAAATATAAATTATGATCAGAATCTTCAACCTAGTGCATGAACGCTGAACCTTTTAGGCCACTGAGCCGGTAGCCAATAGTGTTAATGTCTATCCAACCTCACCGATTATCTTCAGTGGGTGCGTAACTGTTTCACACTCGATACGATTGAACTACGCTGGTCAAGGGTTCTCATTAGAAACTCCAAGAATATCCCCATGAAGCTAATTACTCGTGAGAACATTATGAGCGTTCATGTGAGAGATCAAAGATCCTGGACCTGACTGTTGCATATAGGGGTTGTGGATGCCTATTACTGATGAGTCACAGCTACCCTGTACACTCATATTTCTGAAATATAAGAAAACATGACACCAGTTGTACATCATGATTATATATATATATATAAGCAATTTCGTCAATATTATTTAATTGGATTCACTTGTTCATTTTGCTGTATAGCTATTATTTTTTGGTTCCGAATGTACGAATGAGTTAAAAGTGTAACAATCAAGTGTTAAACATTGAAAGAAGTCATGTGTTGAAAATTTTGATCTTCATTTCTTGACAAAGCGATGTTTATTAGAATACAATGAATAAGAAACTACAGGGAACTACTTACAGCTGGAAACCTTTTTAAACCTTTTTGTTGCAATAAAGTGAGAAGTTTGTGAACTACTTGAATTGGATGAAAATTTTGCTTGAGTCTACAAAACACCACGAAATTCTCCAAGACGTTTGCGATCTGCTCTCCACAACAATGCGTATTTATATCATTTACTGGAAGGAGCTATATCATCTATTATTCACAATGAATTACTGCCGAGGAAATTCTATGTACACATTAAAAGGTTTTAATCTCAAACGTAATAATATTATTTATTCCAAACAGAATCTCAGATATAATTCATTTATGTTGGATGTTTCAATCTTCATATAGATGTTTACGACTGCAATTGTTCAGTCTGTTTCAGCATATATGCATTGTGTATGAATGTAATTCAATCACAAGCATGATGAACAGAGATAGTTAGTGGCTAGTAGCAGAATTCAGAAAGCATGTTTCGGCCTAATCTCAACTTGTCTATTGGATATCCTGGAATGAACCTCACCTCTCGGATACAGGTTCATCCAATTGACGAATCCTAAACAAAAATGAAACACACATCCTGAATTCCACTGACAATCATCATTCATGTGTGCTTAGAGGCTTAGAAATATGTGACTATTGTTTATTCGACATCATATAAAAAATAGCCTATATCATTGTAACATAATTATCTCTTTGTAATAAGCAGTGGAAACCGAATAATATATAAAATATAGATGGTGATCCTTTAGTTATACAGTTTGAAAAGATTTATTGATTATCAGAAAGTTATTATTTATTATGGGTTTCGTAATTCACATCGACTATAGTTAGAGGTGTCCGATAGAAATTATATTGATATGTTTAAGTTTTGAAATATTGTAAATCTTGGACGGTTTGTAAACAATGGAACTTTCATTGATTACATGAAGAATGATTAGTGTAACAGGCGCCACAAAAAGGCAAACATCACATTTTTGTGTATTGGTAACAGTGAAAATGAATTTCTAATTAAATTTTTATTCATATTATTCAATGACAGAGTATATTAATTATTTTTACATGAAGAATATATTATTCAAATCGAATGATTTCAACTGATTTTTAGTGAACGGGTTATCAAGGGAAATAAAATTTGTTAAAATGTTCACTTCAAGATTAAATGGCGTTATTCATTTATTTGTACTTAAACTATGAACTGGTAAAAAATATTTGTTGGGCTTGAATACTGATTTGTATGGAAACAATACAATGAATAAGACAAACTTTAATAGAGGGAGATATAAGGTTGTTAAATTGGAATGTAGCAGCAAATGAACAAGGAACATATTTCAACTACGATAATCAATGCACAATAATGTTATCTAAAAGCACTGATTAAAGATTATATATAATTTTCACATAATTCCTAACCAAAATAGTCTATGCCATCATATTACATTGGCTCTGATTAACCATGCACTCACTCACTCACTATACAATTGTTCTACTTAATTATTATTATAATTATTCAACCGAATTTATCTAGTTTATATTATCTACATAGATATTTCTATAAAAATTTACTTATTTTAAAGAGATTATGATGTACTATGTACTATGCAAACTATTATGTAATTTAATAAATTAAGGCATAATAATAGAAAAAAAATTTAAACTTTAAATGTACTATCATTTTATTATGTAGAATTTATATCACTATGTAGACAATACAATGAAAATCAAGAAGTATTGAATAATGTTTCATTATGTTCTACAATTGAAGATTTTATCTAGAATTGATTGCAAAAGATTCAGAACTTCTAACAGTTGTATTGTTTATTATTCGATTTGTGATATTGTTTTATATTAAGGTGATTGAAGATAGTACAGATAATTTCAATTGATAGACTGGTAAACTTTTACAGGACTAAATCCGTTTCTTTCTCAGTTGACTACACACTCTCTCTCTCTCTCTACAGGAAAGTGTACACAACAAGTGATCAATATCCCAACGTCAATTATCAGTTGTGTAACCCGAAACATCTAATACCATAGTAAATTTACTTTATTCACTGATATTTGTATGTGTATTTACAGCATGTATTAAGTGAAACACATTTATTTGAAATGACTGAGTATGTACACTGATAGCTTAAATCACAAGATAATCTGAATTATATCACTATTAAAAACTAGGAGGCATCAAACAGTTATTTCATCTTGATATGAAACTCTTAAACAGCGTGTATCTACCAGCTCGACACAAGTAATCGAATCCAGAACAATCGGGCTTGTGCTCAAACGATTTACCTGTTGACATTGAGTTAGAATTCAGCAATGTAAATTTCTAAATTCATTCAGTGTTACACGATCATTGAAGTCCTGCTTCATTCAGGATGTGATTTCTGGAGTTGTAGTGAAAATTCGTAATTAATGCGGTTCGAAAATATCACTGAGACCAACTGAAGCTGGCAACCTGACATAATGTATTTATTGAATTTAAATATACATACTATTGGATTCTAGTTTAATAGTCTAGAGGTCAAGCGTTCGTACGTGCAACCAACGGTTGTGGGCTCAATGAGATTTCTGCATATGTACTGATGAACAGTCTGATATTGAAATAAAACCTCCATCTACTACTTTCAGTTTTCTAATAATGGTCTCGATAAGACCAGTTGATAATTTAAACTATGAACTTTCTATTATATATTTATTTACAAACCTCCCTCCTTATACATTGCACTCATCACACTTTTATTCCTCTTTGTCTTTTTCTCTCTTTTTAATCAATCGTTGATGTAATTCGATGCCTAAATAATATTAAAAATAAAAATATAGTTTGATATAATATTTTTTTTTACATAAACTAAACTATCCAATGGATAAATTCATCATTCTACGCTGATACATCGATACACACACAACAGATACACACATACACAGAGAGAGAGAGAGAGATAAATGTTCAATGTGATAATTATCTGATATTTTTGTAAATACATAAGAGAACAAGTATGAAATGGGTGCACCATTATTATGACTATGATTATTAGTATTATTATTCTCTTCATTTTCCTGAAATTGTATACAATTTGTTTTAAGCATAGAAATAGTTTACTTGTTAAAAATTTAATGATATACATGTGTAATTTGATCATTTTCACATGTCCAAATTGTAAATTAAATGAATTGAATTTTCATTATATTTTTGATTGAATATAAAAAAGTTTGTGTTTTTTGTTCATGGAATATGAACTTGATTAGTAGTAGTAATAATAATAATAATAATAATTTTCCAGAAGAAATCCAACTAGTTAACTTATTTATGATGGATATGTATAGAATAGAATAGAATAGAAAAAAACAACTTGACCAATGAAATGAAAAAAATAAATCAAATTTACATTTGAATCAATCTCATTCATAATCTATTCAAATTATACTTCATTGCAACTCATTTGGAAAAATGATGATTATCAAAGTTCACATGTCAGTCAGTCAATCAGTTACCATACCACATCAGCACAGAGACGCAAATGTCAAATCAAATCCCATAGTGATAAAGATAGTAGAGGTATTAATGGTAATGAAGAAGACTAGGGTTTGAAGATATTATTCAATAATTATAATTCAGTGACATAAGTTTAGAAGGAGGAAGGTAGAGATGCTGGCGAATCCAGAAGATTAGGATTTGAGAGAATGCAATGAATGGATGCACTTGCGCCATTGCAAACGATTTTGAGCCACGTCATTCAAGGTCTCTAACCATCGGTTACTATTGTCCCACGAACCCCTACTACATAGCCTACATCTACCAACATGACTCAATCCACTTGTTAGTGACTTCATCGATTTTTGCCACGTTTTGGTTCAGCCGCCACTAGCTTTCGTCCAACCTACTCCTACACCACAAAACATAGCTCGTCGAGGCAGTCGGTGGTTGTGCATACGTAACACATGTCCCAACCACCTCAACTGATGAAGTTTCATTACTTCACCTATCGAGGATATGTTTCGAAAGTTCACATGTACAAATATTTTATCCAAGCAATGTTGATAATACCAAAAAGTTAGACGAAATTGTCACAGGTGATGAGAGTAGATGATGGACTGAAGTTAAAACCATCCTCTGTCATACAGTAGTGTTAATAGTGGTCACATTATTTGTTGACTATGACACCTGATACTTTTCAGATTGATTCCCAAAGTGGTAATGATGACTAAAGTTCTGAAGTTTTAAATGGTTCGCCTAAATTTATGTGAATCTTTTATACACTTATCAACCTCATCCAATAGAATATACCAAATACACGGGCTGTTTTTCTAAGATAAGAAGGATAGAATATTACTGGCAGTAGTATCTAGGATATATGTGCATTTAATCCTATTTGAGATTGATGAACAGGATGAATTTATATTGTATTAATACTCAAAACCAGTACCTATCAATTTAAACTGCAAACAGTTATCTAACTCATTATGAATTAGAAAGTCTCCTTTATTAATGCAATGAATAGGATATTTATATCAAAGACTTTGATATTGAGAACAATTATTTATTGGTCAAGGTGTATTCTTTGAGAAAGTTTTACAACAGATGTGACATGTAGTTATATCCATGGTATAACTAATTATACTTGAAACGATCAACAACATGATGTACATGTGGCTAACAAAAACTAATCAACATTTTCATTATTGTCAAACAATGCAATTATCAAATTCATCCAGTGACTAGATGAAATTCTTAAATATTCAATAAATAGTAATAATAAAAGATGAAAATTTTACCCATTTTAATTCGGATTGATTACATTGTTCATAATAAATATTCAGTAATCTTATTTGTATTAATTCATTTCATTAAAGTAGAACAGAAAGTTTACTCAGTGAATAAGTATCAATGAAAAGCAATTCAAATTGAATTGAATTTCATCAAACTAGTTGTCACTTAAGCAATTTCTTTCTCTTCCTTTCGAAATCAAACAAAATTAACTTAAAATTTTGACATTCATTCTTAATTCATTTACCATTAGTTTATGTCAATTATGAGGCAGAAATTTAATTGATCAACAACTAAAAACTCTATCAAAAATTCTTATATGTTGTGTGAGTTTTATTTTTTTCCTGGTAGTGTTGTAGTGGTTGTTGCAGTTGTACAGCAATCAGTAACCGCGATATCAATTGTATATTGAATATTTCTAAGCGTAGTCTTTCTTCTTTAATATGAAATTGTTCATTATAATTGATTGAATCATATCCGATTGTCCAACTAACAGTCAATAAAATCAACTCAAACTGAATCACATCGTATTATTTTGTCGATTTGATTGAAAACATAGTTAATTACAAAATTAGAGGAATTTTTAATTTGATTATTCTTCTTCTTCTTATGATTAGTATTGACAAGCTTATTTTCAACTGTAGATGGATATTAATTTTTTTTTCAATCAACTATCTATCTCCAATTGAAACACGTGTATGTGTCGATTTTCTACTTTCTTCTTTTATTTCTTCATAACTAGGTCAAGCATCTGGATCGGTATGAAGAATTCAATTCATGACAAAACTCGAGTAAAAATGTTAATCGGATTATAAAATATGAAAAATTAGAAAAAACGACAGTCAGTCATTCAGTCAGTCAGTGTATATTCTGTTTCCTTTTTTTATTTATTATATTTCTATTCAACATTTATTGATGTTTTCACTTTCTTTCGAAACTAATCATACTGCTACATTCGTGTTTTATTTTATTCTTTTCTTTTCTATTTAAGTTTAATTTGATTTTCTATTCCTTTTTTTTGAATGAAGACAAGAACTGAGAGAGACAGAGAGAGAGAGAATGTTTTACACATTATCCAATCAATCTGGCTGACTAATTTTTCACAATGTGTACTTGTAAATAGTTAAATAATGAATAAATAAGTTTAATATAATTAATTACAAGTTGTTATAGATAAATAATTGTGATTGTGATGTTTCGGCATTTGCTTATTGACAACTATAGATGAAATGAAATCAGAACTAAATTTTCCTGACAGTCATTAGGTGTGTATTTGTATACATATGTTATCTGTTAAAAATAGACTGATTAGTGTCAAACGGTGAAAATTCTAAACGCCTGTTTCACAACACTTGTAATTTGTCAGCCAGACGTATCAGTATCCTAATGTGAATATCCAGACTGGAACTTGAACATAAGGCTGTCTTATCTGTACGGCTACTTACTAAGTCAAGATACAAACAAAACTTTTTAACATGTTTGAATTTCAATTCAACTGTTAGTGATTAATGGTGTTTTTTCCTTCATTCCTTAACAAGTCACATTCCAACCATTCTGCATAAACTTATGTTGACTTAACAGATATATTGAGGAGAATGGACATATACCAACTAGCACTGATCAAAATCTAATCAAAAAAAAATATAAACAATGGAATAATACTTAAAACCTTTACAAATCAAATTGAAATTTATGTTGTTTCACAGGTCTGTGACTATCTGAATCAGGTACGAAAATCGATAACGCCTTGGCAATTTGATACAAAATGTCTCACTATAAACGTGAACATGGATGAGTATCGATCCATTCGATAAGCCTCAGATAAAACAAACTGTTCATCCTAGATTTCACTGTTAGCCATTTTGCATCTGGTGTGTTTATTATTTTGTTTTGAAACCAATAAATACATATTCAGTGAAACATAATACATATTATTGAAAATCAGTAGTTTGTAATCAGCATTAGATACATACATAAATTCTATACAATTTCTATAAAATAACTTATAGATATGGCATCAGTGAGATATTAGATTTTAAAAAAAAATAATATGACTATTTACTTTCAATTATTTTTTTATTCAACACTTACATTTAACAAACAGCATAACACGCAATTAAAGAAAAATCGAATTTTTATTCATAAAAATTTTTATTGCTTTGTCTTTTTTGTCTTTTTATTTTTCCTAGTGTAATTTTCTCTTAAGAAATTTTCTCATCATCAGTTGTAAAATTGTATTTTTTTTCGCACATGAATTAGCATAAATTAATAATTTATTCAAATGGAAAAAACTCAATTTAAAGTGGAATAACATGAACTGATGTTAAATGAATTGAATCATGTTGAATGAATGAAATAGATACTTAGTATTGATACATGCAGATAATAATAGTTACATTAAACTGCAAAATGTATATGATTGAATGTTTGGCATTTAAGACAGTGATTTAAAATTTATTATGCTCACCGCAAAATCTGAAGTCTCTGGAATGAACTTTAAAAGAGTTGCTATTCAATACTCGTGAGGAGTTGAAATGAATGCTCACAGAATAACTGTTTTCTACTGATTACCCAGTTCGTGTAGTTTTGAGAATAACAAGATTTGGTGGTAGAACGAAATTTGCTTGCAGTGTGAAGCTTAAAGAACTTTTCAACATAATTTTAAACAGGATTATAGAATTCTGTTTATGAAGCGATATACAGTGAAATTAACACGTTATCCAGTGTATATTACTTGCCAGTAATCATCACGTCTGTCTTACTGATGATTAGAGATGGAGGATATATTTTATTTCGGACACTATGCTAACTTCATGGAATTGAATAGTCTGAAGAAATCCTATTACAAAACTATTGTGAAACAAATAAATATTTTTATCTCATATGTAAAAAGTCATGCGAGGCAATTTCAGAAGTTGCGACAAATTAATAAATAATTCACTGGTTGATTGAAATGAAATCCCTTCTGTTGAATGGAATTCATAACTTCAATGATTTTCAATCAATTATGTGAGGAAGTTATCTGTTGCTTATTACTACTAATACAATCTGTATAAACAAATATTCATAAAATAATTAACACTGATAGTTGAACTGGAAGAATCCTCATTTTATAAATTTAGTGTCAGGTAATAATTTTTACTAATTGGTAAAACAAATGTACAATTTCTACAATTGAAATACATAAGGCACTCAAACACAACTATCAACCAATAACAAAATCCCCATTTCCAATACAAATGCCAAAACTATCCTTACTGTATAGAGCGGAAACTACCAAAACCAATAACCCAAAGATACAGGTGTTTATTAACATGTGTCAACACAAGATACTGCAGATACATTGATCAAGTACCGTCAGCAACAACCTACTGTGAGAGGGAACAAATCCAATTCCAACTGAGTAGAAAATTAAGACAAGGCGCTGGAGGTGTATTGGACAAACATAGTGGACAGCACTCAACTGTGTTACGAGTCAAGACCTAACTCGGAATGCTCATGGTAAATGGCGGAGTCGAAGACCGATGAGCATATTGAGCCGATAATTTGACGCAGATATGAAAAGAACGAACAGCGATTGAGTGGTGTTGGATAGTAGAGCGGAGTACAGAGTTGTATGGAGATTGCTGGTCAGCAGTGACCAATTATGTATTCGAGACAACCAGCATAAGTAAGTGATCCAGCTCGAAAAAACCTTAACACTAAGATTAATATTTGGTACTTTAGTAGTAGCAAAAACATTCTGTTCTAATTCTTCAAGTCTGCAGATTAAAAACAAAACTTATAAAATATACAGAATACGAGAAATAAAATTGTTTATTGTGGCTAGAAGTAAAATTTAGGATTCCTATTTCATTGTATTTTTAAATTGTCAGCCAGATGTATCTGCGTCCTAGTGCTAATGTTTATATCAGGACTCGAAATCAATGTCCATCCCAAGTTTAATTACCAAACTGCTGAATCCAAACAGCTACTAAATGTGTTAGCGGATTTATTTATTTAACTATGGTCAGTGTTTTAATGAAAAAGATAGAATTTATCAGACTTCAAAAACTCATTACTCAAAATGATGTAAGTAACAAGAAAATACAAAAAATTTTCCTTTTATTACAAAATTTTTTCTTATACATACAAATTCTTATGAGTATTAACTTACACTACCTAGTATAGATGTCACTCGGTAAATTTCTATACTTTTGGTAGTGGTGTGAAGTTAATTCTTATAATTTTCACAGTTATCATTGATGAACACATAGAATTGGGTCACATTCATCGCATTTCGTCTATTTTTGTTGTGAATGATGTTTTGACGGTACTGTTTCCGTGAGATTTTCAGCCTACAAGGTTTTGTGCTTCTTTGAACAGCATCAGTGTATGCGACATTTTCTTCTTCGTGGCCAGAGTACTACAGCGTCTCTCCCGAAGCTAGTCTTTGTTTTCGAACCTGCATCCAATGTATTTCACTTATTCCAAGTACTACTAGGTTGTATCTTAACATTTTTACAGCTACGTGGATGACTCTCCCAGTCTTCTACATTGTGCGAACGTTCCGTATACCAATATTAATTATTGCTCGGGTTGTCGGAATGGGCTACGGCCTCGTGACTGCTGAAAAAACTTAGCTTTCACCATGAGGTATTAGAATAGTCCTAAATCAAGACCTTCGAACTGCTAGGTCAGAGTTTAAATGGTTAGAATTATTTGTTCTGGTTAACGTTTTTTTTGGCAAGTTTGATTTCTATAGAATGGGGATACTAACACCATGACCACCTCTCCTATCTTATCCGGGTTTATGGCCGGCAATAACCCTAGAAGGTCTCCAAGGGCAGACCTTTTTGTAGTAATTAATTTTAATTGCAGAGGGTTATCGTCACAGAATGCTATTAGTAAACGTATTATTGAAAGCCAAATAATAATGAATACCTATTTCGTCCTCAGATATGGGACAATTTATCACAGAACTACTTCACGCATATTAAAACCATAAAATTGTCATCACCCTTCAATTATGTTTATGTTTGAAAATGTGAACTGTGTTGAATTCGGATTCGATGATCTAAGTAATTAAGTGTTTACTATTAAACTGAAAAAAAAACAAAATCTTCAGTAAAATAATTAGACAGATGATTGATTACATGTATGGGAATGTTCATTTCTGTAAAGTTGAACAATTGAAAGTGTTATAGATTTATCACTGTTACATTTTCAATTTTATCCTAATTAATTGTTAATCTGTGACAACCACTTACACATCATTGTGTTAGAGTGATGATATTTAAGAATAATATATATATATATATATATATATATATATATATATATATATATAAACAATTTATCAAACAGTCTTAATTATCACCTGAATATGTGAATTGTTAAACTAGTTTTTTTTTTTATTTTTTATGTTGTTACAGTTGTCATGTCAATCAACAAAACACCTCTCCCTCTCTCTCTATAAATCAATGTAATTACATAGACCATATGAACATTATGGTTATAACTAAGGATTACAGACTGTTTATTTCGATTTTCTTTTTTTTTCTCCTCTAATCTATTTATTTATTCAAAATACAAAGAAGCTTAATTGTCAATTGAAATAAAACTGTTAGAAACTAAACAATCACTGACGAGTGATAACTATCCGTTTAAAATTGTTGAACAAACACACCTTAAATACAATACAGTAATCATCAGATAGATCAAATAGAAGAGGAGATTAGAAAAAAAAATAACGCTAATTATAACATATCAAATGAAATTATATTGTTCAACCACTACTTCATTAAAGATTATTCAACTATGACTGTATTGAATTATAATTTATTCAAAATCATTCACTCATCTACTACTTTGACTTTCATTTGAATTCTCTTATCTATTTCAATAGGTTCTCCTGTATGCTCTTCATGTAATCCATCGATAAAGTTCAAGTATCAATAAAAGTAACTATGTTTAAAATTAAGTTGAATAAAAGTTATGCATATATATATATATATATAAATCAATAAAATTCATTGATTCACATAAATATTGAGTGATTATTGTTGTTAGACGTAGTCTATCCAAAAAACCCAACACCTAGATTTCATGTTATATGGGACTAGAAATGTAAAATGTACCTATAATCTTGAGTACCTTTTAGTAGATCTGATCTTACCCTATCCAATTTCACAATCCCAGAAGTTACCACTGATTGAGCTCCTGTAAGATTTGGATATATATATAAATACAATTGATTGACCGTTGAATTTTGACTGTAGTGCATGCGATGTCGAATCATTCATATGAATGTCTACATTACAATATGAATCATAAAATCATGTGTTCATTATCACCGTTACAATCAATCTATAAAATTGTTGGATAGTTTTTTTTTCATCAACATAGATTTATAATATATACAGAAGATAATGTTTTTCAATTTGTAATATAATTGAAAATTTCTAGAAAAAAATATTGATTTCCCAATCTCAATCGAATGATTTAATCAGAAATAATTACCATTTGGATTGTAAAGTTTTATTTTGACTTTGTAGAGATTTCAACATGTCACACTATCAATGTTACATTTATATTGATACTATAGACAGTTATGGACAATTAGTCAATGGTCATTTATGTTCACTGAACAGTCACGGTTTACGTAGGGATCAATTGAATTTTTAAATTTGGTCTAACAAAATTTAGAATTATCCAACAACGTTAATTATTGTGTCAATCAGTCAATCAATCAATCAATCAACAGCAACGCAGAACTTCCTACGTATGTACGTACATCAGTTAATGTTGCCATACCACATTAGCACACAGATGCAATTGTCGATTAAATCCCAAAGTAATAGAGGTATTAAAAGTATTAGCAGTAATCGGAAAGATCAGGATTCCAAGATATTATTCAAGAAGCAGTATCTTGTGAAAGAAAATCAAAAAGAAAAAGACGAAGTAATGACGACTTCAGAAAGTTAAGATTTTAGAGAACACAAAAGCGTGGATGCATCTGCACAAATGCGAACGATTTCAAGCCATGTCATTCAAGGAACCCATACAGGTAGTCTACATCTATCAACAAAGCTCAGTCTGTTTGCCAGTGACTTCATGGATTTGTGCCATCTTTTGGTCTGACCGCCCCTAGATTTATTCCAACCTACTCCTACACCACAAAACATAGCTCATCGAGGCAGTCGGCGGTTCGGGCATTCGTAGCACATGTCCCAACCACCTCAACTAATCAGATTTCAATACTTCATCAATCAATCTGCCATTCTTACATAGTAACCCTTTCCTAACAAGAACATTGCATACTCGGTCGTCTCAAGATACACGAGCAACGCTTCGGAGACACCTATGATCAAAGACAAGCAATCTACGAATGTCCTATAGTCTTACGGACCATGTTTCGCATCCGTATAGTGGGATGGACCGAACTGCTCCGTAGTACACTCGTCCTTTGGTTAGCAAACAGATATCTCGTCTGCGCTATAGGTGACGCAAGTTGGCAAAAGCCAATTGAGCCTTCTGTATCCGTGCTGAGATTTCGTCAATCGTCAGGCCATCATCATTGGTGAGACTCTCAAGATAAGTGAAGCGGTCTACACGTTCGTCTACTTCACTTCCTGTCACCAGATCAGGTGCCGATGCAGCCCAATCTTGAATCAACATTTTGCTTTTCGAGGGTGAGAACCGCATCCTGAACATGCTTGCATTGTTGCTTATGGTAGTCAGGAAACACTGCATTTTGTCATCGTCTTCATCGAATAGGACTATGTCATCGGCATATTCTAAGTCAGCAGGTGATTTCCCTGGTAGAAGGTCCACTCCTGAAAAGTCAGACGATGATAATGTTAAATCTAGGAATATGTCTATGACGAAATTAAACAAGAGTGGAGAAAGTGGACATTCCTGACGGAGATCACTTGAGGTAAATAATTCCGATGACAGTTCCTTATAAGCTCTCACTCTACCGGCACTGTCACAGAACCTCCCGACCAACAGTCAAGGTGGTAAACCAGTCTGCTCTTCCTGAGCTCTAGTTAGGCGTCTAAGTATATTCGAGACCAACAATTTAGACACTATGTTAGTCAAACTTATTCCCCTTTGATTGTCACAGGAAGACTTTAGTCATTTCTTGTAAATTGGGACAATCAAGGGTTGAGACCACTTGGATGGGATTACGTACAGTTCCCAGATTCTACCTTAGATCTCAGACAACCTAGCTGCCAAAACTGGACCAACATCATTATAAATCTCAGGGGTCAGTCTATCAGGACCTGCAGCTCGCTCTCACTTCAGATTTCCTATAGCTTCCTCAACTTCATAACGCCTAGGGGGACTTAAGTCGATTTGCCATTCAGGATAACTGGAGATACTGGGTAATCGAAGTGTGGCTGAAGGCCGGTTGAACTGATCCCTGAAATGTTCTCCCCAACAAGCCAATCTCCTGGATTGAGAATAAATAATAGTCCCATCCTTTTCCGAGATAGTCTCAATTATAGTAGGATTCCTAATACCAGTTTCCTTGATGAGTCGGAAAAGTTGTCTAGTGTTGCCTATCGCCACTGCCTTTTCCATCGCTTTTGCTTTCGCCACCCACCAATGTTCACGGTTGTTGCGTAGGCTTTTTATCAGTCTGCTCCTTAGCCGACTAATCAAACTCAGAGCCAGACGCGACGAGCATCGTTCAGTTCGGTGGATGCTACTGAAATCCACCGCTTCTCCCTAATCCTTCGGCTTAACTTGCTGGTAGATATCACTGCTGTTTTTACAGCTTTTCGGATATTATTCCAAACTGCCTCAGGGCGGGTATCGCTTACTAAATGACAGCTATGTGGTTTTCCAGTTGTTCCTGAAATATATTATTTGCACTGTTATCAGTAGGTGGAATCCTTAAAATTTTTCCTGCAGTGTCATTCTTGCGGCCAGTAAAAAGGAAACAAGTAATCGCTCGCAGTAGATCATGATCTGAATTTAAACATGTACCTCAGAATGAGCGGCAGTCTTCGATAGAGCCTCTCCATCGGTGGCTGATGATGTGATCTTGTTGGGTCCATCATTGTGACCACTTTGGGTGTCGCCATGTCAAGAAACATTTTTCCTTATGTCTAAAGTTAGTGTCTGCTAGGATTAGGCGATTATCTGAGCATAGTTGCAGCAGACGGTCACCATTATCTGTTCTTTGAGCTGCGACACCATAAGATCCACCCATGTGTCTTTCCTTTTCATTCAGTCTACCTACTTGAGCATTGAAGTCACCAGCCATTATTACTGAATCGAGGTGCTTAACTTTTTGGAGGAGGTCTGAGAGCTTTCTGTAAAACTCATCTTTCACCTCGTCTGAACGGCAGTCAGTGGAAGCGTAGGTAGAGACAACAAAGAGGCAACGGCGAGTGTCGCTATCTTTCTGAGTCCTTACTTTCCTGTTTTGTAGGACAGCGTACAAGCGACTATCTACAGGGATCCAGTTTAGGAGAGCTAGTTCTGCTCTAGGACTCAATGCTATAACTACTCCAACGAGGCGACAAGATGCAGCATCAGGGCTACCTGAAACACGAATTGTAAACCGTGTTATTTCTGTGTCCGCACTAGTTGAAATCCAATTGATGATTTTAGTAGGATCTTGTATGCGCCCTTTGGAGACGCATGATACATCGATTGTTCGGGATTCCAGAGTTCTAGCTAATGAAGCCTGTTGTACTATTTTGCACAAGGTTTGAAATTAAAAGCTTCAGTATGTAATTTATTACGGGATTTTTGGAGACCAGGAATAATCTTTCGTGAGTTCAAAACTTTCACGTCAGCGGCACGATATGACAAACGATCAAAACTAGGGTAGGTCGAGGAAGTAAGAGATGTATTAAGAGGTTTAAAAAGGATTGGATTGTGACCAGTTTGGTCTCATGTGCTGTTATAAGTATGAGTGCGGATATCACTTCTTGGCTGCCCGCAACTTCGAAGGATTCTGGTTATTATACTTAATATTGTATCCAGTTATATAAGATTTAATTGGATTATAAATTTTTCCACGTTTGCATTGTTCTTAGTAGTATAAATTCCAGTAAAAACTGGATAACTTCTAGTTTTCGAATTTCTGATATTCTCTTTTGAATAATGATGAACGTTTGGTTAATTTGATAACAACCGTGTATAGTTTATTTTAATGTTGATCAATAAATCACGTAGAAAACATTTGTGACAAGTTGTCTACAAGAATTCATTAGAATAATATTCATTTATCTGCATCAAATGACTGGGTAAGTATAAACAGTTTTTTCATATCTTTTTTTCTTACACTTAGTATTAGGTGATTGTAGTTAGACAACGTAGAATTTTGAACCTAAATATCAGGGTTGCTTACCACTTGTCAACAGGATGTACTTGAAATCTGGATAGAATCAGTCCTCCTTGTAAAATTCGAGTTTACATTACCCAATTTTCATAAATGTTTAGGCTTTGTTCACACAGAACGCATCTACAATAATATGCAGAGTGATATCCACAGTACCATTTTAGTGAAAATGTAAATGATGAGGAAAAATCACATTCTTGGAAGGAAAAAGGAAATACAGAATAGAATAGATACTCTAATTTTTTATTAATTCTATCATCAATTGGGTTGTGTGTTTTTTTATAAATAATTTTTGTGTAGGTGGGCACGAATGAACAATAACTGATAAATTTTTAAATAAATATAAAAAATCATTTATGCGTAATAAATAATTGATAACACAATTTATAGAATTTCATCATCATTGATGAAAGGATAAACCAAAATAATTCTCATAAATATTCTCAAAAATAATGGGGATTATCATTACTAATTTGTACAGGTGAATAATATACGTATGTAAGTCTATCTCTGTGTATCTGTCTGTGTGTATGTGTGTTCGTTTTAATAAATGTACACCATAAATAATAATAATCATCATCATCATTCAGTTGACTAGTCAAAATCAATTCAATGACAGTTAACTATTTGAGTTGAAATCAACTCTTTCATTCATGTCATTGTTACTTTCTATAAAAATGATCAGTGAATAAAATCTACACCAAATTTAATCCCCTTTTTCAGTATTTATACTATGTTTTGATGTCTGTGTTTTGTATGTAGATGATTGTTTTGGTTGGTTAAATAAGAAAAATAAACACATCATTCGAATCAATTCGATTCAGTTTGGTTCAGTTATAAAATAGCCTAAAAGTTGACCATCATCATCATCGTCAATCAATCAAATAGTCATGGTCAAATTAATTTTTGTCTTGTTAAATGTTTAATCGTTGTTGTTTAAGTCAAACTCCGTTTCTTCTTCAACGCACACACGCACACACACACAGAGAGAGAGTGAGACGCAAACACACATAAATATCTCTTTCTGTTCAATTTTCAATGAATATAGGCTTGCCTTGTTGTATTGAACATTTTCATAAGTCAAAATCAACAAATTGATCTGATAAAAAAAATAGAAAATATTTTCTTTCTTTTCTGTTAAATATTCTTCACAAATAATAAAGGATTAAGATGTTTTATCAGTTTAAATGTATTCAGTTTTCATTTATCACATAATCGGAAAGATAATTTCTAAACAGATGCTAAAGAAAGCACTTTTGAGCTATTAATCATTTGTGTTAAAATAAACTGTTTTCAATTTATTGAAAGATTTAATCGATTAAATTATAGAATATTATTATTCAGCTGCAATATTTTCGGAAATTATTTAGCCCAATGATTATTCGGTGATATTCATTTACCGAACAATCATTCGGCCATCAATAGAGTCCTATCGGCTAGTAAGCATAAGATAACATGATATTGGTCACTGTTTAGGATTCTATTTTAAAAATTGTGACATTTTAGATTTAGTACACCGCGGATTATATATAAATATTAATTAACTCTGTATCAATTATTTAAAATGATCATATGCTTTACCTACTTACTTACTTAATTACTTGCTCACTTATTTGCTTGCTTACTGACCTACTTATGCTGGTTGTCTCGAAAACATAATTGGTCACTGCTGACCAGCAATCTCCATACAACTCTGTACTCCGCTCTACTATCCAATCCCACTCAATCGCTGTTCGTTCTTTTCATATCTGCGTCAAATTATCGGCTCAATATGCTCATCGGTCTTCGACTCCGCCATTTACCATGAGCAACTCTGAGTTAGGTCTTGACTCGTAACACAGTTGAGTGCTGTCCACAATGTTTGTCCAATCCACCTCCAGCGCCTTGTCTTAATTTTCTACTCAGTTGGAATTGGATTTGTTCCCTCTCACAGTAGGTTGTTGCTGACGGTACTTGATCAATGTATCTGCAGTATCTTGTGTTGACACATGTTAATAAACACCTGTATCTTTGGGTTATTGGTTTTGGTAGTTTCCGCTCTATACAGTAAGGATAGTTTTGGCATTTGTATTGGAAATGGGGATTTTGTTATTGGTTGATAGTTGTGTTTGAGTGCCTTATGTATTTCAATTGTAGAAATTGTACATTTGTTTTACCAATTAGTAAAAATTATTACCTGACACTAAATTTATAAAATGAGGATTCTTCCAGTTCAACTATCAGTGTTAATTATTTTATGAATATTTGTTTATACAGATTGTATTAGTAGTAATAAGCAACAGATAACTTCCTCACATAATTGATTGAAAATCATTGAAGTTATGAATTCCATTCAACAAAGGCATTGATTTCAACTAATCAGTTTTCAAGTGAAATAATAGATTTGCGTAATACTTCAATGTGTTTGAAATGTTAACCATGATTATGCTATTTTAAATTTATTTTACTCGATAAAATCAAAATACTCATTTGTGTTTTTTCTTCTATTTTTATTTTTTATATGTTCAAATCTAACATCATTTTTTTCTCTTAAATGTTCAAATAATTCAATATTTAACGTGTATAGTAAGGTGTTTTGTGTCGAATTTCAGTTTATTGATATTGATTATTATTAATATTATTATTATTATTATTATTATTTTGGTAATTAATTGATGAAATATAAATTGTATGATTTTTCAAGTACTAGTTGAATTCTTCTTTGTAGGCTTGCTGTATAAATTGACATTTTTATGGTCTAATGAATGTTTCTGTCAATGTTGTCAGTGTATTTGAAGCTACCAGTGTGTCGACAATAGTAACAAACACGAACATAAACATAACTCATCTCAATGTTACATGTAATTTGATAGACTATAAAGTTTTGACCAGCTGTTCATTATCCAACTAGAAAGAAGCACAACTTTGGCATATATCCCATTATAATATATTTTAATAACTAACCAATTTCGTTAATCACACACGCATTCTCCACTTATGTTTATTATTATCGATTATTATCATAACTGTAATCTTAATTCTCAGAGTTTATTATGAAGTCAATTTATTTTGACTGTATTAATTTGATTAAAGAATTAATTATTCTGGAATATTTTTGCATTCATTGTCAATTGAATAATTTTTCTTTGTGTGAATGAATTGAATTGAAAAACTGATTTTGTTATTTTTATTCGTGTTGAACGATTATTCACAATATATAACAACTTCATCTTATAGAGGGAATGAGAATTTTCGTATTATAAATAATATCAACCATTTGAAATTGTAATCAATGTACATTGAATGAGTTTTTTCTATGTTGTTTAGTTTTTGTTTGGACTAACAGAACAAAAAAAATGCAAACACAGAGACGACACAAATAACTATGAATTGTTGTACATCAATTTAATAGGGAAATAATTCCATGATGAATATATTGATTAATTTATAGAACAATAAATGACAGCAGATTATATCACCATCCGATTGAATTCTTTTCAAAAGTATTCAGCTCATATTATTAGTCTTCACAAGTAAACTGTCACTGGTAATCCATTCATTCATTCATTCATTCATTCGGATATCGTTGAATAAATAGCTTCTTAATTCAATAACTTGATCGGTCCAGAATAGAAATTAAATCTGTACAAGTGATAGTAACAGCCACAACCACAACCGCAACCATAATAATAAAGTTTTCTTAACTTATTTATGGATGCACTCAAGCATGTAATTTTTTCATCAGCATCGTCATCGATTATTCTACTTGTTTACGAATGTCTCATTTTCAATGAGTTTCCTTATTTTTTGTTTTTACACTGTATCCATTTATTCGTGATGTTGTTTTTTTTTTCTATTCACACTTCTGCTAATAGATTTATATATGTATATATGTATGTTTGCTCCCCTGTTATTAATAAAAAGTAGTTCACCACATTGTATGTGAGATTACTTTCGCTTGAATAAGTGTGTATATATTTCTTTTCTTTTCTTTCAACATAATAATAATAATATTAATATTAATAATGCTAATAATAATAATAATAATAATAATATTAATATTAATAATGCTAATAATAATAATAATAGAGGATTTAAAGTTTAATTGTAATTACCTAAGAATATGTCTGGCTTGTATTGTCTCATACACTTAAATAAACAACATACACATTTATGCGTTGATATTTTTCATAGAAAATCTCAATCTATTAAAGTGTTCTCATTTATTAATTAAACCACTTTGTGTTTGAGATTTGAAACAATGTCTTAGTATTGCTCGTTGATTTGTAAGTAAACTCTCAGAAAAGAAACAAATACTTACTTTATGTCTCCACTTGTGTACATGTGCATGAGTGTGTGTGCTTGTGTGTGTGTGTGTGCTTGTGTGTGTGTGTGTGCGTGTTTAGCTGCAACTGAAGAAATTCCTTGAACAGTGGTGATACATATACATAAAACTTAAACAAGTATATACACGTGCCTCTTATAGTACTTCTGTATAACTACAACAAGGATAAAATCATTTTGATAGAAAGGATATGTATATGTATATATCAACTAGGTATGTATGTATGTATGTAGGTAGGTAGGTAGGTAGGCAGGTGGGTAGGTGGGTAGGTGGATAAGTTCGGTAATCGATATAATCATAATTACTATTATCATTATGATTATAATTATTAATTATTTTTCATTATGATTAATCATTCACTCAATAAATAGCATAATCCTGATATAAACATAAATCACATAATAAGAAAGAGAGAGAGAGAGATAGACAAAAACTAAAGATGATTATTCATGGTCAGAGGTCATTGAATCGGTGAATTAGTTAGTGAAATGATTGTGTCATCATATTCATTCTATGAAATGGGAAAAAGCAATAATAAATTCTATCAAAACTAATTAAATGAATGAATGAATGAATCAATGAACACACTGATGATGATGATGATGATATACTCAACAATAAATTATGACTTTCTCTCTTAACCATTTATTATTTTTTGCTCTTTTCATGTGTTAAACACACATTAACTTTTTCTTACAAAAGTATTCTACTGAATCGGTATATTATAGTATTTTATCATTTATGCTGAACACTTCTGATACTTAGAATTCATTTCTATGCATTTCACGTGATTACTATACTCATTGATTGTTATTCTCTTTAGCATTACCTGTTAATTTATCTTTTCATAAACAGAATTCTTATGAATTCATTCAACTGTTAATTGTTTGATACATTTACATGCAATGTATATGCATGCATATATATATATATATATATAGAGGAATTCTACATTTAGTCGTAGAAATATACATGACTGGTTTTCTTTGTTGTAAAGAAAAAACTGTTTTTTTTCATCTACCGTAAAATAAAAAAATTAGGTTTATTCTTCTTTTGGAAATTTTTCTGAAATTAATTTTTCCAATCTTTTATGAGGATAAATAAAATTTTATGAATTTCTGTGATTAGATGATTAAATTTTATTCCTAGTATGGGACTCATCGGCAGTGCGCATCCACGACTCCTGAACCTCGCAGGATTTGAACCCAGGACCTTCCTCATTGTGCGCGAACGCCTGACCGTCAAACCACTCAGCCGGCATCTAGCGGTAATAATGTCTAACTTGATCAATTCACAGATTTGCGCAACCTCATACACAGTCTTCGGTAGTTTCTGTCTACACCCGAACAGATTAAACTTCACTGGTCACGTCTTCCCACTAAAACTCGGAGAAGCTTCCTCACGAAGCTAATCACTAGTGAGCACAGGTAATTTGCATTTGCGGTTGTGAAGATTGTTAAGTTACACATTTTTGAAACCATGAATCGATCAATGTTAGACAACCATTATAATTGATCAAGTTAGACAATAACACCATTAGATACCGGCTCAGTGGTCCGATGGTTAGGCGTTCGCGCACAATACCGAAGGTACTGGGTTCGAATCCTGCGGGGTGCAGGAGTCGTGGATGCGCACTGCTGATGAGTTCCACACCAGGACGAAACGGCCGTCTTTCAGTGCTTCCAGGTTTCTAATGTGAGGGTCTAACAGTGATTGATTGATTGATGATTTCAAAAATTTGTAACTTAACAATCTTCACAACCCCATTATGTAAATTTTATTCGTTTTATTTTCAAAAGAAATAATTGATCCTATTTAATAGTATTTGATGGTTTTCCTGTTGTTTTACTGATGATGTTCATGTCAAACAAGAAATAAAGTAATCATTTCATCGTCGAATTATAAAG
This sequence comes from Schistosoma turkestanicum, assembly GCA_944470395.2. Classification (NCBI taxonomy): domain Eukaryota; kingdom Metazoa; phylum Platyhelminthes; class Trematoda; order Strigeidida; family Schistosomatidae; genus Schistosoma; species Schistosoma turkestanicum. The sequence continues at coordinate 11,315,283 of OX103971.1, forward strand.
ATCGTTGTTTTTTTTAACCTGAAATCATGAACCAATCTTCGATAGATCACCATTGAAAACCTGGTTTCACTGGACATCTGTTTCGTCCTGCTATGGAACGAAATGCACACCCATAGCTCATCCCTACTCTCAGGAGTCGAACCTACAACCTTCGGTCTTGCGCATGAACCCTCAACCTCTGTAACACTGAGACGGCATCCAACGTTGATAATATTTAACTCTAACCAGTCTAAAGATTTTCATATTCTAAGTAGATGAATGATAATAATAAACAAGATATCATGAAAAAATTGAGTTCATGTAAATTCGGTAATTGTCAGTAAACTGCTTTCTAAAAATGATCAACGAATTAATCGAATTCTAATACTCGTATGAGATAAATAGTAAAATATCACTAAATTTATAGGGATACATCTTTATAAGAAGTTTCATTTAGAAAACAAAATAAATTTCCAATGGATTATGTAAATGATCTTTAACTAACTATTATTATTAAGCATCTTTTATACAATGTCAATTTATTTAGACGAGAGTTGATTGAATATAAAATTAATTCACTAGCAAGTATGTATGATTTAAACATGATGACATTGTTCATTATTCAATAATTATTTAATATTTAACAAAATATACAAAGTAAAAAATATCATAGTTATCTAATTAAAATTAGTTTGTGATGTTAATTACACATTTAATAAAAGAGAAAATGAAAGAGTTAATACTTAGTGAATATTATTCATATTCCTATAAATTTCTGTTGTATATTAATAAGGAAGTCTTAAAGAATAATGCATTCATGATTGTACAGAAACCTTTCAAAATGACTAATATTTAAAATATTGAGCGCTAATCAACTTCACACTTTATGATTTTAAAACTATCATACACTGAGTAGCAGTAGCAGTAGCAGTAGCAGTAGTAGTAGTAGTAGTAGTAGTAGTAGTAGTAGTAGTGGTAGTAGTAGTAGTAGTAGTAGTAGTAGTAGTGTGAGTAGTAGTAGTTTGAGTAGTAGTAGTTTGAGTAGTAGTAGTAGTAGTAGTAGTAGTAGTAGTAGTAGTAGTAGTAGTAGTAGTAGTAGTAGTAGTAGTAGTAGTAGTAGTAGTTATAGTAGCAGTCGTGTATTAGTTCAGCAAAGGTGATCATTGAACTCTGTAACAATAATCTAATTCACTTGCCTAACTTATCTCAAATTATTTAACTCATACATTGATTATTACAATGAAAGATTTAATGATTTCAATCATGTTCTGTGTGAAAACACACTAAGATTAGTCAATTTGTTTGCTTGTTTTGTTTAAATGTTAACCTAACAACTAATTTTTCATTAATCTACACATCATCATCGTCATCTAATTTTTTTTATGATTGGAGGAAATAGAATCATGCAATCTATTCAATGCTTTGAGTAGATTTTGTGTTTACTTTAAACAATCTTTCACTGGTATATATTTCTTTGTTGTTATCATATTTTTTTTAAAAAAATAGAGAGATAACAAATTAGAGAAATAAAATCATTCCATTTTTTTTTCTTTTTCCCCAATACATTTGTATTAGTCTTAAAGTAAATAGCCTGAAGGAAATTATCTAAACCGAAATGTATCTGCATCTATGTTGCTGTATACATATATTTTCGTTTCATATTGAAATACACACACACACAGTGTATTATTTTTTTCTGTCTATTTGTTTTAAATGATCAAAATATTGTGTAGTCTAAGTGATTGAAGTAGTGTTAAATAGTTCATTGTTTATTTTCTATTCAATGAGAAATATATCTTAAAATGAATTTATCAATTTGGAATTCATTTTGTGAAAACACGGAAATTTTTTTATTAAATTGTTGGTATACTTATTATTCATTAAATATTTTTAGTTAGTTAGTTACTTGATCATTTTGAGGCATATTCACAAAACGGTGTTGATGTTCAAACATCATCTGCTTACATGTATACACACATAGATGTGTAGTCGTTTCTCTCTGTGTGCGTGTAAGAGTGATGTTCTGTGGCTGTTGTTCAATTTAGCCTGCCTTCATATATAAATGAAAAAGATTTATTTTCTCCTTAGGCTTACAGATAAGTAACTAATAATTTGTTTATTTAGAACAAGTGTCTCAACTTACATAATGAAACAAATTGAAAATTCAATTGAATCATTATTGTTACTAAGGTTAATTCAATAATGATTCGATCGAATTCATTCAGTAAACTGTTTTGTGTGTGTGTGTGAAAAATTTCCGATTGATCATGAAATTATCAAATTAATGCAAATTGTAGATTCACTGACTGACTGACTGACTGGCTGACCCATATTCCATTGAACATAGAACTTTTGAGCATGAATACCGTAAAAGCCTACAGATGATGTTTCAGGCGAAGCGGCATGCGTGAAGACTACTAAGCTTTATAATATCTATCATTGACTGATTTTAGTCTAATCACTGTTGAAAATCAGTGCTGGATGATTGTTATTATCCATGAACCCTAACCACGGATCAAATTGAAAATGTTCAGGCTTCGTGCTGAATGTTTAACGTTTAAATAACAACTGAAAAGTGGCTAGTTAGTAAGTAAGTACTTCTTGATTGTTGTTGAATTTGTGCATGCTAACTGATGAAGAGTCACATACTAGGAAGAAGAGGAAGAAGAAGATAATATATTCTTCAGTGAGTCGTTAAGTTTAAGTTCAATTATTTGATGTATGCATCATGTACAGATAACTTATTATACAAAACTAAAATAACTCGGTAGAAAATCATGTTCATTTTATGTAGTTTGGTAATGTTGAGTTTTAATCTGATTTTCAATTATCAATAAAATTTTAATGGAATATTTTCAAATGAATGAGAAATGAAAAACAACACAAACTGTTAGCATTCTTTCAATCTTGGTTCTTGAAATAATCTCACAAGTAATTAATATTCATGTTTCTTCAAGTAAAACGAATATAAACATTTAAAATCATACTGAACCAATGGTTTTACCTATCAATCTATTATTTATTAATTAGTTAAGAGAAAACAATGAATAAGAAGAGAAGTTATCATTTTTCACTTACTTCTTGCATTCATTTTTCATCTTTTCATCAATAAAACAACGAATCGATTCAAAAAAATAACGAAATGTTTATTTAATTTTCATTCTTTTGTAAAACACTAGCACTAATAAGAATTATTTCTGTTATGAAAAAAAATAAATGAGTGATAGAAACAATAGAGACATCAATGGGTATCCGTATATTACAACTCAACATAAGCTGGATATAGTTTTTGAAACCAAACACTAGACAAGTCTAATTCATCTCCACCATCTCAAAACCTTAACAACATAGATCTGCTTTCCAATCAGTCATATTAGTCTGAGTTCAGGACATATTGTCCTTCATGTAAACCACTGAGCTGGAATTCTTTAATGTCTCTACGTGTGTGAAGATTCAATTGATTTACAATATTCCACAACCGTAAATAATTTTCTATGGTGTGTGTGACCACTTCACACCTGAAAAGTCTGTATTTCACTGATGATTACTTCTTACTAGATTTTCAGTTACATATTCATAATAGTATATGAGCAAATTACCCTCCTAAGACAATGATTGCATGACATCTTATGCATTATTCATTTCCAGTTCAGTGATCAGAAGGATAAATGTTTCGGTATGAGATAAAGGTTTCTGGATTAGATTTTCTGTCATGGATTCATGGACCCATGTTGATCATGAGTATGATCCTGTGATTAGTTATTTGCGCAGGGTTTACGGGTTTTCAATAGATGTCAGTGCATAATAGAAACGAGTACGATTGTAACATCCTGTCATCGGTAGGTTCATATATGGTTATACACTGAATAGGAGAACCTGGAAAAAGTACAAAAGGAGCTGACGACTCAGTAAGCATATCAAGAAGCATATATTTTTACGACTGAAAAACAATAGACTACAATCAGTAACCAAATGAGCGTAAGATTAAAAAAACTGATATAGCACTCTATCAAAAAATAAAAAACAAGTAATTTTCAGATCTTGCCTTGAGAATGTAATATTCAAACATTGAAACTAATATTTGATAAATCATAGTTCCAAATCCAGCTGAAATGTAGTATAGTGACCGTCAAGTGAAAAGCCTGCATTCCTTTATACGGTCAAACTCCACTAGTTAAAACGTAGCAAATTATCATGTGCTCACTTGTGACTAACCCTGTGATGAAGTTCCTTCGAGTTCTAGTAAGGATTAGTGATGAGTGGAGTGCCATCCCGTTCGCGTGTTGAGCAGTGCGCACCGATGATAGAGAATCAAGTCGCGCAAGACCGTGGATCGATCACAATTACAAATTAATACCGTTAGATGCCATCTCAGTGGTACAGAGGTTAGGGATTCGCGCTCATAAATGAAGGTTGTGGGTTCTATTCCTATGAGTAGCGGCATTTGTGGATGCACACTGCTAATTTCGTCCCATACCAGAACGAAACGGTCATCCAGTGAATCCACGTTTCTAGTGATGGTGTACTATTGATGGATTCATGATTTCACAAACTAATTATTCTTATATTTATATGATTAATCTTTGATGAAAATCATCTTCATTGAATTAAAATCAGTCATCATTAAACCTTGAAGTCAATTTTACATGTTTAACGAATTGATTCATAAAAACAAAAAAACCGATTTTAAAATGACTATCTTTAACAGTTGCACTTATAACATCAAAGGAAAGATTCAAATACAAATGAAATATACAATATTATTTGATTTTCAATATTAGCTAAATCGTTTTCAATTTGAATAGAATAGAACAGAATAAATCACTATTTCTACATCGATTTACATAATTATATTGAAATCGTGAATCAGTCATGTTTATATCATTATTAGAAAACTGGAACGCGACCGTAGCTGCTACCTTGACGTGGTGGTGGGGCTTGCCTATCGTGATCACCCAACCGAGCTATATTGACTGGACCATATGTTCCTGCAGGTCTTACCATGCCAGGTAGGTCGATTGGAGAACGATGAGACTAAAAGCAGCTACCCAATGTCTGAGGGCGAAGTCGTACTGCTGACTATAGAGGGATGTAACAGCAGTAATGTATTTCCCTCGGGCAATCAGCATCTACAGCGATGCTGCCCTCTCACAAGGAAGGAGAGGTTAGAAAAGGTCGACTCTAAAAAAGTCTCCCTCACCCTACCTCACGCATTTCTGTCTCCGAGGGTAAGGGCTGCCCGCTGGGGGCTTTGAAGAATGGAGCTAATACTAAACAAACCCTTCATAAATAGGCCGTTCATGACCGGCTCCAAGCAGTTGTCCCTTGGACTCTGTGGTCACGCTCCCAGGTCGTTAAGACCAACACTAATCTACCTTTCTTTTCAGGTACCTCAAGAAACAACCTTCCACAGTGTGGGCAGCCGGGAAGTGACAACCGCCCTCATACCCGTAACAGCACATGAGACCAAGAAGCCTACGAAACGACCGCGAACAGTGGTGGGTGGCGAAATCGAGAGAGATGGAAAAGGCAGCGGCGATAGGCAACAGTAGACAGTTATTTCGCCTTATAATATTGGACAACGTCGGCAGTATACATCCACGATCCCCAGTACCCACAAGAATCGAACCCTGAATCTTCGGTTTCTGGCGCGTGAACGCTTCCTCTCTGAATCATTGAGCCAACCGGCATCCAACTGTGGTGTTAATGTCTAACTTTAATCAATCTACGGACAGTGTATATTGGTAAATTTGGTTTAATTTTTTTTAAATCAACTGTGTATGCTTTTCTTTTGGTTAAGAAAATAATATCATTGAATACAGAAGTAATTTCCTTTTTTTGTATTAGACCCTTCTGAAATGTATGAGTTAAATTCAAATATGCGTAGATATGGACCAATATATACGGATTGATAAGTTATCAACAGAAAAAAAGAAAACAAAGCAATTTTAGCATAGATTTATCGGTATTTGATAAAATTTGAAATACCTGTATATTTTGTATGATCATTATATATATATATATATATTACATACATTCGCCTGTTACCCCCCCCCCGCTCACCAGTTTTCTCCAACCAACTCTGTCCTGGACTTCCCTCTCCAGTTCTGTCCAATGTTCGTTCATTCCTCTCATATCTTTCTCTATTTCTCGGCGTGATGTATTCTTTGGCCTTCCTCTTCTCCTTTTGCCTTGAGGGTTCCATGTGAGGGCTTGTCTTGCGACACAGTCAGGTGCTTTTCGTAGTGTATGTCTTATCCACTTACACCGCTTCTTCCTGATTTCCTCCTCCATTGGAATCTCGTTTGTTCTCTCCCACAGTACGTTGTTGCTGATGGTGTCTGGCCAACTAATACTAAGTATTTTGCGTAGACAACTGTGAAAATGGTTTGAACAATTTTTTCTGGTTAGTTAGTTTTTGACGGGATGGGGTCACCAATCCCATGCCCAACCCTCCTCCTTTATCCGGGCTTGGGACCGGCAGTAGCCCAAAAGGTTCTACTGGCTGAGTTATATATATATATATATATATATATATATATATATATATATATATATATATATATAACTGTTCATTCTAATGTTTATTATTCTTTAATGAACTTTATTTAAATTTCCAAATTTCCCTTTTAGAGGAACAATTAACTCGAAAGATTTGTTTAATTGCAGGGATATGTAATGATTTTTTTTCTATATATATACACATGGAGACAATCATGGACCAATATAATTTTGGATGATGATTGAACAATACTGAAAGTTTTTGGATGCCGTAAATATGAATTGATAGAATGTATGAAAAGTTCACCTAAAAGTATTTATACTTAACTTGACATTGACAAGTTATAGGATCAAATTGTAGTCTATTGTTGAATAGGTTCAGTTAATGACTAATAAATAGTGTTTCAGTGATACTCGATAATTATTATTACTATTATTAACTTAATCGTTAATCTTGAAGATAATTTCAAGTAAATTAGTCTTGAGTTTTTTGTTTTTACTGTTGTTGCCGGAAAAAGTGCTTTTCATTTTGTTACACACAAATAAAATGGCATAGAAAATTGTTCTTGCCAAAACTAGATGGTATTATGGTGTTGTTATGAGTGAAGTGAAGAATTCACTTTGTAGCTGATATCAACACACACACAGTGGGGGGTAGTATGATGATCAACAAACAACAAGATAAGTCAAATTCATATTTGTAATTCATTTAGGTTGGATGTTACTTAGCCGTATAGTGTTCTTTGAAATCAATTGTCTTAATTAAGTTATCATTATCTAAAACAAAAAATAATATTATTATATGACCTCAACGAATAAATACATTACAACACTAAAAAATAAATTCAGGTCACAGTGAAATTCGACAGAGTTAAAGTATTAAATTCTATCAAATATTGAAACGGCTGGTATGAGATTGATTATTACATGAGATTATAGAATATCGATGTATTTTTGTTTTTAAAAAAAAATTTAAATCTTAATTATGTATGAATAAAATAAGTACAAAAAAAATTAATTTTTTTTTCATTTTCTAACTTTCTAATGTGGACGTGTGTGTGTGTGAACAATATGTACCTTGTCAGTGTAGGTGAGTGTTCCGAATCACAAAATGAACTCAGTATTTTTTTGCTTTATTGTACATGCACGTACTCATCGAATGAATACATGTAGACTGATGACAATTGGCGAGTACAAGACAGAGAGAGAGAGAGAGATACAATGTAAACTTTGAAAATCAAATGAAAAAACTGTGATCAAATTAAATGGAATTATTGATTTTCATGATGACAATTATTATTCTTATTATTCTTATTCTTATTGTGATTACATAATCCGTCAAAATGTGACCAAGACACGTAGCACATGAAAATGAAGCATTCTTTTAGTTTGTTATTTTGCAAATTCACCTTTACTGTGTAGATATATATATTTTCTAATCTGAGAGATTTCTATGAAAATTAGTGTATTTAAGTTCTCTATATTTGACTGGTTATGTTTTCATCAGGCCATTGATGAGAGAGAGAGAGAGAGACAATGATATTGATATGAATTAATCTAATTTATAAAGTACATTGTAAAAATAATGTTTAACATTTTGTGCACATTAATTATCGTCATCTGTGTCACAGCAACATTGACGAGTATAATTCGTTAAATGTTAAAAAAAAATTCATTTTAAATGTTAAGGACACCATTTTCATTTGATCATGACAAAAACAAAAATAAGATAAATAAGAAAACGAGAAGAATAAATTAAGAAAAAAATTGTAAATTCTCTATGCAGATTGAAAGTCATGAAATGTTGTACACTGGATGAAATTATCAATGTGAAATGATACTATAAAATCGTTTTTCGCTTCTATACTCACCTCATTTTCAATAGAAAAGCTATAATGGAGTAAAGTTGCGAATTATTTCACGATAAATTATTCTTTACTAATGTAATCAGATGACAGTTGTATCACAATGCAAATTGATCGATGAATATGGTTCTCATGTCTGAAGTCTTTTTTTGTCAGATATGCAGGTTCTAGGTTCAATGTTTGCTTAAGTAATAAATAGGACATAGTGTTTGACTATTCCACCTGCTCAATGGTCCAATGGTTAGGTGTTCGCGCATAATACCGAAGGTCCCGAGTTCGAATCCTGCGAGGTGCAGGAATCGTGGTTGCACAATGCTAATGAGTCCCATACCAGGACGAAACGACCGTCCAGTGCTTCCAGGTTTCTAATGGTGATCTAACAATGATTGACTGATGATTTCAAATGTGTGACTTACCAATCTTCACAACAACCCCGTAATGCATATTCCAAAAACAAAGATGAAACAATTTCTTAAAGTTTCTTGATTTTCAATAGTTTGTCAGTTGATTTCACTTCATAACAGTAATCATCTTCACAATATAACTAACACAACAGGCAGAAATTCATTGTTATTTTACATTTTTAAAAGAACTTTACCGAAAATTTATGTGATATGGTGTTTGCTTAATACTCAAGTTGAAAAGAGATTAACATGTGTTCAGTATTTTAAATGTCAGTTATGTTTTGTTGGTGTCATTTCTTCTTTCTAAAAATTAATTTTTTTAATATTCACCATTTATAATGAAACAGTTATTCTCTCTCTTATATAGTTGAAAATGATCAACCACATAATTAATTCTTCAACTATTTGATAAGTTATTCTTAAAGCAACTGATGCGCTACTTGTGTAACACAAATTCACAGTTTGAGACATTTTACTTTTCAGAGTGTTCTTAATCTCTTGTAGGAGAGTTTTTTCTTTTTCAAGATTGGACGTACGCTTTGTTGAATAATCCTAACTACCATGAAATCTAGATTGAATAGTGTACTTCCAGTTGATTACATTTAAACTCCTTACCTTCTCTACATAATGCACTCAATATCAAATGTTACTCAAACCAAGTAACAACACATTACAACTTGATCAACAGAAATTGATCGGTATCAAATGAACATGATCAGCATGAGATCGGTCATTATTCAAGGAATATACAGTTGTCTACTTACTCTTTAGTTGATTCAAAAATACAATAAGATGATAATGCTCATATTTTCAAACATCATTATCTGGTGTGTAAGAAAATACTGAAAAACAAGAAGTTTACATACTGATTCAACAGTTTGATTGTGATCTTTCAATCTAAATAATTGTTTTACAAATTAAAGGAAATTATCAAAAAGCTTAACATACAAATCTATACACACAGTATTAATGTTCTTTAATGACATTATTTTTGAATCATTGTTTACTGAGAATAATAATAAATAATAAATAATAATAATTATTATTATTATCATTACAGGAGCTGGTGTCGATTGCTGAATCCTATAGTTTACATTACAGATTAACAACTGAATGACACGGAGGACAGTTACCAAACAATGATATCAGAGGACCATTGTGCAATGCCACAAACTCATTGAAGTTAGACATGTAAACCACCGGATACTGGCTTAATAAAACCTGAAAATCTTCTTATTTGATCGCTTATGTAGTTGTAGATTCCCATTAGGAAGAATCTCCCTCACTAGGGCAAAATAAAAGATATCCTGTGTTTTCTAGTTTTCACTGATTTTCTAAACCAAATCAGTCTATAAAATGGCAATTTTTTAATGCTGTATAGAATGTAATCAGAGAAAAAAAGTAGTATCACAACAAGTAAAACACAACGTTCAATATTCGATGTGAAACAGAGTAAAATCTAAACAAAAATCTAAATTCTCTAGAGAATTGTCTATTTGTTCAATTACAAAATTTCTCCATTTCACATTAATTTTCCTTATTTAAAAAAACAAAACAATGTAACGATGACTGTCTTACAACATGTTCAACAGGAAACATGATTTTTGTTCAATTTTCACTAGTCCTACCTGTTCATATTCATGTTTGATTAGATTTATTTCAACTAATGTAATTGCTCATCTGAAATCAATGAATGAATGAGTCAAAAAACAGAATTTATTGATTTTTGTACAGAATTTACAAAAAAAAATATTGTGATTGTATTACGTTGTAATATTTCCTTTTTACGAACCTAATTTAATGAAAAACAAAAGTATAATAAATTGATTAATCGGAAAGGATTAAACTATTTAAGGACAATTGAGAAAATTCTAGCTAGTGGTAATAATAGTAATGTGAGTAGTCGTAGTAGTAGTAGTAGTAATGTGAGTAGTAGTAGTAGTATTAGTAGTAGTGTGAGTAGTAGTAGTAGGAGCAGGAGTAGTAGTAGTAGAAGTGTGGTGCGCGCTACTCATAAGTAGTATATGACGCGAATAAAAACGTAATGTCTGGTAGCAGAAGATGGGGGAAGATCAAGAAAGTAAGAAGGGTGGGAACACAATGGAATTTGTATGAAACGCATGAACAGTGAAATGTCAGACAATGAATTGATGATGGATTGAAGATTTGTAAATTAACGGTGTTTACGATATGGTTTTCCTATTTTACTGAGTAACTCTGTAATTTTCGTTAAATACAATTCGGTTGTCATCTCCTGTGTTCTCCTTCACTACATTTTGTTGCGTTACTTTGCCTCGAAAATGTAAAACCCTATTGCAAAAGCCTATTCACTACAGTAATTTAAAGGGCATAACTAGTGGATCCTTTAACTTATGGTCATGTGTGACCCGGCAAATCCAAGTGCTAATTCCCTTGTGAATACCAGATGTACGGATAACGCTCCAGGTCGTAATATTACTTTGGATTCTATTATGGAGTTAATCATTCAGGAGCTAGAGCTTCGTACTGCAAAAAATTTTAAGAAAGGGTTTCGATGTTAGTATCATCAACTCTAACAAGGATTTTTGGAGAGTTCAGTTGATGCACCAGGATATTAAACAAAATCATAAAAAACCAGAATTGAGTGTATTTCGTAGAAATGATTGAAACCTTGCAAAATCGACTGATGATTACATTGATTGGGAGGAAAGAGTGTATCTTAACTTACTCATGCAATATTTTTTTATGTTGTAACAGTTGCTGTATATACTCGTACTTGACCTCAAGATTGGCAAATTTTAAAGAAATTTTCTCAAACAGTTTAAGCATCGCCTAGCTATAGACAAATGAATGTGAAAGGCAGTAATGAAGAAATAGTTTATCCAGATCTTTATTTTACATTTGATAATTATGAAGAGGCATTTGCTGAATATGTTCTTCGAGATAGTGAAAGTATTAGTGTTGAATTGACCGCTTATGATCGTTCTGGACGTGTACATGGTGTTTGTTTTATTGGCACTATTTCCTATAATGCTATAAAACAATTTTATGATTATTCATCTCAAGCTTCTCGTTCATTTGGTAATGTTGTTAATCATCATTCTGGTTATCGACATAACCGAACGACATCAACTACAACAACAAATACTGCACATTCATCTTCATCTCCTACGAATATCGATTATACATCAACTCCATTTATGCGAGTAATTGGACCACAAGCCAAAGGATCAGCTGAAATGGCAATTAAATCAATGAAAAATACTACACAACGAAAATCATTGGATTTATCTAAAACAGACGATATGAAACGAACAAATTTTATCACAAAATGTAGTGAAGGAGAACACAGGTGAGGACAACCGAATTGTATTTATCGAAAATTACAGAGTTAATCGGTAAAATAGGAAAACCATATCGTAAATCGTTAATTTACAAATCTTCAATCCATCATGAATTCATTGTCTGACATTTCACTATTCATGCGTTTCATACAAATTCCATTGTGTTCCCACTCTTCGTTTCTTGATCTTCTGCTGCCAGACATTACGTTTACACTCGCGTCATATACTACTTATAAGTAGCGCGCATCACAGTAGTAGTAGTAGTAGTAATTTGCATACAAAAAAGAAGGAAATGAAAAAAAGTGACTGAATACAAAATCAAATGAATGCAATACTCAATTGAATAAATCTATAATACATTTGTTTAGCTGACTTCAACAACTAAATAACAACTTGAAATTATTGGTAAACGTGAAATCATATCAGTTGAGAGCTACTGTTTACACACATTAAATGGTTGAGTAGGTTGTCATGTTTCCAATCTCTTAATTCCCTTAAACTAAATTATAAACAAATAGCTTTATATATATATATTTGTAAATAATTTGTTGTTAGAGTAAAGTGACAATCAATATAACAAATTAATGATTATTAACCAATAAAAATGATCATCTGATCACTTCAATAACAACAAACATAATATCATCAAGTTTTTTTCTTTTTTTTTTGCTTAGAAGTAAAAACAAAACCGCCCCCCCCCAAAAAAATAAAAGTCTTTATTCAATATCACTGGTAATAAATAATTCATTTTTGTCAATCATTCAAATTTCAATATGATTGAAATTATATTTCCCCCTTTAACAATATTATAGTTAAAAATTAATTGTGTTGATTTAAATTGCAATTGATTTTCAAATTAATTTGTATTTTATGATTACACAAAAAACTATTTTTTTTTGTTCTTTTATTTGACAATGTTAAATTTTATAGAAATTGAAATTGTGAGCACCGTAATATGCCAGCTCATCGGTTGAGACATTAAACGTGTGCTTTAGCGATTGAAAGTCTTCAGTTCAATTCTCATTTGCCGAAGTGATGAATGTGTAATATGTAAATCATTTTACAGTCAACGAGAAAAAAGTCGTCAGAAATCTATCAGTATTCCTTAGTTATAATAGTAAGATGTTAACAGAATGATATTCAGTGATATTAATTCATTGCATTGTTTTTGTTATCAAATGATCTATCAGATGAAATCATAAAGATTTTAACATTGTTACTTCATCAATTTGTCTAAAATTTCAATTAGTACATTGATTAAAATTATCTTTTTTCTTTGTTAGCTCAGTTTAGATTAAATTAAATAAAAATCCAATGAAAACACTTACATGGGCTCTGTGATAGAGATGAGTGAATAATATAAATAATTGAAACATTGAACAAGGTTGTTTTCGTCAACCATTTCCAACATATTCTAACCACCACACATAAATATGTTCACATTTAAAATTTTATGGAATAAAAGATAAAAACAACAACAAAAAAACAAACAAACTCTAAACGACTCGTTTGTTATAATTTTAATTCTTTATTTACAATGATAAACTAATCGATACAAAATGTTTTACACTGTCTCGATTGTATTTTCATCATACCAGTACAGTCATCTGGACAAACATTTAGAATGTTAACCCAGAGGAGATCTTAGAGTTCCTCGTGGAAGCTGTGACTATGAAATAAAATAAAGCGTTCCAAACTAAAATGAAATAACTGTAAGTCGAAATGCCTCTTGTCTCTTAGCAGTATACCCAGAGATGACCTCAATACATAGTGAATATTACCAAATTTTTTCGAAATTTGAAATCAACTATAATTTTGTGCTTCATTCGTAATATTAACATTTATTTATTTATTTAACAATCTAGCCGTAGGTTTAAACAAATCTTCTGATCAATACTTATTTTAAGATATTAGTTCATTTCATACAATTGATCACTTATTATCATGTATACTGAGTACATGTGGACTAGGGAAAGTAATTTACAAGCTTCTACAACTTAACTAAAGCAATTTATTGAGATGATTTAATCATCAAGATTTTATAACATACAAACTAAAATGTCAATTAGACAATGACTGTAAACCTAAAGAAAGTAAACAGTATGAGACTCTCAGAGATCCACACTCCAGTCATCATGTCTAAACCTTGAAACTATTCACTCAGTGTTCAATTGTTTGAATATTTTTTTGCTTTAACTGATAGAGAAAACGTTCATAATTGAAAGTATAAGCAAACGAGATATGGATTGCAGGAAAATATTTTTTATAAAATCTAATTTTCCTTCTTTCGAGTAATCACAATTTAAATGTGTTGTTATATGGTTGCAAAGCAATTTTTCAATTAGAGTCATGAAGATTATTGTTTTTACACATCTGAAATCATCAATCAATGATTGTTAGACCATCATTAGGAATCCGAAAGCACTGGATGGCCGTTTCGTCCTGGTATGTGACTGACTCATTAGCAGTGCGTATTCACAACTCCTGAACCTCGCAGGATTCGAACCCTGGACCTTCGATCTTGCGCTCGCACGCCTAACCTCTGGACCGTTGGGCCTGCATCCAACGGCGTTAACATCTAACTATGATTGATTCAGATGTTTTGCGCGACCTCACCCATTTGTCTTTAGTTTGTTTGGCAGAATGTACGTTGAAAATTTCTTACTTTATTTTGGTAACAATAATTGAATAAAGCCATGATTACTATGGACCACTGTAACTTATTCAGTATACGGGTGAAACTGTTAAAACCAAATCAGATTCTACTATTCGGTTTAAATTGCTTTTAGAAAATGAAAAAAAAAATTAAATATAGTTTCTCTCCCTCTCTCCCAATACCATCTGGCTTTTTGTTTTGATCCGCTCTGTTTGATAATGATAATGTCAATGGCAGGACAATAACTGATCTCGGTTCACTTTTAAATCCCTATTTTATCGATAGTCCACCTAAAGGGAAATTACTCGCTCCGCCCTCCTCTTAATACGCATCAACACACATACATACCTACATAGTTAGTCGTCTGAATACATGTGTATGTATATATATGCACACACACACGCACAATCGAATTCTTCATTACATGCTAGTTTAATCTTTTTTTCTTATTTAAAACCCTTATTTGAGGAAATATATGTACACATATATTGATTTTAATCCGATAAAGTTACTAGGTCTTTTGCGAATAAAAATTATTCACTGATTAGTATCATAGTCTTGACAACTATACAAAACTAAATATGCAAAACATTGAGTAAAGTCTTATGATTATTTGGGAAAAAATCAATTGTTCATCTTTTTATTTGTTGTTAGTAACATTTTTATAATTGTATCATCAAAAAGGAACACAGTGAATCAACTGAGAGACAGAGAGACAGAGAAATATCTGTATGCATGAATACCTAACATTTGCGTATGTTCACAGTAAGCTATCACTTACAACTTTATTATTGTCATTTTACATTTTATTCGAGAGTTAATCTCTCAACATGATGATGATGATGATGACAATAGTTAGTAGTTCTTCTCCCACCTCAACATCATTGGAATCACCTCCTCCTCCTACTTTATTCATTTCAAGCGTATACTTCAAGTGATATAATTATTATTATTATTATTTACTATTTGAATGAATAGGAAACATTTAAATTAGACACTGTAGTAATTCACACAGAATCAAAGAGAAACAATCATACCTTAGCAACAACATCAACAACAACAAAATTAAATGTTTCATTTTAATTTAACTTATTTTTTCCCTCTTTCTTTCTTTCTATTGAATTTTAGTATACTGTGTATGAATAAACAGTATTGTTTATAATGTATGTTTATTCCTTTTATGATCTATCTTTAACTTTGATGTTACCTATACGACTTTACATGTCTATACATTGAGTAAGTGTAGCATAGATATGTTAGTTACTGTTCATTATGATTTCCGCTATCCGTGTTTCTGTTTCCCGTTTTCGTTTTTTTTTTAAAAAAGAAAATGAAAGATTTCAATTTTTGTTAGACGACTACTCAAAAATGAACACAAATTTTGGAAACTGATATTTTGTGCATATTTTTTCCCTAACGAAAATTGTCTTAAATTCAGAAGTTTGATTTATTTTAAAATAAAGTAAAATTTCAATTTTAAATTAAGGATAAAAAATTTTTCTGGTTAAATGATCTCTATACAACCCCCCCCCCGCTCGTAAATATTATGTGTTCACGAGTCATCAATTTCAACAAACAATTCCTGGTGAGAAAACGTGATCATTAGAGTTCAACCATTTTGGAAGACTATTGAAAATGATTTGACATATTTAAGTTTTTTCCTACAAATGATGAACATTTTATCCTAATTTGAGAGTTCCCTTCATTGTCTGATCATGATCCAACCGGGGAGCTGAACCCAAGACACTCAAGCTACACGATAAGAATTTAATTTTTAGATCACTGAACTATCATTGAGAACTTAAAAGCACTGGAACGTCTGGGATTCCCTAACGAGGCTGTTTCAGGACCTCCTAATCGGCAATCGAACCCACATAAACGCTTCAATTCTAGATCACAGAGCCAGAATCCAGTGATGTTCAACCCTAACTTTAATCAATCTACGGTATTGTACGACCATCTTCTATTGTCCTTAGTGAGTACCTTCACACACTCACTTATTTTTCGATAATTGCTAGATTATATTATTGGTTATTTCAATTGTATGCTACTAAAAGGTCAAACTACATTGGTGATCAGTTTGATTCTGTAAAACATGACTACTTAACATCTTTACACAAAAAAAAGAACCAAAAGATTCACATCTTACAACAAAAGTAACAATATTCGTGATAATGCGAAAATTCAGTTGTTCTCATTCTCTCATTATTTCTAAGGTCATCTTTATATATGTATATATATGATCTATGCATTCATAGTTGACATGTTGTCATGTGATGAAATTAACTGGATGCAACACGTAATCAAGTAGTAGTTTATTGTATAATCATAATAATCATAATATGTAAAGAATAAAAATATCACGAATGTTATTATTCTTTTTATTTTGTTTTTGGTCTTTTCTTCTTCTTCTTCTTCACAGAAATACATCACACTAATCAATAAGTTGATGATGGTGATGATGATGATGATGAAATGATTTTTGAAATTTTATTCATTCTGTCAATGAGTGATATTATTCTCAGGGTAATATTATTTGCATTGATGATTTGATCATTTTATATATAAATCAATATTATCAATCCAAATCGATTTAAGTTGATTTTTCCATTGATTAAAAAAAAACAGTTAACAAAAAAAATGCTAATTGAGTTAATTTATAACAATGATAATAAAGAATTCACATCATCTGACTGTATAGTCAGTCGGATGAAATGTTATCACTGATCTATTTGAGACCAACGACGGATGTCTTGTATGCGTGAGATATATATGTATTTAATTGATCAGTGAGTATTAATAACGGAATGAGAGAATATGGCTGACAGTGGAACGTAAGACGTGTGTTTTGTTCTATTTATGACTCATGCAGATAACTACATCCCAGTGTTTGATGTTCATTCCACAGTGTAATGCACGTCTTGAATCCCACTACTGGCTATATTGTTGCATCTATTCTACATAAAATTGTTTCATAAAGACTATGACAAGGCAGTTCGTACAAGATGCCTATTTGTCAGTTGAGATTAACCAAGTTTGAATCAATCAATGTCTCTTTATTCAAACTACTACTATTCAGGATAATCTATGAAAGTATTTCATTGATTCATACTCCTAGTAATCCTGTGAACTGACATCAGTCGTTTCTAGTATCATGACTGTTCTAAACAGTTCAGATTTAATCTAGTTATATTGTATTGATTGATTTCAGTTGATCAGTCCTGGAGATAATATACTTTCCAGGCATACATTCTTACAAAACATTTCAATAGCTTATTGGAATATGACGATTAATCATTAAGGAATAATCAATACATAAACTGACAATTGTCGACGATGATCTAGCTATCAGGTACAATCGATCACATTGTATTGCAATGTCTCTCTCTTACATATATATAGTTTAGGTTGAATTGCAAAATGGAACAGTTTAATAAAGCACTGATAATTTTATTTGATTTTCAGAAAAAATTGAAAATTTCTATTGGTCAATTTTTCATTGGATGACCTAAAGATAGTCGAAAAATCAATTGATAAAATTAATTTCCCTGTACTGTCTATCATAAAATGTTAAAATCTTCATTTAGGTCATGGACTGATAGAATAAAAAAATAAATACCTACTCTCTTCGTATACAATTCACCAATAGAAGAAGAACGATTAAAATGCATTCATTGTAATACGATTGGTGAACGATTTCATAAGTGACCAATCAAAATGTCATGCGTTACAACATTCATTTGTTGATTTTCTTAGTTGTTGGTATAAAAAATAATGAATACACAGTAAATGCTGGTGATGATATAAGTTCAGTATTTCTTCCCCTATTGTTGAATGTGTTATCAACTCTCTCTTTCTCTCTCTGTCCAATCTCCCTTTGTTGTAATTATTCCCATTCATACACGAACGCACTATGAGTAAATAAAGCTAATGACAAACAGAACACTGGTCTACTTGTGTACACTAACAAACACACATACACACACACATACATAATTGAACATTTACAATCAATCCATCTACTAAACTAAATAGAAATAAAAAAAAAGTTTGCCTTCATTGTCTATGGTGGTTGTTTTGTTTTTCCGATTAGAAAATATTATTCTATTGAAATAGAATTGAACAATTACAAATTCCATGTGTATGTACATAAATTGAATTCAACAGTCATTCAAAATTATCACAGCAGTACCATCTCTCAGTCTCTCTCTCTCTCTCTCTTTGTCTGAAAGAAAATTCCTATTGTCGAATAACTGTTTAATAACTACTATTCCTACTGCTACTTCTACAAAACGACATTCGGATAACAATATTACTACTACTAGTACTACTGATTATAATAATAATAATAATAACAGAAAGAAATCATCATATAGAAAAAGGATAAAATCATTATTATCAAGTGAGTGAATTGTATTTATATTTACTATTCAATTGAATCAATTACACATAATTATTATTGCTGCTGTGGTTATTACTATTATTTTTCGATAATATTTAGTTTGATCAAGAACTTTATCGTCTTTACTCGTTCAGTGGTTGTGTCTTTTTCTTATTGACTTTCTCTACGAGTGTATTATTCCAATTTACTTAGTTCATAACTGTAAATAAATAAATATTTATCAATAGTAGGCGAATCATAATTATGATGTCTTATTCTGTATATTTAGATTTAACACTATAATGAATGGTCCAATCGATGATAGAATTAGGGAGATCGTCGTTTAACATTGAAATCCTAAGTTACTAATTGTTAGATCATCACTCGAAACCTGAAGGCACCGGATCGCTGTTTCGTCCTGGTATGCGACTCACCAGCAGCTCGCATCTACGATTCCTGCCGCTCACAAGATTAGAACCTAGGAACTTCGGTCCTGTGCACAAACCCTTAACCTCTAAACCACTGAGATGGCATCCAGAGGTGTCAGTGCCTAACTCTGATCAGTCAAACGATCTCACTTATTGTCTGCTAGTGAGTCCTTTACCAGGGCGAAACGGTTGTCTAGTGCTTTAAGG
This sequence comes from Schistosoma turkestanicum, assembly GCA_944470395.2. Lineage (NCBI taxonomy): Eukaryota > Metazoa > Platyhelminthes > Trematoda > Strigeidida > Schistosomatidae > Schistosoma > Schistosoma turkestanicum. Next base: position 11,335,027 of record OX103971.1, read on the forward strand.
TTTCTAATGGTGTTCTAGGGATGATAAAATCATGATTTGTCATCAATTCAGTGTTTAGATCCTTTTGTTTATTGTTGCCTATTGAACGATAACAATGCTATATGTAATAATACAAAGTGATCAACGAATATTCTCATGACTAACAATCCAATGTTGTTGACACGAACTAGTAAAAACCAACTGATTTCTTTGAGTTCGATTCATGTTCTTTCATTAGGATTCCAAGAAAAATTCTTACAAGTAATTTCATGCCATGTCCAATGGTGCGGGACAATTGTGACATATTGAATGACACCATTTGATCAATTAGATTTGTCAAAATTATTTGTGTGACTGTTTCTTTACTCATTACGAAACTGGCCAAAAGAATTATCACCTACAGAATAGAATAACACTGTCTAATGCTGCCTAGTTCGATTGATTGTCTAGCTATAATCAATCTGTGGTACACTTGTTATATACATACGATGAATTAATACGAATTGCAAATGCATACAAACTCTACCTTGAGACCATGTCTATCTGATGACAGATTAAAACCACAAAAATCAAATAAGGCCCTAAATCGAATGACGAACACATTTGTCTTCACAATTAATTTAATGTTAAAAAACTCATCATCAATGTCAATCAGTACCATGGAACTGTTTTCTCTAAGTAAGAATAAAGGAACACTAATCATCAATTCCAATAATGATCAGTTCTATTTGTTATTTCCATCTATTATAAACGAATTGCATTGAACTGAATTGAGCAAAAATGTCTAGTGATTTTTCAAACCATTTAAATTGTCAATAATTTTGTGTTCAATAGTGAAATTAGTCGATAAGCAAAGAATTTATTTGTTTGGTACAAAGTAGCGACTATTCGAAAGGCTTTTTTCTAGTTTTCAATGATTTTTTCTCAGAATTCATCAGTCATTTCATATGATAAATTCTAATCAAGTAAAAAATCAATTTACATGACCTAACTTATTTTTTTATCGCTGAAAATCGAAAAAAAAATAACATTTGCACAATGTAAGTATGAAAATGTCATTGTGATTGTGCATTTCTTACATATGACCTTCATATGTGAAGTCTGTAGCAATGAGACGAATGTTTTCTCAATCTCTACGTTATTATTACGTAACATTGAGTAATCAATCACTAATCACTAACTGAAATTCACTAGGTAATTAAAAATGTTATCTTCATATAAAGGTGTAAATTAGTGATTTTTTCAATATATATATATATATAATTGAATAATTACTATTGTGAGTGACAAAAGTTTACATTGAAATTAATCATAGGTTGAAATTCCTATAGCTTTACCTATAAGTAAGAGATGAGATTGAAATCCATTGGGAAATGATAGATCACTTGAAATGATTCGATTTTCAGCCTACAATCAAATACGTCAAGAATGAATAGTTCGTATTATTAATAAACAGATTAGTTCAATATGTGTCAGTTGAATTTATCCCCAGTTGTGATCACTGTTATCGAATGATTGTCATTTGTATATTATTGGAAATGTAGGTAAAATTTAAATTGACCCAATATTTCCAAGAGAAGATTTAAAATGTATCCATTCAATTCCTATTTAGATTGTGACTATCAGCTGTTGAGAAAATAAATCTCATATTAGGATGAGTCCCACACCAGGACGAAACGGCCGTCCAGTGCTCTCAGGTTTCTAATAGTGGTCTAACTTCGATCGATTCATGATTTAAAAAATGTGTAACTTAACAATCTTCACAACCACGAAATTTCTATTTATGACTTCTTAATTTTTACTGATTGTTAAATGGAAATTAGTCTGTCATGTGAAATTTCACACTCAACAATCACTAAAATAAAAACGCCTCGCACTCGAAAGCTTAATCCTTTAGACCAATGAGCCGGTAGCCAACGGTGTTAATATCTAACTTTAATCAAATCATACTATCCATTGTGATCTGTGCGTAAATGAATCATACTCTACACGTTTATACGTTACTGGTAATGGCTTCTGACTAGAACTCGGAGAATTTTCTGACGAAGCTAGTCACTAGTAAGCACAAGATAATTTTCATCATATAGTTATGGAGATTGTTGAGTTTCATTGAAATAATGCGTCGATCAATGTTTGGACCACCCATACTAAGACCAAAACGGCCGTTCAATGCTTTCACGTTTCTAACAGTTTACTAACATTGATCGATTCAGGATTTGAATATAAACTAACGTAATTGATGCAAGTTATACAAAGATATATATATATATGATTGACACTTACGAGTATATTTCATTGTATCTGATAATGACTGTCAGTTGAAAAGCATTATCCACAGGTTAACATTGAGTTTGTAATGACCACAGTCATAAATTTATTACACTAATTACCTAATTTATCTTTAAGATTAATAATACTAATAATATTATTAACAAGTGACAATAATACTTACTATATAAAACATATATCAATCATTTGTATCAGGGAACTTATGTATACATATCATAGTTTTCCAGTTGTCAAAACCCTCAACACACAAACACACACACACAATTCATTATTGTAGGATTCAGTTGAAATGACAATAGAGCAAGGTAAATCAAACCATAATGACAATAATATTAGTTACATGTAAAAGATGTGGATTATTTATATTGAAACGTTTTGAATGCTGTATGATAATACTGTTTTGATTATTAGACAAGTTGCATGAAAATTCTCATTACAAACCTCCAATAAGTGAAATGAATTCATTCAGTATCTGATTATCTGTAGAATTTGAATGTTACTATTTATCGGTTCACAGAGAATTGCTTTGATTTGACCATCCGTCAAAAGTATTTTTTGTAAACAGTGGAATTTAGAACGCACTTTGCTTTCACTACTAGCCATTATCAAATCAAATTCAATTGCTTATCAGTAAAATTATAATTCATCTGTGCTATACGGGCTAATGGTTCGTTGAACTCAATAGCTTATTGGATCAAGTCTTGAGATCTGAAGTGAACGACATTAAATCCAAGCCAAAACAATGAAATGTTAACACATCTAGCTAACGTAACACAAATAAAATAAAACGAGAATCCTGAAATCCACTGAAACTCATTATTTAATTTTGCTTGAAGACATCATCATTGACCAATTTTACTGAGACTTTTCAAAATTTTTTCACTTTGTTTATTGTTTCATAATAGAAGACTTGATTGTTAATTCAGCTCATTTTTTTACTATAAGTCTTATTAATTGTTCATTGTATGAAGTAACAGTTGAGTTCAATTGTCAGCTGCTATTAGTTGATAGGTTTAAACTCTGATCTATCCTATTTCAGTTTGGACTGTTAGTTGGTATCACCAAGTAGAAATAAAACAGCCAAATCTGTCTGTTTTTTTTGATAAATATGTACTAAGATGTAAGATATCATCATTTTAAAACACATTTATAATACTGAGGTTATAGGTTGTCGAAGAAATAAATTACTTATATATATATATATATATATATATATATATATATATATATATATATATATATATATATTGAAAAAAAGGAAAGTGTCAAACTATGATTGTTCTTATGTGAAGTGTAGATATTTTTGTTTGGAGAGTTATAATCCTCAACGAATCAAGAGACTCTTCAAATTTTGAAAATATTATTATTATTATTATTATCATAGAAAAAGAAACTCTGATTGTGTCATAATGTAATATTCCATTGTCATTGAGTTAATTATTTCACTTCTTTTAATGTTTGAATATAACAATCAGCGTTGAAAATTTCATAAAAATTCTCTTTCTTTATTTTTAAATATTTTGAACACAGTATGATAAGATAAAAGATTAATTTTAAAAACTTACTGTGTTCAACAAATTCATCCAATTTACAAAACTAATTAGTATGAATTCGAATTAAATGTACACTTAAAATTGAACAATTCTATGGTATTGTCTTTCGATAGTCATTTTATTGTAAATTAATAGTTGAAGAATATTTAAAGGTTAAAAATGATCACTCTTCACTACACATCATCGATCCAATCCAATCTAATATATTCATATGTATATGTATAGAAAGAAAACTGAAGTGAAATAAATTTTATTAACATTTTGAACTTCAAATACTGTGACAACAATAAATGAGTATTTTATAAGTAAAATGAAAAATATCATCATCATCATCATCATAGGATTATAGAGATTGTTGTGTTAGACTAACCAGTAGAAATATGACAGCACTAGATGACTGTTTTGTCCTACTACAAGACTGATGAGCAGTTCGCACCGGCGACTTCTGCACTCAGCAATCAAATCTAGGAGCTTCGTACTCGCATACAAACGCTTAACCAGTAGATTAATGCGCTGGCATCCAATGGGGTGTCATAATTCATGTAGAGTGATTATTTCATAAAATGAATAGACGAGTGTATAATGCTGGAGAGTTCAGTGCTAAAAAAGAGTAATCATTTTTTAAAAGTCAAATAACATGAAGTGATATGAAGACCCTTTCATTATAAAACTTGGAATTGTACATATCGAATACAACCTTTATTTTTCGTCCACTCCAAACAATTCTACTTAAGCTGATTATCACCTCACATTTTTAATTATTTCTACCATTATTAAATGCATAAATCAAACTGATTGAATAGGACAGTTAAGTTACTACAAAACAGAAACAGGAATTATTCAATTTGATTAAGTCAAGGGCACACTGAATCATAAACTTTATTCTTTCAGGAAAAATTAAGTTGCAGTTTTAAAATTCTACAATTTTTTAAATAGTTACAAATTATGAATGCATACTGAGGTCGTTGAACAACACACATTGGCTAATTTTTAGCGTAAATTTAGTGTGTTTCAATGTCATGAACAGTCGACTGAATTATGAATAGGGATGAAACTAGAATACGACTACTGCGCCGAAATTAAGCACATTTTTTGTAGATTTTTCAACTTTACAATATCTTATCATGAAAAAGTGTTTTTATTTTTTACAGAATGAAGCCATTAAATATTGTCATTATTATTATTATTATTATTATTATTATTATTATTATTATTATTATTACTGATATTTCGATTTAGTTTTTTAAAAATCAGAATGGACAATTCAATTTCAATGTATCCTGTGAATAATCAGCATTCATTGTTTATGAATAAAACTGATTTATTATTATCTCCGGAAAGCAATTCATCATCATCATCATCATGTGTAACTTGTCATTTTCAACCAAATAATTATTCCACTGTGACAACATTCAATTCATCTTATGCAAATGAAATGAATATGAATTATTCTACAAGTCATCAAATGTCATCAAATTCAACCAACTCACCTGAAACATCACTATTTACAAGAAATAATGTATTTGATTTAAAAGACATTAGAAATTCAAGTTTTTATTCTGAATCCAATTTATTGTCATCATCTGTTGAGTCGGCTTCTTTCTCCTCGACAACTTCAATGTCATCGTCATCGTCCTCATCGAGATCAGGAACAGTGACAGCATCAAATTCAACGGATGAATTACCTTCTATTCAAATTCCAATGTTACTTTCATCTACTACTACTACATTTGAAGTTAATCCAGGTAATACGCCTACTTCGATGACATCTATCACAACAATCAGCAATAATAATAATAATAATAATGCGTATGATCTAATGAAATCATCTGCTGATATGCAAAATTTATACATGAATCCAATGAACTGTCACTACAATAATAATAATAATAATCATAATGATGATGACGGTGATTTAGTCAATTCAGATAGTTCTAATCCATTGCATACATTGAATTATTCAAATCTTATTAGTTATCCATCAGATAATAATAATAATAATAATAATGAACATTATCATCAACATCATCGATTAGATGATTATCCTCCGTGTTATCATCAATCGAATCATGCAAGTCGAGTAAGTATTGATTACGATTGAATTAATTGTTTGTAAAAACTTGAATTCAATACCATTTTTATGTTTTAAAAGAGAAAAATATAAACTGCCTGCCCTTGATATTTTACATGTCATGAGTCTATAGGGTTGCAGAAATGATGTAAAAAATATAAAACGGATTGATTTCACTGATCAGCAAACAGATTTAAATATCTTCTGTTCAGTAGAAGACAACTAACATGTATGATTAGTGAATAATGTCCAGATGTAATTCTCCGAGTTCCGATAAAAACTCATTATCTCAAATGTGAGCAAGTTACTTACCAGTGACATTGAGAGATAGTTTTTAACTAACGTGAATTGGTTGAACTCGCAAACATGAACCATGAAGATAATGGTTTACAATTAAGCTAAGCACTAAATTCAAAAATAGTCAGGTCTGTGATTCAATCCCTTGTGTTAAAATCATGCACATGAGCTACTAACAGTCTCATACTCAGAAAAAATAGCTCTCTATTGTTTCTTCATTTATGAAGATTAACTAAAATGTAATAGTTCATGTAGTAGTAGTAGTAGTAGTAGTAGTAGTAGTAGTAGTAGTAGTAGTAGTAGTAGTAGCACTACTATTCATCTCTTTTGATAGATATCTATGATTTTATCTTAAACTCATACTTCCCTAGTAAATTTCCCTATAAGATTGTATGAATAGTAGTTGTTTGACATAAATTCACTGTTTTTTCTTTTAAATAAAAGCTTACAATTTATACACCATTTTTTTTGGTTAAATCTTACTAAGACAATGTGATGTAGAATGAAAAAAGAATAAAAGGAATGAAATATTTTGCACTAATAAAATCAATGTTTCATTGTTAAGTTTTTCTTTCTTTCTTTTTCAACATGTTTGAGTGTTTGTTTTTGCTTTGTCAACATTTATAGCATCAAATGCCTAATGCATTAGACAATGCAAAATCACCAGAATTCTCTTTACATGATTTCTACTGGAACACTGAATCGAATAAAAAGTCACAATTATCATGTAGTGTTGACAAACCAACTAATTCATTTACAACAACAACAACAACTATGATGCTGAATAGAAATAATCACACCAATTATTCATTTGATAATCAGAATTCTACTGTAAATAAATCCGAACTATATAATTTAGAACAATCGATCACTGATATTAATCATTATTCGAAATTATTAAATTTATCAACACATCCATTTATTGAGTATAAAAATAAATTTAAAACAAACATAATGCAACAGGAATTGAAAATTGATTCCCAATCGTCATGTTCAGCGGCATCATCGGTTTTCTCTTCCGAATCGATTTCGTCCACATCATCCTCATCATCAACAGCATCAACAGCATCAACTTCTGTTACATCAGCAGTAATACAAACAATGTCATCAATATTATTGGATCAAGCATCGAATAACTGTATGTATAATTTAAAAAATCAAAATGAAACACTTCCAATCATACACCCGGATCCATATTCTCAAACAACAACAACAACAACAACAACATTATGGTCGAATTTAGATTTATCCATTGCTTCAAATGCTAATCGTAACAACACTACTACTAATCGAAAATTGAAAACAACTCATGTTATTATGGATTATGATAAACATGATTTTAATCATGATAAGAATAATGATCTCATGGAATCGAATAATCAACTGGAACAATTAAAACAAAATTTTGCTGAATATAAATGTGATTTGAATAAAACTGTACAAAAATCGACTTATCCAATTGCTTTATCATTAAGTGATAATATGAACGCCACAATTAATGCAACATGTGATGATAAATTGAAACAACGTAATACAACTACACTATGGAATAATCATTATGATTACAAATATACAGATTATGAAACAATGTTAACATCTAATCAACCTTATTTCAATTTATCAACTGATTTGAATGCAATTCATCAACAACAATCAAGTATGAAACAGAATGAAATGAATTACATAAATGCAGTGAATAGTGAACATTTAACTTATTCAAACGAGAATAATCCAATGACAACACAAAGTCCATTTGGTGATTTCGACATTATACCATATTTGAATAGACATCATCATCATCATCAACAGCAACAGCAGGAGCAGCATGATTATTATTCACCTCGCATGAAATTGTCATCATTTTTACTGTCCGATTTCAATGACGAATATACTGATCGTCGTAATGATAATAATAATAATAATAATAATTTTTCAGATGATTTAAAAAATCATGAATCCAGTGTAATTCAGATGAATAAGTTGAATTATTCTACGACTGCTGCTACTGCTACTACTCCTACACCTATTACTACAGCCACAATCACAACAACTACAACCACTACAACAGCAACAACAAGTACTACTACTATTACTACTACTAGTAGTAGTAGTAGTACAACTAATGATATCACCAAGTTATCTCTTAATAATAATATGGTTAATCGTGATCTATTTGATAAATACACTCATGAATTATATAACAGTCCGGATAATAATAATAATAATAGTCCATATTCTATGTATACTAATGACAATTATTCACAAATATCGAATTATCCTTTTTATATCAGTGCAACAAATTTTTCAAATATCGATTTTGACAAAATGAATCATGATTTATCAAGTAGTAATACAATAGTACAAGATCAATTACAGTTCAACCGTTTATCAGTCGACACTCATGATCAACTTGTTGATACACATCCTCCTCCTCATCATAATCATCATCATCTTCATCACCTTCATCATCATCCACATTCTTATTCTCATGTTGATTCTGTATTGCATCCACCTTATCATCTCCAACATCATTCAGATCAATACGCGTTAACGGACTTCCATTCAGAGTGTACAACGAATACAATGAATTATTGTTCATTAACTAATGAAGCCAACAATCATTACAATGTCTCTTCTTTATCTCTGCCATCAACATCTTCAGCTTCGCCGCCGCCGACGCCGCCGCCACCTCCACCACCAACAACAACAACAACCATGATATCAGAGTTCTGTGTAAATCATTCCAATACAACGATACCTTATAAATATACACCAAATAATCTGTATATGATGAATTCATATGATCCAATGATATTTTTACAAGAAATGAATTTAGAAGCGATCAATTCAAATCTTTCAAGTAGAATTCATTGTACTAATCACAAACATAATAATAATAACAGTACTAATAATAATAATACTATTACTTCCTCTACTATGCACACAACAACCACTAGTAATAATCATAACAGCAATAATAATAATAATAAAACTATTAATACACATATTTTAACAAATAATCATTGTACAACTAAACGTCATGTCAATGAACAGTTTAACCGTCAAACAAATACATACAATTTGTTAGAACAATCAAATAATTTTCTAATGGCTGCTGCTGCTGTTGCAGCCGTCGCTGCCGGTTCCACACCGAATGATTTAAACATGTCCACAGGTAAATAAGTTATAAATGGAAACTTTTTTTAAAAATTATATATGAATAATTTGTTTTGTTTAAGTAGAATCATAAACATGTGCTCACTGGTGACTAACATAGAAGGAGGAAGTAGAATGGTGTAGAGGTTAAGCATTGGCTGGCGAGAATGAAGGTCGTTGATGTGCACTGCTGATAAGTCCAATATTGGGACGAGATGGCCGTCTAGTGCTTTCAGGTTTATGATACCGATCTAATGATGAGTGATTCATCAATTATCTTCACAACTCTGTAAAAGAAAATTATCACAGACGTGTTGGCTATAGAAAAACTGAAAACCCTACATCAATTCAGACCCAGTTTGTTGTTCGCTTTGGTAATATTGATTTTATTATCCAGTATGATTTTCACACCGTGTATTCTATCATTATCATTAGTATTATTGTTCTCTTAACTTTTTTGTCTAGTTCACTTTTTATACATGAGCGACTAAATTGTTCAAAATGTATTGCACAAATATGTTCATTCAATTTGAGTATATTTGTTTGTCCATCGGATTATTCAAATTTTTCAAAAAAGGACTAATAGCTTTAAATTATCATTCAATATAAAATGTTTTACTAGGTAATGTTAATAAATCATTATTTTTAATTCATAGTATGTCGATGATTTCGACGCCTGCTAGCCCTAATGTAGCATAACTCAGCGACCAACATTCTCCAAGCCACTGTGTCATGGGTCATCATTTTCGATTCTACCCAACTGCTGTTCATTCGTTTCATGTCTGTTTCCGATTCTCGAAGTAATGTGTTTCTTGGTCTATCTATTTGCCTTTGTCCTTGAGAATTCCAGACTAGGACTTGTCTGTTGATAAAGTTTTGTGATTTCCACAGAATGTCCAATCCACCGTTCAGCACTTCTTCCTAATTTCTTCCTAACCTGAAATCAAATTTATTCTATTCCACTGTAATGTTGTTACTGATAATCTTATAATTATTATTCGATACTCCTCGATTCATTTGATGACTTGTGATTAAATTTAAATCATAAATCAGTGAATTTTAACTCATCAGTCTAAACACTCGCAAGCACACACACACACAAACTGTATGCTCATTACATAACACAGATCTGCTATAGTGAATACTCACTTCCTGTATTATGCTAAATTAGGATGAAATAATTATTCATTGCATTGTCAGCTTATGTTAGTCAATGGAAGATGAATTCACCTTAACTTGAATATAATCTACACATCAAAACAAAATACTGTAACCGATTTTTTTGATGAACAAACCTAATCGACCTAATTTTATTTTTATTTTTGCTAAGATCATATGGGTTCAAAAGTGAACTTGATTGAACAATTATAATTGAATCTAGTGATTAACAAAGATTAACAACCTATTCACATGTTCGATAACGTATAAAATTGCATAACTGTTACATATGATTCACACCTATCATTACGGAGTCTTTATTAATTGACGAAAAAATAAAAATTTTTTTCAATAAAAAAATTTAACATTGCGATAAAATTATCATCTTCATCTTAATTACACCTTAGGGAATAATGAATTTAATAGTGATTATGATATATATTTGTGTGTAGGTCTAGAATTATAGATCATTGTGAAAAAAATTGCATCTTATTGAATGTATATTAATATTAATATAACGATTACATATATATATATAATCGTTTTGATTAACCGACTTGATAATTGACGCTGATACAAACAAGATTGAATTTTCAAAATTATTACTCGTTTGTCAAGGCATAAGCATTAGTGGTTATTCAACCTGTCACTAGTGAGTTTTTTTTAACGATACTCAGTATTGAACAGATTCACATTTCTGCCTCATAGGAACATTGTTTTTGTATTTTGCTTATTGTGTAAACAGTAAGAATAAATGTATGTACAGTAATCTACTTATTTGGTACAAGAATCTGTAATAAGGAATGTAATACACAATTCAAGTATAGTTTGTTAAACAACTGTTAGCAGATATAAAAGTTTATTGTTTAAAAACATAAACATTAGTTCAAACCAGCAACTAAATATTTATGCGCCATATTTAGGCTGAAAGATACTAACTATCTTCTCGAACTAAAGCAGGTAGTGTTCATAGAATATAACTGCTTGAACTTAACTTAACCCACAGCTTTAATCGACAAGGCAATGGAACAAATGTTAGTATATGAAATCTTAGGGTAGCTGTTGACTTACAACAAATTCACATGTTATTTGTTACTCATAAGCCCTGGTCATATGAGATTACTATTAAAAATTTTCAACTTGTTTGACAAACACGATCATTTAACAGTACTATGAAATGAATTGTTTAGTGTATGTTGAATAGTAGTAACGGATTGATTGTAACTATGTAATACGGTGAAATAAATATCAATACAGATATTAGATGTTTATATCAGTATCACATGAAGTGACTATTGTTTAAAGCGTAAAACCATTGAAACTCTACTCACTTCAGAGCCTAAAGATTTTAGAGACTAATGAATTTTTTCAGTTATTTCTTTAATTGTTTCAAATTGTTCGATGGGAAAAAATTATGAGTTGGCTAATATAAACAAAAAATTATCCACTATTGAATATTATTTCACTTGTTTTTATTATTCTCAAGTTGTATGTATCTCATTAGACGGGAGGATGATCATGGACATACACCATGAAAGAATTCTATCACTTATTAATATAAATCAGTCAGTGCGCTTTTTATTTTTTCCAGAATATTAATGGTTGTTTAACCTAGAGTGAATTGATTCGTTTAATAGTGTTTACTTTCAAAGTATGATTTGTCAAATATTCTTTAAATTCAATTTTTATTACGTGTTAATTTTTTTTGTTTCTAAAGTAATTTATGTTTAACAATTTCTCTCGTCTTGCCAAACATACAAGATGATTATGTGTCAGTTGTAGAAAATTGTGTTCTGTCCGTTTATTTATTTACACGTTTAGTTGTTTTATTAAAAAAAATTATCGACTTTCGTTGTACATTTTACAAATTTATCGATCCAAATGCAACTGATTGAGTGATTGATTGATTATTCAAGGACTGCGTCCAAAATTATTAGTATCTTGACAGAAACCAAAAACCGAAAAAAACACACAACCAAACTGATAAAGAAGCTGTTAATAATTGCGTCAACATTTAGAATAATGAATCAATTTACGGTTTTAATGAAGTTGAATTTTAGTTTATACATTTTAGTGAAATCTAAGTGTCAAAAGTGTTGTGATCTATTTACACTATTGTGAAAATTCAGTCAAGTGTAAAATCGATTTAAGTCTTAAATATGAAGCTATAAATTTACAAATGAAATTGTTATTGTTTAATATTCATAGACTATACTAATAATTTACTCTTATCAAAATCTTCGAATTAAATCTTGCATTGATTGTGTCGAAGATATGCGACAAGGAATAAGAGTCACTCATCAATTAAATGTATAGAGCATCTCAACACATACATTGCTTATAGTCAATTGTGCATATGTGAAAATGATTATTAATCTTCTCATTATGGATTTGTGAAGACTGTTGAGTTTCATTGAAATCATGAGTATGGCTAGTGGCTAGCTTCAAGTAGAAATTTTCCTGAGTTCTAGTGGTAAGCCGTGACCAGTGTAATTAATGGTTGTGGATGTGCACTGCTAATGAATCTGATACTAGGACGAAACGGGTGTTCAGTGTTTCCAGCTTTCTAATGGTGGTCTGACATTGATCGACCCATGATTTTAATGACATTAATAGTTTATTAACATCACATGCAAAATTGCTTACTGTAAACCTTTTCTTATCTCATTTGGTTGATTGTCAAGTTTTTATTGGTTTAACTAAATGAATTATATGCAGAATGGATGTTTGAATTTTAATAATTTGATTATACTTAAGAAAGTTCAAATTAATTATCTACTTTTATTTACAAACTTTATGAAAATAAATGATAAAATCAATACATTTGTAATGTTGATTGATTCTGAACGCTTACAGTCATGTGTACTCACGACACTTTGTTTACACTTTCCAAAACGTCTTCGATCAGCAGTCACAGATATCTTTATTTTGGTTTGGTCGTGCCCTTCTTCCTGTTTACTCCTACACCACCTATATCAGGGCGAACAGTGACTGAGTATGCGTAATACATGTCTCAGCATGCTCAGCCGATAAATAAGATTCATTACCTTATCAACTGATCTGGTGTCTATTCATTGCTGTTATGTATATATATATATATCTTCAACACTTGACACTAGATAATTTGAACAGATTAGAGTGATGCTCGGGAGACACCTATGATCAAACATTAATAATCTATGAATATCGTTTGTTTTCAACAATTTCATGTTTCAAATTCATATGGTAGAATAGATCAACCTGTTGCTCATCATGCTAATTCTTTAATCACTTATCATGTATAAATAAAAAACTTTATACGCAATAAATTAATTGATTTACAGTGTACTCAATTTATAATCAATCAAGTAATTAACACGTTTCACAAATATGGTTTATGTATAACGTTAAAGTTGGTTCAATACTATGTTATCAAGACATAGTTTCTAATGAGAATTTTCGTTTTTGAACCATAAATTGTATAGTTTAATGATTATTATAGCTCGAAAATATTGTATAGTGGTAAACTTTTTACAATTAACTAAACGATCAACAAAGTCATCATATTATGATGAATATCCCTTCATGATGTTCAAAAAATCAATATCAGGATTGTTATTCACCGATGCAGTCCTAACTGAGAACAAAGGTTTCTTTTTTTCTCAAAATCAAAGTAGGCACTTATGATGACAAGACCTGAGTCAAATGAAATTGTGATATTACAAAAACGTTTGTAGTAAAAAAGCGTAACTTGTGAAGGAAGTCTATTTTTAGAAATGCAACATTAATCTGCCTATAACACATTGAATGATGAACATGGTTATGTTACAAATTCTTAGATATTAAAATTCTAGATCATTGAATTTTGACTGAATTGTCTGTACGTCTTATGCTCATAAGTTCGTATCAATAATTCATGTGATTTAGTGAGTCACAGTTGCTCAAAGCATTTGGATTTTCAACAATTTTCACTATTCACTTAAAAATCATCTTTAAATAAAGGTGAGTCATTGACACGAGGTCAAAATGAATAAACTGATTTACATCACGTGGATTATTGAAACAGCTCATATACACGTGAACAACGTTTTCAATATGTTGTGCAGAACGTAAGTGAAAGCTTCACAATTGAATCACCGAGTTCCGAGAATACACCACAACTGAAAAAATATATATTCATTTGTTGTTACAAATATTAAATATCATTTGTTGATGAGTTTTACACAAGGACAAAATGGCCGTACCATGCTTATAGGTTTCGAACGGTAGTCTACTGATGATTGACCTATAATTTCAATGATTAAATGAATGAAGAATATTGGAACATTTAAAAAAATATAATAATCATTGGAAACACTCATTATATTTCTTTGCTAGAGAAATGATCACTTTTTTTGACAAAACAGTCAAATTTAATTTTGTAATTCAACAAAAGACACATTGATTTTATTTCGCCTTCAATTTCAATTGTAGGCAATCAAATCCGCCGTCAACGTCGTGAGCGTACAACATTTACTCGACATCAGTTATCAATGTTGGAAGAATTATATTCTAAAACACGTTATCCTGATGTTTATATTCGTGAAGAATTAGCTTTAAAATTACGTTTACCTGAATCACGTGTACAAGTATGGTTTAAAAATCGTCGAGCAAAAGGTCGTAATCAACAACGACAAAATTCAACGGTTGTTGAAAATAATAATTTAAAATAATTAAAAAATAATCATGTACATGTTTGTTAATATGAAAATGTAAAATACAGAAAAGAGACTCAACAAAATACACAACGTAACATTCTTTACGTTAAAAAGTAAGCTAATTTTTTCTCAAATATATATATATGTATATATCCAAAAGTGATTGGTTTATATCAAATTATCAATTTTCAGGTTGTTATGCCTGTTAACATTACTCTGACATACTATGAATAAACATCAAATCTTTCGTTTTTTGACATCAAAAAACTGTCATTTACTTCTAGTTTACTTATTAGGGAGAAAGTATAATTATAGATTTCCACTTTTTGTTTCACAATTCAATAGCTTACTTATGAGTAGTCTAGAGAGATCAAAAGTAAACATAGATCTATGCTGTTCTATGAAAATATTATTAAAAATTACACTTTCTATAGTTTATTTTTGTAATGGCAAAGAAAAATAATTAGTGTAGAGTAAAATAGTAATTTTTTTCATAGGATGTTTGAGAGAGTGACAGAAAGAACTCATAAACTTATGTAAACATTCAAATTCAGCATGATTGCACTTTCTTGTTAATAGAAAACCAGTTTACATATAGAGAAGTGACAGAATGATATGATTTTGTTTAGTTATAATCTAAGTGTCTCACATAGTTAAACGCAAAAACTATCTGTTTAAGCAATAAATATTCTAAGAATAAATTTATCCTTCGAATGAAATCAATGTACTTGGTTATAAAAAGAAAAACAAATGAATAAGGCTACGTTATTTGTATTTTATCTTTTGATTTTAATGGTCCTCAGTGGTTTAAAATGATAAATTGTGGTGTCAGTTGAAAATGTTGGAAAAAAAAGCATCATTAAATGCTTTCATGCAATATTGTGTAAAAAGTTTAGTTCCAAGTATATGATGTACATAGATGTGGAACAAGAAGTTGAATTGAAACATTTGCACAATGTTTACTGGTATTTTAATAGTTTATTAATTCATGGTGAAACTATCCTATGCACATCTTAGCTAATGCCTTTTTCTTATGTTTTGTTATTGAATTCTGTTATTTTATTACATAATATGTTGATGAAACGTGAAAAATTAACATACTACTGTCTAAATTCATTAATTCTTAACAACTACTAAACATGTAGTTGTAGCCAGAACCGTTCGATAACTGTTAGCATAGTTACATTATCATATGATGTATTTTTTTATTTCTGGTTAGTGATTTTGTATAAGCAAGAATTAACAACTGGACTCTAATGAGAAAGTTATCCAGTATACGCTCATTTTCATAAGGCTATGATTCTTGTAAAGATCAACAAAGAATGAATTAATATATTTTGAAATATACACAGAATGTATTTAGTTGCAGGTAGTTGAAAAATCATCTAATAACAGTCTATATTTCATTAAAAAAAAATTAGAGTATCTGTAGTCTTGAAAGAACTGAACTTTCACGTTATCAATTATTATGATAAAAAGTATTTGAAACAGACTACTTGGGTTATGAGTACATTTTTTACACTCACTAATAATCGGTCATGTTTTGTTGTGCGAAGGAATAGGCTTTACTTATGAATCCTAACTAGAATGAAATCTAGGCTCAGAATCCTTCAACCACTTGGAATGCAAGTATTCACATCGTTTTATTGAGTTACTTAGATTAGTGATTGGCCACCAATTGGATCGATGAAATTAGATTGCCATTCAGTGGTTAGTATAATTGTATCTATACACCTAAACGCATCATAAGTTTGTGCAGAATAGATGAAATACAGATAACAGTGGACTCAAAGACAGACATTCCGTTCCATTTGAGACTGATTAATGGAATATACTTGCGTGTTTCAGTTAATGTTTACTGCTGAATTCGGACGCAGTACCCGTCGCCTGAAATTTCCAGTTGGCTGTTGAACCTAGACTGTCAGTTGTCAAACAGTTATAAATTCTAATTTAATTCTGAATAGTTATTATCTTTTCTTGAATTTAGAACTGAATATCTGATCAGTCTTAGTTGGCATAATTTACAACCAGTATACATTTGCTTGTGATGTAAGTTTTTATAGAATAACCAACCTATCTTCGTTTATTCTAATCATGATTAATAATAAACATAGAAAAAAGGAAAAAAAAAACCCAAAAAATTTTTTTTACTTGATTTATTACTGATGACAAAATATACTACTTGTGTTTATTTTCATTTGTTAATTTTTAGCCAATTTATTGAAGAAAAAATAAGGCCAAACTGCAGACATCCCATTGACATCTCATTCATATAGAATGCTGCTATGATAAACATTTCAATCTGTTATGAAATGTACAAATAAAATAATCCCTTGTAAACCTATGCATAGATCATGAAACATTGTGAATCAATGATTATTTCTTTTTTTTTTTTCTACCAAAAAAATGTCTTTCATGCATTAACTTTGATTATTTATTTATTTTTTCTTGTGGTGGCGTTTTCATCCATTCATTGATTGGCCTATTCGTTTATGTCCTATGCATAGATTAACAAAAAATAAATACCTCTAAATGCACACACACACACACACATATTATCATGTAAAGCATTTCAATCAGAATCATTATTTATAATGTTACAATGTAATTGATGAAAAAAAAAAGTTCAACAAATGGATTAATTACAATTTATGCCTGTTTTTTTTCTTACAACGTGTTTGATATACATTTTCAATTCTTGATTTATTTAATTGGTTTAGTGTTTATCGAAAAAACACTAGAGTTCCATGGGAACTGTTAAAACTTTCATATTGAATTCTATGTGTGTATTTTTAAAAGTTTACAAATAATCAAGAGACAAACTCAATATCTACATTTCTATTCACTTCTTAATTCCTTCATTTTACCACATTCTCTCTCTATTATACCTTAAATGCTATAGGCTTTGTAAAACAAATTCTCATATAAATTGTGATACTCTTATTATTATTATTATTATTACTGTCATTGAAATAGTGAAATATTTGATGAAGCCTGTTTATCTTGTATTCCATAAACAATTTAGTCATAGTTAAAGTCTTTATTGAATGAAACCATATATTCGGAAAACAAAAGATAATATAAAAGCTTGGAAAAATTTACTCTTAGTATAGTAATAATTTTTTCACTAAACTTTCACATTTCATCCTAATGAAATGATCACTACTCAAGAATACTGCATTAAAAAGAAAGTGATTTTCTTTAGTTCATCAGTGTACTGGTGATTGGGTTATTTGGTACTTACATTCATTCATTCATTCAGTACTTTTCACCATACAGTGAGAAAATTCCAAATAACAAAAAACATATGAAAATCTCAATTTGGGAGATATCAATGAACAGTTAGGTAAAAAAATCCTCTGATAACCGCTGACAAATTGAATAATAACTATCACAATCATACAGAGAATTAGGCATAGAAAATATATATTGGAATTGTTACACATAAATCAAAATTCAGTTGATGCACGAAAACTAAAAGCAAATTGTAACAAGGTCAATAAAGATACAATGATATCAATGAGTAAATCGGTCGTTAAAAGTTCATGTAAGTGCACGAACGATACACACCAACAACCAAAAATAGTCAACCAAATATAATCGACACTACATTAGTTACTGAATATTAGTAAGTAATATATATGATAAACTAAAAAAATGGATCTGTTCGAAAGAAGAAAAGAATGGGTGCAAACAAAATTATTTTTTCGACTGTGTCTCTCTTTCAAATCCCAGCCTAGCTATTTTAATTAGGAAAACTGAACATTGAAACTATCTTTCATACAATAAAAGAGCTGTTCCAAGGTAAATCCATATATGAATAATTAGTTGTTAAATTACTAGTTCACCAGTTGTTTTAGGTGTGTGATGAATGAGTATTGATTGAATCTAACACGATTTCATTTATCCAAGATAATTGCCATTTCCAACGAATTATTATTAATTAATGGTCAATAACATGTTTATTTAGTTTTGTTAGAGCTGACTGAATTCTATCAACAAAGTTCTAATATGTTTAGTTGACTCGACACTACCTGTACCGTCTCGGTGTTGCCTATTCAGAGATAATCAGTAAGAAGCCTATGTGATCTTCTAGGAGCATCCGTCATCAGGGCATACATGTAACCTTGAAGGAAATGACCAATATCATATTTGTTTAATTCATCTAGTGTTGATTTGACTTGACGTTTGATAATTTAAGCAGCATTACACGAAAAAAATTTTATACCGTGTTATTAAACATCTTTTCTACCAATACCACATGTCTAGTGTCTAATCAAAATTCTACTTCTAATTTGGTCGGCTATTTACTCCATAGCTTAATATTCTGGGGAAGACTGCAAAAGTAAATAGAGTGGCTACACAATAGGAATAGCAAATCGTATAACAGTAGTTAATAAGTCGATCGAAAGCTGATATATGCATAGTTATTTAATAACTGGCCTTAAATGCTCTAGGACAGCCGATAGTGAGGATAGTGTGATGCATTAATATTCAGACGTCCCTTCGTACCAATATTTATGCATTTTAATTAATAAATAAAATCTTGGTACTCAGTAATTATGTGAAAAGAGTATAATTGGTAATTATTAAATTGGTTCCAACTTCTGCAATATTTGTTCTTCTATAACATAAGCTTTCATAATATGAATGAAAATCGTAAGTCTATTCTTAGTGTGGACAACTATTACACTCATTGCAACCAACTCCTCTATGAATTACTTATGCGTTTTTGAGTGTGTGTTGCTCTTTCAACTAAATGGTTTGATCATGGAGATTTAGTTGTTCTTCTAGAGAACAGTTCTATCAGTTATTAATGGAACTGCTCAAATAATATAATATTCACAATTCACTGAGCTGAATGATGATTCAGAAACCAATTCAATCTAAAAACAAACACAGAGAATAATGTTATTTAAAGAAATATCAATTATATTTACTGACAGCTTAAGATTCTGATATGTGGCTAGTGGAAGTAAGATATGAATGCCCACTGAATGCGGACAGACAAACAGCTTTCTGACTAGCTGATGTTATTTCATTACAATTGGTGGTTTCTATTCTAGATTCACTGAGTATAGACAACTTGTTTGAATGGTTCGAATTATTTTTGAATCATGCGGAAGATGCAAGTATTAATTGACAGTCGTCTACGCAAAATACTTCGAATCTGTTGGCCAGAAACCATCAGCAACAGTCTTCTGTGGGAAAGAACGAACCAGATTCCAGTGGAGGAGGAAATCATGAC
The DNA here is from genome assembly GCA_944470395.2 of Schistosoma turkestanicum. NCBI lineage: Eukaryota > Metazoa > Platyhelminthes > Trematoda > Strigeidida > Schistosomatidae > Schistosoma > Schistosoma turkestanicum. The sequence continues at coordinate 11,355,454 of OX103971.1, forward strand.
AGGACACACATTGCGCAAAGCACCCAACTGCGTCACAAGACAAGCCCTCACTCGTAATCCTCAGGGTCGAAGAAAAAGAGGAAGGCCAAGAAACAAATTACACCGAGAAATAGAGAAAGATGTGAGAAGAATTATCGAAAATTGGACATAATTGGAAAGGGAGGCTCAGGACAGAGTTTGTTGGAGGAATACTGGTTTGTGGCCTATGCTTCATTGAGGGTAACAGACATAGGTAAGTAAATAACAAAGTAAGTAATTATGTAAGCGTGTTTTAGGTGAGTAAGTAAGTAAGTGAGTAAGTTAGTTAGTTACTCGGTTAGCAGATAAATAAGTAAGTAAGTTGGTTGGATGGTATATAAATTACGTAATCGCTTTATGCGTTGAAATTGTAGAATTTAGATTTCGATTCATTTTGTCAATGAAGTAAGTTAGAGGTCAAGAAATAAAGCTACCGTTATATAGTTTACTAATCCTATTTTGATGGCAGTTTATTAGTTACAGCCTCTGCCAATTCATAGCCACTCTTGAATCGCTCATGTGTTATTCTTCGTTAAGTAATCCGGTATGTCAGTATATTAATTACGTCCGGTGAAATATAAATATGGTTACGGTTTGTCAGCATTTTACAACTCAAAGCTGGGTAGAGAGAAACTCGAGAATCATGAGCCAAAAGGAATTCAACTGCGGATTCAAGGTTAATAATGGAAGGCTGTGTGTAGTTGATCGAACCACAGACGTAACAAAGTCAATTAATTTTTGATGATGAAATAAGTTTTCTTCTGAAATCACTTTTGTCTTCTAACCCTAACCAAATTGGTACCTTGTTAAAAGAAATCAGTCATTTAAAATCCCAGTATCAACATAATTCGTGGTTATAAGTCTTGGAAAGAAATTCTTTGTTAGTAGTCCTAATGAAATGAACTACAAGAATAATGCTAGAATGATATGATCGAATATTTAAAATGCTTGTTGTTAAGTTCAGTTTTATCACAGTTCGTTAAAAAACTAAATAGTTCTGACATGAAAAAGTTTCAATGCAACTACAATCAACGTGCAATATGGCTCAAAGACCAAACAATTTCACTGGGATCAACTATATATGAACCTCATCAATTATGACTTCTTACAAGTATCCTTTTGGTTTTTTTAATGGTACAACTGAGATCAACCAGTCACCAAATAAAAATAAAATAAAAAAACCAATTCTCCGACTAAATCCTTTCAACTAATTTATTACTACTTATTATTGCACAGAAGATGATATCTCTGGTTTACATGTTTTTCTGTAATTCAAGTAACAAGTTTATTGAATTTGAATACAGATTGTCTGTTCTTACTATTATTCTCTCTTTTAATATCTACACATCCGCGAGACAAAAGTCACCAATGGTTAGAGACCTTGAATGACATGGCTCAAAATCGTTTGCAATGGCTCAAGTGCATCCATTCGTTGAGCTCTTTCAAATCCTAATCTTCTGGAATCGTCAGCACCTCTACCTTTGTCTTTCTAACCTTAACTCATTGAATTTTACTTCTTGAATAATATCTTCAAACCCTAGTCTTCTTCATTACCATTAACGCCTCTACTATCTTTATCATTATGGGATTTGATTCGACATTTGCGACTCTGTGTTTATGTGGTATGGCGACATGTACTTATGTGCATATGTACGAAGTTCTAAGTTGCAATTGACTGACTGACTGACTAATATCTACACACTAATGAAAGCTGTAAGTCAGTCAGTCAGTCAACTGGCGAATGGAATTAATAACTTTCATTCAACCATTTATTATTATATCGTTTATCATGTATAAATTGTTCAACAATTGTACAAATTCATTTTGATTTCTTATATATAAAATTTTTTGTTAAATGAAAATTAAGTGTAGATGTGGATAAATTGGTGATAAATCAAAATCGGTAAACAAAACACAAACCTATCAATTAATATGATTATATATTAATAAAATGATACAAAACTAGATAAAAATATTTTCAATGTTGATAAAGAAATTCATTGAAGTGCCATTAAATTAATGTACAATAAGTATCAATAGAAATTTCTTTTTTGGTGTCAATAAATATCCTTCGCCAGTATCTCTGGAACCATGAATAACCGGTTTAGACGCTTTTTTTCAGTCGGATTCGAATAAAAGTTTTTAAGATGCATCTTAAAAAGAAAGATTTTATATCGCATCTTGATTTTATATTTTCCTATGTCTTCACTACATTTAGTATGCTATCAGAAGTTCCTTGAAGAATAACGTCATATAAGGCATTATAATTATACCTAGTTTTCTGTACATTGTTAACCTTGGAGTACAACTTGTAGTCACGTTTTACACCTTTATTTATGTTGAAGTGTTGAAGTGGTCTGAAGTTATAAGATTCGTCTAGGAATTGAGTGATGAAGTTTTCATTACCATAATATTTTATATAAGCTACATATATAAGCAATCCCACATCTTATTCTACCTTAAAGTAACAGAAGACAAAGAATAAATGCATCCATGACATAGTGACTAAGTTTGAGTTATTTTATACATCTTCAACCATTGGTTACGAAAATCAAATGAACCCTAATCAAGTTGTATGCGCTTACTAGCAAGGATCAGAAAACCATCAATGAATTCATGTACTGTAGAGTCGATAAATATTCATTACCTTATCAACTGATTCGGTATTTTCATCCATTTCCGCATATATATCCTTAACATTGGATACTTGGTGGTCTTAACCGATTCGAGTAATGCTCCGAATACACTTATGATCAAAGACTAGTAATCAAACATGACATTCCATGACACTTATTACTATTATTATTGTGATCATTATTATCTGTTTCTCAATGTTACATTGCACACACATGAAGTAGAACAGAGTATATCGTTAAACAGTAAGTATACTTGTCTTGTCTGGTCAGTAAACGGAAATCACCTTTTCCATCACAGGCAACATGTTGGAAAAAGCCAGTGCACACAATCATATAACGAAAACAAAAAATACCATACAAAAGAAACATCATATCATTTGAATAGATAAAATTCAATGTACAACAGATAAACAGTATTTATTTCGACTAATAATTCACACAAAACAAAATTATTCAATTTTGTTAATCAGATAAGTATGAAGAACTGACTAAGTTCTAAATATATAAATATATATATAACGAAATTTCACGCTATACATATTTCCTTTCTAATCATTAAACCAATATGTTAATCATTAAAAAATGATTTTAATGATGTTTCAATTTGTTGATAAATTTCTTTTTCAATCGAACGTTTAATGATACTGTCATATAGACGAAATTGATTGAACATTTTGAAAAATACTGTAAAAACTCCTTTACTATCAAATCGAAGATTATTCCAATGGATAACAGTCACTTTTTTCACACTAATCGGTAATAATACATCATTGTGCATTGGTTGTGTAAGAAGTAAATCCAAAAATATTTTAATCGATTTAATTTTGATTTCTACTGGCTAATTGAATAAATTCCAAAAAAGAAAAACACCGGAAAAAAAATAAAATAATTTTTATTGAAAATTATTCAGTACATTTTGCATGTATAAAAAGATAGATCAGTTGGAATTGAATGCATAACTACCTTTCCGGTGAGAACTTCAAAATGAATAATTTTTATTCCACATCATATAAAATAACTTTGTATAATACTCAGAATATTTTGAAATGATTAGAATATATAAATTGTTTTAGTTATTCATTGTTAAGTAGAAGTGTTCACGTGCAATCGATCAAATTCTCAGTTACTTTTATGTAGAGTATTTATAACAAACAAATCAATGATTATCTTATGTTCATTTCCTCTGTTTATAGCAAACTCTCAAATAAGTTACTTCATTATTGAATTACAAAATATATACGAAAGTTACTTATGTTACAGTACAAACATAGAAAACCATTTTCATACACGACTTCTTTCATATCATGGTCTTATAACTGCATTTTCCTAACTCTTTAACGAAACTACTCATAACGTTTTTTTTGCGAATTCTTGAAATCTTGGAATCCTCCGGAAAGCATTAGTTTCTTCAATATAATGGAGCTGGCTGATGGCGAATAAAAGTGCTGTAAGAGTTGTGCGAACTGCTGCTACATCCCGGTCGCTTGAGTAGCAGAAGGGTGCCACTCTTTGAAATATGTGAATAGGAAAGTAGATTAGTAGTGGCCATAGCTACATGGAACTCTGCCAGTAGAACCTTAGGGGCAAATGCCGGTCCCAAGCCCGGATAAAGGAGGAGGGGTTGGATATGGGGTTGGCGACCCCATCCCAACTAAAACTAACTTGCCAAAAAAACGCTAACAAGAAAAATTAATCCCAACAATTTTAACTCTGCCCTGGGATTTCGATGAAGAATTATGACGTCGCGTGATGAAAGCTGAGTTCCTTCGAAAGTCACGGGGCCAATGCCTCTTCTGACAATCAGAGCAACCATTGTTTTAGGTACATGGAACGTTCGTACATTGTGGGAAACTGGAAGACTATTTCAAGTTGCTGCAGAAATCAAAAGATACAACCTCGAGGTGCTCGGCATCAGTGAAACGCATTGGACACAGTTAGGACAACTGAGAATAGCTTCAGGAGGACTGCTGTTATACTCTGGTCATGAAGAGGAAAATGCTTCACATACACAAGGAGTTGCACTGATGCTGTCCAAACAAGCACGAAAGGCACTGATAGGATGGGAATCTCATGGACCCAGGATCATTAAAGCATCCTTCAAAACAAAGAAAGAGGACATTACAATGAACGTCATCCAATGTTATGCACCTACCAATGACTACAATGACGATGTTAAAGATCAATTCTACGAAAGAATGCAGTCAATCGTCGACAGATGCTCACCAAAGGATTTGACGATTCTGATGAGAGACCTGAATGACAAGGTTGCCATGGACAACACTGAATATGAAGACATCATGGGACGACATGGACTGGGAGAAAGGAACGAAAACGACGGGAGATTTGCAAACCTATTTGCCTTCAACAAACTGGTCATCGGTGGCACAATATTCCCGCACAAACGCATTCACAAAGCCACATGGATTTCACCAGACCACAATACTCAGAACCAAATCGACCATATCTGTATCAACAAAACGTTCAGAAGGACTATGGAGGATGTGAGAACCAAGAGAGGAGCCGATATAGCTTCAGATCACCACTTGCTGATCGCCAAAATGAAACTGAAACTAAAGAAACACTGGACAACGGGGCAGACAACATCACACAAGTTTAATACAGCCTTTCTTCAGGATACCGTAAAACTCAACGAATTCAAGATAGCCCTCACCAATAGGTTCCAGGCCTTGCACAATATACTCAATGGAGAGGAAGCAACCTTGGAGAGAAATCGGAAAGGGATGAAGGAGGCAATGACTTCAATATGTCAGGAGGTTGTGGGTCACAAGAAGTACCATCATAAGGAGTGGATCTCTGTTGATACTCTTGCAAAAATTGAAGATAGGAGGAACAAGAAGGCAGCAATCAATGTCAGCCGAACAAGAGCAGAGAACATTACCGCACAAGCTGCACACACAGAAGCAAACAGGCAAGTGAAGAAGAGCATCAGATCTGACAAACGAAAATATGTGGATGATCTAGCAATGACGGTGGAAAATGCTGCAAGAGAAGGAAACATGAGACAATTGTACGAAACAACAAAGAAGCTGGCCGGAAACTATTAGTAAACCAGAACGATCAGTGAAAAGCAAGGAAGGCAAAGTAATCAGCAACACTGAAGAACAGCGAAATAGCTGGGTAGAGCACTTTCAGGAACTCCTGAATTGACCAGCTCCACTGAATACACCCAACATCGAAGCAGCATCCACGGACCTCCCAATCAATATTGGCTCCCCTACGATTGAAGAGATCAGAATGGCCATCAGACAAATCAAGAACGGCAAAGCAGCAGGACCAGACAACATTCCAGCAGAGGCAATGAAAGCAGATGTAGAATCAACTGCGAAAATATTTCACATCCTCTTCAAGCAGATTTGGGATGAGGAACAAGTACCATCAGATAGGAAAGAAGGATCCCTGATCAAAATAGCAAAGAAAGGCGATCTGAGCAAGTGTGAGAACTACAGAGGCATCACTCTTCTTTCAATACCAGGCAAATTCTTCAATAGGGTATTGTTAAACAGAATGAAGGACTTCGTAGACGTCCAACTTCGAGATCAACAGGCTGGATCTATCGTGTACTGACCAAATTACAACATTACGGGTCATTGTGGAACAATCAATTGAATGTAATTCACCACTCTACATCAACTTCATCGACTACGAGAAAGCATTTGATAGCGTGGATAGGAAAACACTGTGGAGGCTTCTTCGACACTACGGTGTGCCTGAGAAAACAGTTAACATCATACGGAATTCTTATGATGGATTCAACTGCAAAATCGTGCACGGAGGTCAGCTGACAGACTCTTTTGAGGTAAAGACCGGTGTCAGACAAGGTTGCTTACTCTCACCCTTTCTCTTTCTCCTGGTCATCGACTGGATTATGAAGACGTCAACATCTGGGGTGAAGCACGGTAACCAATGGGCAGTTAGGACGCAGCTGGACGATCTGGACTTCGCAGATGACCTGGCCCTTCTATCGCACACGCAACAACAAATGCAAGAGAAGACGACCAGTGTAGCAGCAGCCTCTGTAGCAGTAGGTCTCAACATAGATAAAGGGAAAAGCAAAATTCTCCGATGCAACACAACATGCACCAACCAAACCACTCTTGATGGAGATGCCTTGGAGGACGTTAACACCTTTACATATCTGGGCAGCATCATCGACGAGAAAGGTAGATCCGATGCAGATGTGACGGCGCGGATTGGCAAGGCTACATTTCTACAGTTGAAAAATATCTGGAACTCCAAACAGACATCAATCAACACCAAAATCAGGATTTTCAATACAAATGTCAAGACAGTTCTACTGTATGGAGCGGAAACATGGAGAACTACGAAAGCCATCATCCAGAAGATACAAGTGTTTATGAACAGTTGTCTACGCAAAATACTTCGGATTCGTTGGCCAGACACTATCAGCATCAACGTACTGTGGGAGAGAACAAACCAGATTACAGTGGAGGAGGAAATCAGGAAGAAGTGGTGGAAGTGGATAGGACACACACTACAAAATGCACCTAACTGCATCATGAGACAAGCCCTCACATGGAACCCTCAAGGCAAAAGGAAAAGAGTAAGGCCAAGGAACACATTACTCCGAGAAATAGAGAAAGATATGAGAGGAATGAACAAACATTGGACAGAACTGGAGAGGGAAGCCCAGGACAAAGTTGGTTGGAGAAAACTGGTGAGCGGCCTATGCTCCATTGGGAATAACAGACGTAAGTATGTAAGTAAGTAATAGCTACATGGAAGAGCGACTACAGAACCTAAGTAGCAAAGGCTATAGACTGATCACATATACATTTTTATGAATAGCTCTTGACTTGTTGGATCCATAATTTCGCGGTCTTAATGCTGTCAACATAAATCTATGGAGTAAGTTCATAAAAGCAATTTTAAAGACGACCTATACTAATCCTTTCCCACCGTTGTGGGAGGACGGCATTTATAGATGTCATCAAACTTCAATACAGTTGACTGTTTATAATCTTAGTTTCATCGTTCTTCGAAAACGACTTTCTTGAGTTGAGAAAACCTAAATCAAAAAGTGTTTCAAGTAATAAAACTCAACTGAGCCATCACAACTGGTAAACCAAAATACCACTTTAAGGTAGCATTTATAATCAGGACCTGTTGACAGGTCCTAATCTGTAAGAAATCTGTGTCGATGTAGCCTTCCGTAAATCACATCTTACTAAATATAAAATTTCCTACTTTATAAACGCAACTTTGAAACAATAGCTAATTTAAAAAGAAACAAACAGCTAATTACCCGAGGATTCGTAGCAAACACGATCATTTTCATTTTTCCATTTATTACAAGATAGTCAAATAATAACGTAAATATCATTCGTATATTTCCTGATGGTAGATCAATAATATCAACTGGTCCAGCAAACTGTACAGCAGATAAACCATTAATTCTTACTTCGAAAAATTCAGCAGTACCAAATTTTATTGGATTACCAATTTTGTATACACTATCTTTACCATAATGAGTTAATAATTGTTCTATATGATGTTGTAATACACTACTCGTAAGTAGTGAATGACAGCCTAGAGGTTGATTTAATGTTGTATTGTAAAGTTTATTGGTTTGACATGATGGAACTAGGAAATTTTCAAAAAAGACATCAATACCATCAGCTTACTATATTTCAAATGATTTATTGTTTACTTTTGAGAAATGATGTGTTATCAGAATTAAGTGAAAAGAAATTAGATCTAACACAACTACAAATTTACAGATTAACAATAGCCATAATCGAAACTAGATGAATAGTTCTAAATAGCTGACATTCTCGACAATATAGAGTTTCTTCTTTTCATTAAGTCCGTTATTCACATGTAGAGTTAGAAGACAGATGATGCTACGGGAGCCAATATGATTCGATAAATTGAATTGGTGGAATTATAAAATTGTTTAAGATACTGGCTCATCGAATCTGAGTTACATAAATTTCAAAACATTAAATCGCTAATCGAATATGACTGGGTTTTTATCAATCTGCTAACACTGTTATTCATATGTAAATTACTTAAAGTTGAAATTGCACCTCTGGTTGACGATCAAGTTGTTCGAATGGTTCAGGGTTCAACAAAAGTTTATGCAACTTTTGAGGAGCTTCATCCCATGATGAAACAGCTATCTGCTGCCACATGGTTTTCGATCGTATTTCAAACGCGATCAGTCTATTAACTAGTTAAAGGGAGCAACACTGCTATGCGAGCTGATGTCATCCAGCTTCACAGTCCGAAAAGTTACCACCAATATACTTGTGCCGTCGTGAGATGTAATTGATGAAAACTAAAGGACTATACAAACAAGATAATGATCTATATTCAGTCATAAATCTGTTGGGGACGTTAGATCCCAAGAACTCACTTGGAAAAGGTCCTAATATTGTATTTTTATTCCGAAATTTTTACTTTGTGTTTTCGCGCCAAAGACGCTTATTTCGACCCTCAGCTTGCATTGCCCACTCGGGAAATCCTTGACTGTCATTGGTGGCTCGCACAAAGGGCGGTTTATCATTGCATAACTAGTCTTGAGTTATGTACTTGTGGAACTCGTACTTTCTGCGTGCCTGTGGAATACATTTCTCTACGTCTTATCAAGACTTCTTGCTCTAGTTAGTGGGGCCCGGGACGATCGGATTAGAGTAGCCTATCCTGTTGCTGAACCAATGATCTTCGTTCTGTTTACCGAATAAGGTGAAATCGTAATAGCTGCAGGTGTATCAAATCAACTGTATATATTGCACTTACTCCTGAGTTAAGAGTCAATCTTGAATTTTTACACTTTAGTTTTATTTATTTATATCAAACAGCATCTCTCATTATTAAGTCCGGAATAAATTCTGCTTTTTCGTCTCATTTTCTGTTAATTTCCTCTCTTACTGTTCCCGCGTGAGATATGGCAGTTTGGATCAATACATTGATGGTGATTAAAAGGCTGGTCTAAAATAGTATCTTTCTGCCTTAGTTGTTTATATATTTAGGAAAAACTCTGGGTTAATTCATGTAAAATATAGCAGTGACAACAGTAGTAAAACCATGAAAACGTGTAAATTGATCTATTAACTGGATATCTGAAACACGATAGATTTGAATTAAGTAGGATTTCGATGTGAAGCAGCTGTTCAGATTATCGGCTTTCAATAGAATTATGAAACACAATATGATAGACAGAACAACTTTTGTTTGTCACGTATATATATGATCCCAAAGAGACAATTCCGAATAGATCAAATAATAATCATACATTTGACTTCACAATCTTTGTCATGAGATAGTACATCAAGATAAAGTTCGACAGACAGGAAACATTGAAAAAAGATTGATTTCCAAATAATCAAGTTACTTAAACGGATGACAATTTAAACTGCTTAACTTATTTGTGAGTAGCCATGCGTAAGTGTCACATTTTCCTGGTTATGAATGAAATGTTACGAGTTTAGGAAAAACTAAGGGTACTTTCAGAATATAAGTATTGTTTCGGTTTAAACTTGTCATCATCAGGATGGTGTCTGCACACTCAAAGTAAGTGCCGTTTCATATGAGATATCAAATTTTCATCAAAGGTTTCCCCTTGATTGTGATCAAGTACATACAACACGAAGCAGAATCCAATTACCTTGTCGCCATTTGCTAGCCTGACACAGTAGAATTTACCTGCGCTCAGTGTAGAGATAAGAAATTGGATTATTACTCAACGACTGAAATGTTAAGGTAGAAAATAGTCTTCATTATTTTCTCGAACGTATAATATTTTCAAATAACATACAAGTATAATCTATAAATTTCTGTTGCTTTGACGACTAATCTCTGAAATTCTAAAATCCTTTTCGCACTGGCAACTTACACAAAATTTAGGTGAGATACACTCACTAAATAGAGGCAAATAAACCAGAATCCGTCATTGGTGCAAATTTTGTATATATTAATTCATTGGTATGATTCACCAAACAAGGATCATTCATTTGCACATCACTTACAACTGGTTCAAGTAAATTTACATCCAGTATCCATCTACTACCATAAAACGTATTGTCACTTAAAGTAAATATTGTTTTGCCATATTTTTTACGAGTGATACGAAACCATTGGAAATTTGTTGAATTTTCATCTGGACATATAAGACAGGTTAATTCTAAACTTGTATTTTCATCACGTCTAATAAGTTTAACAATATGACGTTGTTCAGCTAAATCTGATTGTTGTGTATAACACTTATCTGTATCATTATCATAACCTACTTACTTAATTTCGTCTGTGACCCACAATGAAGTATAGGCCTCAAACCAGTATTCCTCCAACAAACTCTGTCCTGAGCCTCCCTTTCCAATTATGTCCAATTTTCGATAATTCTTCTCACATCTTTCTCTATTTCTCGGTGTAATTTGTTTCTTGGCCTTCCTCTTTTTCTTCGACCCTGAGGATTACGAGTGAGGGCTTGTCTTGTGACGCAGTTGGGTGCTTTGCGCAATGTGTGTCCTGTCATGATTTCCTCCTCCACTGGAATCTGGTTCGTTCTTTCGCACAGAAGACTGTTGCTGATGGTTTCTGGCCAACAGATTCGAAGTATTTTGCGTAGACGTCTGTTAATTAATACTTGTATCTTCTGGATGATGGCTTTCGTAGTTCTCCAAGTTTCCGCCTCGTACAGTAAAAGTGTCTTTACATTTGAAAATCCTGTCTATGATATTGGTGAATAGGTGTTTTGAGTCCCAGATGTTGATTGATTAAACTTTAGTGATGTTATCCACGCCATTGTCCAGTGTTTCTTGAGTTTCCGTTTTATTATGGCGGCCAGCAAGTGGTTATCTGAGGCTACATCAGTCCTTCTCTTGGTTCGCACGTCCTCTATAGTCTTTCTGAACTTTTTATTGATGCAGATATGATCGATTAGGTTCTGTATGATGTGATCCAATGAAATTAATGTAGCTTTTTGGATGCGTTTGTGTGAGAATATCGTGACGCCGATGACCAGTTTGTTGAAAACATAGGTTTGCAAATCTCTCACCATTTTCGTTCCTTCATATCCAGTGTTGTCCATGCCAACCTTGGAATTTAGGTCTCTCATCAGAATCGTCAAATCTTTGATGAGCATATGTGGATGATTGACTGCAGCCTTTCATAGAATTGATCTTTAACGTCGTCATTGTGGTCATTGGTAGGTGCATAGCATTGGATGATGTTCATTGTAATGCCCACTTTCTTCGTTTTGAAGGATGCTTTGATAGTACTGGTACATGAGATTCTCATCCTATCAGTGCCTTTTGTGATTGTTTGGACAGCATCAGTGCAACTTCTTGTGCGTGCGAAGCATTTTCTTGTTCATGGCTGGAGTATAACACCAGCTCTCCTGAAGCTAGTCTCAGATGTCCAATTTGCGTCCAATGCGTTTAACTGATTCCAAGCACCTTCAGGTTGTCTCTTTTCATTTGTGCATCACTTTGGAACAGTCTTCCGGCCTCCCACAATTTTCGAACATTTCATGTAGCTAAAGGAATGGTTGTTTTTGCTGTCAGAAGGGGGACCGGCCTCGCAACTTCCTAAGAAACTCGGCTCTCATCATGAGACGTCATCACTCTTCTGAAAGACGACTGCCTAACTCCCATGGCAGAGTTAAAATGGTTTGAATTATGTTTTCTGGTTGGCATTTTTAAGCGAGTTCATTTTCTATGCGAAAGTCTAACCAATATAGTATCAGAAATATTGTTCTCAATAATACTCCCGCGCTTCAAAAAACCTCGTAAAGAGTAGACTAGAGCTCATGAAGTGCAAAAGAGAAAAGCAGGCTGGTTTCAGACCTGGACGTTTTCACACCACGTCAGGTCCTAGGACAAAGACACTCGTTCAGACGCCTCACAATGTTAGTATTTTTCGACCTTGAGGAGGCATTAGCATCTGTTGATCTTGAGGTTCTGTGGCAGTGTCTAGCATTAAAAGGTGTACCAAATAAGTACATTAACCTTATACAGACTCTCTACTCGAACATCACTGGTCGAGTGAGAGCTTATGACTAACTGTTATTGGAATTGGTTACTTCAAGTGGTGTCCGTCAGAGATGTCCATTCTCCCCATTCTTGTTTAACTTTGTCGTGAACATGCTTTTAGAGTAACATTATCTTCGTTTGACATTTCAGGAGTAGACCTACCAGAAGAATCGTTGGCTGACTTAGAATATACCGATGACAAAGTCCTACTTGGTGAAGACGCTGACAAAATGCAGTGTCTCCTGACTAGCCTGAGCAACAACGCAAGCATGTTTGGGATGCTGTTCTACTCCTCAAAATGAAAAATGTTGCTTCATGATTGGGTTGCATCGGCAACTGAACTAGTGACAGGGAGTGAAGTAGTCGCGCGTGTAGACCGCTTCATTTTCTAGGAGGTCTCATCAATGCTAATGGCCTGGTGACTGACGAAATCTCAGCATGGACACAGAACGCCCGATAGGCTTTTGCCGAATTGCGTCACCTATGGCGCAGGTGAGGTATCCGCTTGCTAATTAAAGGACGAGTGTACTTGCAGCGGTTCGCTCCGTCCTACTATATGGGTGCGAATCGTGGCAGGTAAGAGCAGAGGACATTCATGTGTTTTTGGTATTCTGTTATAGATGTTTTAGAAGCATTGCTGGTATATCGTGGGACAACTGAGTGAGCAATGCTGTAGTTAGGAAACGAGTACTAGGTAGGGATGGCAGATCAATAGATGAAGTACTGAAACTTCGTCAGTTGAGGTGGTTGAAACATGTGTTACATATGCCCAACCACCGACTGCCTCGACGAGCGATGTTTTGTGGTGTAGGAGTGGGTTGAAAGAAAGCTAGAGGCGGCCAAACGAAGACATAGCAGAAATCCATAAAGTCACTGACAAGTGGACTGAGTCATGTGGGTAGATGTAGGCTACGTAGTAGGGGTTCGTGGGACAATAGTAACCGATGGTTAGAGACCCTGAATGACATGGTTCAAAATCGTTGACAATGGTTCAAGCGCATCCACTCTTTGCATTCTCTCAAATATTAATCTTCGTGTTCACATGTCGGACACATCATAACAGACAGACCTTGAATTCATTCCATATGCAGGATATTTTTGTCTAAGCAGTTATTAAACCTATTCAAGGGTAACCTATAAACAGAAAGTTTGACCTATGTTATTTTAATGTCACGGGTTCAAGAAACACAACTAGCCTTATATTTTTTATTAATTTGACTGATACACGATATGCGCAAATGAGATAAATATAGTTATCATTTATTCAACTATATATGGTGTAAGATGACAGACTTCTGGATCCGGACAGACAATTTGGGCAATTTATAATCGGAGACAAAGATGATGACTAACTGGTTGACTAATGAAGAGTGTGAGATTTAATCACTAATTGGTTAATATCACCAGTCCTTACACAGATATTATAGATCAATGTTGAGTATATATTATTATTGAACACTTTCTAGATAAATGATACTCTCAAAAACAAAAACAAAATCAATTGCCTTACGTTCATCATTAAAATGACACTAGTTGAGTATTCATAACAAAACAAATAACATAGGAATGAAATTAATGGTTAGTTGTTTCATTTTAATTTAGTTATACACGGCAGAGTTAAAAAATTGTGATATGACAACTAGTCAACGATCAGTGGTCCTACTTATTCAGTTCACAATCAATTTATGAAAAATTACCAATGAAACCCCTTCAAATTGTGTTTGTACGAAAATGAAGGCCGAAAATTATTGTAAAGAAACCAATATTAATACAAATGAATAATAAGTGGCATACCAATAACAGTGTAAATTAATAAATATGTAAACCATCGATAATAAATCCAATCGTTCATTTTGTCAATATGATTCAATCCATCTTTGTTTATCGAATGCTGTTTACAAATCATATATCTGATCTGTTAAAACATTATCAATAAAAATGAATGGTTCTTAATTTGGTTTGTTTATATATATTCACCAAATTAACGGTCATTGTGCCAATAAGTAAATTTCTATTTGTATTGTATAATTGAATTATTATGATTATTATTATTGTGTAGGTCTATCCGAGATTTGAACATGATTTGCGTCGACTCCCCAAACTTGATATTTATGCGAGAGAACGAAAGCAGAAGATTAAGGCTGCCGAATCATTTGCTTAGTCGTCTCATCGCCTTAGAAAACGAATCTATTTCTTGACCAATGGATATGCATTCATCATTTTGGACATTTCTGATGGCTATCAAATGACCTTCTCATTTGGCCACTTCTGATTGGCTCACCATATTACTGACATCACGCTGTTTTTTCATGAGGATATTGCATTTAATCGATCCAATGAAGTCAATTATTTTAAAACACAAGGTCGTAACGGAAATTCAACTTAACTTATGTACAAATATTGTAAAGCTCATGCATTCTACTTCATTTATGTTATCTCATTAGTGGTATTTTCTTTCTTACTCAATCTGATCATGATTTCGGGTGATTTAAACTTTTGCACAGATAATAAAAATGTCACTTATGATAATGATACAGATAAGTGTTATACACAACAATCAGATTTAGCTGAACAACGTCATATTGTTAAACTTATTAGACGTGATGAAAATACAAGTTTAGAATTAACCTGTCTTATATGTCCAGATGAAAATTCAACAAATTTCCAATGGTTTCGTATCACTCGTAAAAAATATGGCAAAACAATATTTACTTTAAGTGACAATACGTTTTATGGTAGTAGATGGATACTGGATGTAAATTTACTTGAACCAGTTGTAAGTGATGTGCAAATGAATGATCCTTGTTTGGTGAATCATACCAATGAATTAATATATACAAAATTTGCACCAATGACGGATTCTGGTACTTATGTATGTCGATCACTACATGACAATGATCATCCTTCAAATTTTATATGGTATCATATAGATTATATAAATTTTTATGAATCTGTATCATATAAATTAAGTATACCTTCAATACATCAAATGAATAAATTTGCCACATCAAATTATCAATTAACACAATTTCAAAATATTGTTGAAAAAGAGATTGATTTATCAGAAGATTTTCAAGATCAAGAATTTAATTTATTGTATATTACATCGAAATCATTTCATAATTTAACAGATCATGAATCTTGTGGTCGTATTAAAGTTCGACAAAATCGTGTCTGTTATATACGTATACCTAGATCGTTACCGACAAATATTGACAATTATCCGGAAGAAATACAATTAATATATTTGATTTTATTAAATGGATTCAGTGAATTTGGACAATTTTATGATGATATTGACCAATCGGATTTGTGGGAGACATTTAAACAAACCTCAGAAAGTCAAGCAAATGATTTAGGTTTCAAATTGTTTATGAATGAAACTTATCTCTATATACCATGTCAATATAATTTTTTTAAACAATTGCCTAATTTAAATGGAGCATTTCAACCATTGAAAATTTTCAATCTTCACATTACCGTAACATATGAATTAAGTTGTGGTCAATCGGATGCAATGGAAATTGTGAATTTAGCTTTACAACGTGATATAACTAAAATGAAATTGAAAATTCTTGGTTTTGAAGATGTAAGATTTATGAAATTAGAAAAATTAGCTATTGAACATGAACCATTATTAAAATTAGACTGTCATCTTACAGAAGATTATAAATGTGATAATCCAAACAATGATTATCCAATTATATGGCGTACATCGAATTATACATTTTATTTACGTACTATATTGAATGAACGAATTCATATGAATGAAAAATGTGAATTAATTATTCACAATGTCAATTTAAATGATTCTGATGTGTATAGTTGTTATACCAAAGATACACGTCAACCGAATACATGGCATCATCAACCGAAAATATCAATACGTTTAAAAATTGAAAAATCACATCATGAATGGCCTAGTAAAAATGATCTATTCACTGGTTTATTATTTCTAACTATATGGAGTATTTTTATTCTGATAATATGGTTTATTTTATTAATTTATAATTTATACATTATCCATGAATCAAAATTATTAATTGATAAACATTTAGCATATAATGAATATGTGAAAAATAAAAATAGTCAATTTTCCGATAACACACAAACATTTAATACAATTCCAAACGAGACTATTCAAATAGTGTAAGCCATGTAAACATATGGATTAATTCAACAATTTCTATATATAAAGTTCCGATTGTAATGTAGAAAATGATAATTCTAGACTAATGATCACTCCACTCTACATTTATGTATGTCAATCATACATAAATGCACATTCGTCTAGTAGTAGTAGTAGTATTTGAAACAATAATTAAGTACACGATCATCAATATATATATAGAGAAATATTATTCAGTATATGCATTTCGCACACAAAATGAAGTTCACATGAAAATCAATGATGAAATGTTGAATATATTTATCAAAGTAATTTCTATTGATACTTATTGTACATTAATGAAATAGCACTTCAATGGATTTCTTTATCAACATTGAAAATATTTTTATCTAGTTTTGTATCATTTTATTAATATATAATCATATTAATTGATAGGTTTGTGTTTTGTTTACCGATTTTGATTTATCACCAATTTATCCACATCTACACTTAATTTTCATTTAACAAAAAATTTTATATATAAGAAATCAAAATGAATTTGTACAATTGTTGATTAGTTTTGAATAACTAGAACATTTGAACAATTGTTGAACAATTTATACATGATAAACGATATAATAATAAATGGTTGAATGAAAGTTATTAATTCCATTCGCCAGTTGACTGACTGACTGACTTACAGCTTTCATTAGTGTGTAGATATTAGTCAGTCAGTCAGTCAATTGCAACTTAGAACTTCGTACATATGCACATAAGTACATGTCGCCATACCACATTAGCACAGAGACGCAAATGTCAAATCAAATCCCATAGTGATAAAGATAGTAGAGGCATTAATGGTAATGAAGAAGACTAGGGTTTGAAGATATTATTCATGAAGTATAATCCAGTAAGATAAGGTTAGAAAGACAAAGGTAGAGATGCTGACGATTCCAGAAGATTAGGATTTGAGTGAGCTCAACGAATGGATACACTTGCGCCATTGCAAACGATTTTGAGCCATGTCATTCAAGGTCTCTAGCCATTGGTGACTTTCGTCTCACGAATGTGTAGATATTAAAAGAGAGAATAATAGTAAGAACAGACAATCTGTATTCAAATTCAATAAACTTGTTACTTGAATTACAGAAAAACATGTAAACCAGAGATATCATCTTCTGTGCAATAATAAGTAGTAATAAATTAGTTGAAAGGATTTAGTCGGAGAATTGGTTTTCTAATTTTATTTTTATTTGGTGACTGGTTGATCTCAGTTGTACCGTTAAAAAAACCAAAAGGATACTTGTAAGAAGTCATAATTGATGAGGTTCATATATAGTTGATCCCAGTGAAATTGTTTGGTCTTTGAGCCATATTGCACGTTGATTGTAGTTGCATTGAAACTTTTTCATGTCAGAACTATTTAGTTTTTTAACGAAACTGAGAAGCGAACACTGAAAAACCATATAAAATTTGAAAGTATTTAGTGTACTTTCTATTTTGGATTGAGTAGAATTGAAATCTTCTGATATTGGGATCATCATTATTATTTAAACGAATAAAAGGCATCAAAATATTTATGCGCCGCAAAAATCAGTGAATTTGTTTGTGGTCTGGGATATTTCCCAGGTGGTCAAAACAAGAAAACTTGCTTTTCCTAAGGAACCATTCCTTCAGTTTTTGACTCAGAGGTCTCTTCTACAGGATAGTTGAGTGAAATCAGGAGATTCAGTCCCATGGCAGTCGGTGAGCAACATTATGTTCGTCAATCTTTCCGTCAGGATTTTGGAGCCTATGTGCACCGGCTGTTTTGAATCAGTGTTTTTCGACTCTACTGTATGAATCTTCCGTACCCACCAAGCTGGTTTAAAGCCCCATCCAGACAATCGCATTTTGTTCTCTCAGAACTCGGAGACTTTGACCGTTCGGAAGAAGACTTTATTCAATTAACTACAATTCATCGGGAATACGGTTAGCGATACTCTGCAAATCAGATTAACGAAAGTGTTAGGTTCGTTATTAGGTATGCTTGAAACTATTACGAGTTCACCTTAGTCGATAAACGCGAACGAGATAATGAACCAACGTCCAGGTGGGTTACGTTGATCCAAAAATGGCAAAACAGAAGTCTTGACAAGCATAGAAAGTATATTCTACAAACACCCAGCAATCACAATACAATCAAGCACACAACTCTCGTTTATTTATACATCATAGAAACGTCCTTGGGACAGTCACAAAAATAGCACACTAAAATACACAGCATCCAATTGTAGCCAAGGATTTTCCTGGTCGGAAATGAAATCTCAAGGTCAACTGATCAGCCCGTGCTGGCAAACGTGAAATCCAAGAAAAGGCATTTATCAAGTGAGTTTTGGCGATCTAACATCCCCCAACAGAAAGTAATTAGTAGGACATTGTACGCAGCTAAACTGGCGTTGACTTTTTCGGATTGACCAGCGATGTCTACTCAAACGAAGGATAAAGTTACCTAAGTTGGCCTCTTCTATGTTCATTTACAAATTCAGCTGCTCTTGTGGAAATAGCTATATCGGGCGTACTACCAAGCAACTTAATCAGCGAATGAATGAACATCTTTCAGCATAGTTTATGATGGCCCAGATAAAAAACAATACTCAGTTCTAGCTTGACATATCTGATTGATAATGGTCATGCTGCAGATAAGTCTGAATCATTTCGAGTGATCCATCGTATACCTCGATTATTTCCCAACGGAGTTTCATCTGGTCTCCTACATATAGAAGTAGTCATAGGAATTCGTACAGCCAACCCTATTTTTTTGTGTTCAGAAGAAATCCGTAACACCCCTATCCCTTCCATGGCCGGATATAACTTAACCAAGGTTTAAAAAATTTTCGTATTTTTATTTCATTTTTGTTACTATTGTCATTATTTTCACATCCTGTATTTGTTGGTAATTTTCTGCCTCTTTCTCTTCATATTGTTCACTGTCTAATTATTTACACACTGCTTATTACGTAATGGTTATAGGGTTTTGTAAGGATTATTCTAACTCTATTTATCCATCTCTGACCTAATATTTCCAATGTTGAACTATTGACAGAAACTTTTGTTATCGTATTTTATTATTCTTGCCACTACTATCAGTCCATTTGTCTTCCTATTATCCACTTGTACGTTTACTAATTATATGTAATGACGTAATCTATTTCATGTGATTGTGATTATTGACTCAAATAACCTTGACTGGTTTAACATTTTCATTTAAATATTCATGTATATTAGAGTAGAAAGCCTGATGACGATCTAACTGAAAATAGTATTGTTTGTTTAAATGTGTTCTAATGATTTCATTCGCTGTCCTCCAACTATATCTTTACCATATAGCTTTTCCACTAACATCAATTCTGCTTTGCTTTATTCCCTACTAATTTCCGTCTTGTTGATTGCAAACAATAGAGACCTAAATGAACATAGATTTGTGTTAAATATTTCAGTACTCGCTGCGAATAACCTCTAAAGCTGGATTTCCACTGATATCTTTATGGGTTACTCGCAACATATGAAGTACAGTATTCAGTCAATGGGGTAACATTCTACTGTAAACGGGTTGGCAGAATATTGATACTCGTTACACATGTAATTCCATTGAAAAACATCTTATTTATGTTAGAGCACGAGAAAGGAAATGAATTCAATTCATCCCGTATCACGAGTTATTTTTACTTCACAAAAGTTTATCAAAGGAACTAACTGCATGAAAATACTAATTATCTGCAAGAGTTTGAGCTATTGAAGATATTTACTTGATTGTTTTAGTAACGCCCGTTATGCAATTAAACTCACTAATGAACGATGAGCATGAAGGCCATTTTCACTTTAATGACTTTGGAATTTAGTAAACTCTAGATGAGGAGCTGCTGTGATAAATCTACAAAATGATACTGGGACTGGAGTTTTTCTCAACAATAACAGTTGAAGAGGAAGTTTATTCATAACACCTCGGATTCAAAGGTGATGAAATGATAAAAGCCATTGAACTGGACATACATATCCAGTAAAAAGCTGGTGTCAATTTATCACTGTAAATGATAATTTTTCATTGCTTGTCTAATTAGTAACATTATGTTGTACAATTTTCCATTGTTTATTTCAATGACGTAAACAAAATATCCATTCAATAATTATATGTGATGAATGCACACTCAATGCTTAAAAAAAATTGTGTATGAATTCTTCGAGGATTATCATATGACTAATTGAGTACTGAGTACATCAGTGAGTACGTGTTAGTCAAATCTTGAATTTGTAGTAAATTCGCTTTTAATGAAGAGAAAGCGATTGGTTTAATGGAAACATTTATTATTATAACTAATTGTATCATTGTTTTGTTTATAACACTCTTTGCGTACAAACTTACATTTGTGTTGATGCCATCTTTACTCCACCGTCTCAGTAATTTCGCCCACTTTCCTGGCTCGATTTCGGTGTTCTTTCGATAACACGAAATCGGCAGCAAAAATGTGCTTTACCATGGATGAATTTATCTTCTCTGATACGGGCCTGTAATTAGTATTTATTAGTGATCATAGTCAATCTCGACTCGATCACCATTAAAATTGGTGAGCTGACATTTTTATTCAAAGAAGTCAATTATGGTGAATCTATTATTCATCTATCACTATTTTTATAGTGTTGCTATCCTATTATTAATGTCCTTTAATATAAACTATAATTGTAACAACGTTTCGAAATGGTGGATAGCTATAATAATAGACTCCGAGGTGCAGGTCATTACATTTTCCCCTGTCTCCTCCCCGTCACTTAAGCTTGCTCGTTTATTTTACGTGCACGATTTTCACACTAACGCTAAGTACTTGGTGGTCACAGGTGCCTAAGTTTCTATCGTATCATTTGGTAGCAGCAAGTCACAAGCTACGATTCTTCCACCACGCGCCGCGAATGGCCTAAGTCATTCCTATCTACGATACATGATAGCTTACGATCAACCTAAATAATCGACGACAGTGTCTATGTAGGTTCATCCCTGCTGATGTTCGCACAGCCATACTCGGTATCGATTCGCTACAGCTCTATGAATTGATATTCGATTGACGTAGGCTGCGTTAATCGATACTTCTTCGAATATTACCTCCAACGGTTTTAATGCTTCAACAGAAGTGTACCGAATCACTAGTGTATTTGTTTTTGCATGATTGTGTATTTTATGTTATATTTGATGAATTCCCTAAAGTAACTAAAGTGAGGAGACTCTATCGGTGATTAATTATGTGGTAGGCCACATGATCACCAACGGACCCCCAGTCACGGAAAATCCTCGGCGGTTGGCACTGGACAATTCAGTTTTCGCTAAGAGTGAGTTTGACAGTTTATTTGCAATATGTATTACTTTATCTTTCTCACAGTCCTTGAGACTCCTCTCTCCATTCGGTTCGCAAAAAGGATGGCATTATTTGGAGACGACAGGACGATTACAGAGCAGCAACAGCAGATATTCAATGTTCCGCCTCTGAACTTGTATGCAGCACGACACAGCATCTTCCTAGGGAATTTTTCATACCGCCGAGCAGCGATTATATGTATATCAGATAACATCCAACGACTATCTGCGTACAAGCGAACAATGCCTTCTGTGTCAACTCGAATATGACATCGCAGGTCACTCTTCCTCGAGAGTTATTTACCTGTCCGTATGTTTTCAAAATAGTAGATTCGGCACGCAAACATTTTCAACAGCCTTACTAAGGATCTTTTCACGTGATCTCTCATCACGAAAAGACCTGCAAGGTTGACTGACACAGACAGCACTGATTGTCTCAAACAAGCACACGTCAATGACGGTGCCCTACACGATAAGTCGAGATTGAATGCTGGACCTATTCCGCTCACTAGTGGGATCCCTACATCACCTTCTGATCCCACATTAGAAACATCACAGACCTCATTCTCACTTTCCAGTCAACGGTAATTGTCATCTGTACCATCTATGGATGAGACTCTGGTCTCATGTCCAGATCAGCAGACAACGCCGTCCTTGACTGTGGATGAGATTGTAGGCTCACGAGGTATGCACAAGACTACCGTCTTGCGTTCCGGTCGCATTGTACGCGTAGCTGAACACTTTCGCGACTAATCCCTAAGTCAACAACGCATATGGTATAGGAGTTTATCCTCATACCACATTCACATTGCACCTTTCTCTTTTACTTAAAATCTTTTTATTCTGAGCCCATGTCTCCAACCATCTCCCCCTTGGTATTGATGTAGTTTAGTGTACACGCTCATGAATACAGAATACTAATTGGTTGTATATAGCGAGATACAAACATCCGTAGATCGGCTGACACTTATTAGCTAGTCGTTTGCTAGAGTTGCCTCTGTTAAACTCGCCTTCAAAATCGATTGGCAGACACAGTCTGGTTCACTGAACTTCGATAGCATACTTAAGTCCTT